>CM031239.1:153163192-153478066 GCA_018340775.1 Taxus wallichiana var. yunnanensis | reverse complement strand
TTTTTCGAAAATGGCAACTATTTCAAAAATCATGGCGTTTTTGAAAATTAAAACTTTTTGAATTCGAACTGTTTTAGAATTATTAAATTCTATCTTTTTCTAAAATTGTAAATTCTTTAAAATCCTAATTTTTGGAAATTCACAATTTTCTTGAAATAACGACTTTTTTAAAAATCATGACATATTCAAAATCTAGAATTTCTGGAAAATTCTAAATTATTCAAACCCTCACCATTTTTTTAAAATCCAAATATTTTAAAAAAGTTAAGTTTTTTGAAACATGTGGTTTAACAAAAATGAACTCAAATGCACACATGGAGCACAAGTTATGACCTTTTCAAAATTCCAGCTAATTTTAGTGCATCACTACATTTTATAAATCTTCACTTTTTTGAGATATTAACTTTTTCTAGAGAAATCCCGTGATTTTGAAAATCACAACTATTTCAAAAATCGCAACATTTTTGAAAATCAAAACTTTTTCAAAAATCCAAATATTTTAAAAATTCTTGAATTTTCTAAAATCGCAACTTTATCAAAAATGCCAACTTTTTAAAAATCCATACTTTTTTTAAAATAATATTTTTTTTTGACAATCACAAATATTAAAAATCAAGACTTTTTCGAATTTCCTAACTTATTAAAAAATATTGACGCTTTAAAACCTAACTTTTTCGAAATTCTTCACTTATAGAAAATCACGTCTTTTCTAAAAATCTAAATTTTTAAAAAATCCCGTCTTTTCAAAAGTCCTAACTTTTTTAAAATGTCAAGTTTTACAAAAATCTTGACTTTTTACACTCTTCAAAAATGCAAAAAACGCAACTCTTTAGAAAATCCCAACTTTTCAAAAATCTTGACTTTTTCAAAATATTTATTTTTGAAAACCCAAAATTGTTTGAAAATCTAAACATTTTCAAAGTCCCAACATTTTTTAAATCTTGATGTTTTCAAAACTAACATTTGTGATTAAAATTTTAACTTTTTAAAAAATCGTTTGTTTTTTTAAAATCTCAAGTTTTTTAAAATCCTTTTCAAAATACCAACTTTCTCCAAATTTGACTATTTAAAGGTTTATAGGGTTAAATTTTAGGGCTAAGGGGTTTCGCGTTTAGTGTTTTGGTTTTTGGGCTTAAGATTCAGGGTTTATAGTTTATTGTTTAGGGTTTAGGGATTATGGATTGTGGCTCAAGACTCGGCGTTTGGGGTTCAAGGTTTGGGGATCAAGGTTTAGGGTTTAAGATATAGGTTTAAGGATTTAGGGTTTTGCAGCTATGGGTTTTGGTGTTTAGTGTTTAGGGTTTAGGTTAGGATTTAGGGCTCAAGTTTTAGGGTTTGGGGTTCGAGGTTTATGGTTGAGGGTTTTGTATTCGTGGCTTAGGCTCATAATTTACGATTGATGGTTTAGTATTTAGGATTTAGCATTAACAGTTTTAGGGTTTAGGAGAAATTAAAGCTTAAGGTTTAGATTTTATAGGATATAGGTCTCAGAGTTTAGGGTTTATGGCGTAGGGGTCAGGGTTTAGGTCTCATTGGTCCATGGTTTAGGGTTTCAGGTTCGGGGTTATGAATTTAGGTTTTAGAGTTTTTTCTTAGGGCTCACGATTTAAGGTATAGGTTTTAGGGTTTAGGGTTAGGCTTAAGGCTTTAGGGTTCATACTTTAGGGTTTAGGGTTTAAGGCTCAGGGTTAGGGGTTTAGGCTTCATGGCTCAAGGATCAGGGTTTAGACTTTAGGTTTTACAATTTAGGGATTTGGGTTTATGGTTTATGGCTGAGGGTTTAGGGTTTAGGATTCAGTGTTAAGGGTTTATGGTTTATGGTTTAGGATTTAGGGTTTTTGACTTAATTTTAGGATGGTGGGATTAAGGATTTAGCGCTTACGACTTGGGTAATAAGTTTTAGGGTTTAGGGTTTAGGGGTCACGATTTTTAAAAAGTCACGATTTCTAAAATATCTTGTTTTTGAAATAGTTAGGTTTTCCAAAAAGTTGTGATTTTCAAAGATTTTAAAAGTCATGAATTTAAAAAGTTAACAATTTTTAAAAACTCGTAATTTTAAAAAAAAAATCATAATTTTCAAAAAGTCATTATTTTATAAAAGTTTAGATTTGGAAAAAGTAAAGATTTTGAAAATGTTAGGATTTAAATAAAAAATAGGATATTAAAATAGTTGGGGTTTAAAAAAATCTTATCAGCTTTTGTAATTCTCGATTTATTTGAAAATTGCACCTTTTTCAAAATCTTATCTTTTTTAAAATCCTTATTTTTAAAAATTATTGGCTTTTTTTGAAATCACAACTTTTTTGAAATTCCATTTTTGTTTGTTGTCCCAACATTTTCATAATCTTGACTTTTATGAAAAATCTCAAGTTTTTCAAAAACCCTAAATTTTTAAAATTTAACGTTTTTTAGAATTATAAAATTATATCTTTTTCTAAAATTACAAATTCTTTAAAATCCTATTTTATTTGAAATTCACAACTTTTTTGAAAATAATGACTTTTTCAAAATTATGACATATTCAAAAGTCCAGAATTTCTAAAAATTTAAATTATTCAAACTCTTGACTTTTTTTTAAAAATCTTGATATTTTAAATAAGTTGAGATTTTTGAAACATGTGGTTTCAAAAATAAAATGGACTCTAGACAGACACCGAAAGCACAAGTAATGACCTTTTCAATTTTCTTGCTAATTTTGGCACGTCACTACACTCTAAAATATGAAAATTCCAACTTTTTTGAAAATCACAACTATTTCGAAAATCCGACATTTTCAAAAATAAAACTTTTCTGAAATCACAACATTTTCAAAATTTCTGAATTTTCTAAAGTCTCAACTTTATTAAAATGCCGACTTTTTAAAAAATCCTTACTTTTTATTAAAAATAAATATATTTTTTGAACATCAAAATATTAAAAATCAATATTTTTCAATATCCTAACTTATTCAAAAATCCTGGTTTTTTCAATAATCTTGTCATTTTAACAATCCTAACATTTTCTAAAATCATGACTATTTGGAAAATATAATTTTTTTTTAAAATCATGTCTTTTCAAAAATCCTGACTTTTTTGAAAATGTCGAGTTTTTAAAAAATCCTTATTTTAAAAAAAATGTCAAAAAAAATCCTGAGACTCTTCAAAATCTGGACTCTTTAAAAATGTGAAAAGCCTAACTTTTTCGAAAATTCCAACTTTTCAAAAATCATTACTTTTTCGAAATATTCATTTTTCAAAAACCCCAACTTGTTAGAAAATTCTAACATTTTTAAAATCTATATATTTTCAAAAATAACAACTTTGATTGAAATTGAAACTTTTTCAAAAGTCGTGACTTTTTTGAAAATCTCAAGTATTTTAAAATCCCGACTTTTTAAAAATCCCAAGTTTTTCAAAATACCAACCTTTTCCAAATCTTACTATTTTAAGGTTTCTACATTTTGAGGGTTTAGGACTCAGTGGATTTAGTGTTTATGGTTTAGGTTTTTGGGCTTAGGATTCAGGGTTTAGGGTTTATGGATTAGGGCTTAGGGTCAGGGATTGAGGTTGAAGATTTGGGGATCAAGGTTTAGGGTTTAAGAATTATGGTTTAGGGTTTAGGATTATGATTAAGGGCTCGGGTTTTAGGGTTTGGGGTTCAAGGTTTATTGTTGAGGGTTTGCATTTAATGTTTACGATTGAGGGTTTAGTATTTAGGATTTAGCATTTATGGTTTTAGGGTTTAAGACTCAAAATTTAGGGTTTAGGTGTAATTAGAGCTTAAGGTTTAGGGTTTATAGGGTATAAGGGCTAAGAGTTTAGGGTTTAGGGCGTAGGGATCAGCGTTTTAGGTCTCAGTGTTCATGGTTGAGTGTTCATGGCCAAAGGTGTTTGAGGTTCGAGGTTATAAGTTTAGGGTTTCGGTATATATCTAAAGGTTTAGGGTTTAGGGTTAGGCCTTAGGCGTTAAGGATTCATTATTTAGGGTTTAGGGTTTAAGGCTCAAGGATAGGGGTTTAGAGTTTATTGTTTAGGGTTTAGGGTTTAGGCTTCATGGATCATGGATCAAGATTTAGGTTGTTGTTTAAAGGATTGGGGTTTAGAGTTTACGTTTTATGATTTAGAGATTTGGGTTTATGGTTAATGGCTAAGGGTTTAGGATTCAGTGTTAAAGGTTTATGGTTTATGGTTTATGAATTAGGGTTTCGGGCTTAGTGTTTAGGATGTTGGGGTTTAGGTTTTTGAATTTACAACTCAGGTTTCAGGTTTAGGGTTTAGGGTTTATGGGTTAGGGGTCACAATTATGAAAAAGTCACGAATTAAAAAATATCCCTATTTTGAAAAAGTCATCATTTTCAAAAAGAATGTATTTTCAGAGATTTTGAAAGTGATAAAGTCATAAATTTTGAAAAAGTAAATATTTTTAAAATGTTAGGATTTTCAAATAAAAGAGGATATTCAAAACAGTCAGGATTTGAAAATCTCTTTAGTTTTGTTCGAAATTCTTATGTTTTTCGAAATCACCACTTTTTTAAATCCCAATTTTTGTTCAAAATCCTAACCTTTTCATAATCCTGACTTTTTTAAAAATCTCAACTTTTTCAAAAACCCTAAATTTTTTTAAATTCAAACTTTTTTAGAATAATGAAATTATATCTTTTCTAAAATTACAAATTCTTTGAAATCTAAACATTTTCCAAAAACTTGACTTTTGGAAAATCCCGACTTTTCAAAAAAATCTTACTTTTTCAAAAATCTTCACTTTTACACAGTCACAACATTTTAGAAAATCTCAAAAATTTTAAAATCCAGTCTTTTCAAAAATCTTGACTTTTTCAAAATATTGACTCTTTAAAAATGTGAAAATCCCAACTTTTCAAAAACCCTAAATTTTTTTAAATTCAAACTTTTTTAGAATAATGAAATTATATCTTTTTCTAAAATTACAAATTCTTTGAAATCTAAACATTTTCCAAAAACTTGACTTTTTGGAAAATCCTGACTTTTCAAAAAATCTTACTTTTTCAAAAATCTTCACTTTTACATAGTCACGACATTTTAGAAAATCTCAAAAATTTTAAAATCCAGTCTTTTCAAAAATCTTGACTTTTTCAAAATATTGACTCTTTAAAAATGTGAAAATCCCAACTTTTCAAAAATCCTGACTTTTTTAAATACTCATTTTTCAAAACCCCATTGTGAGTTTTTTTAAATATCAAGTTTTGAAAATCTTGACTTTTAAAAATCTTGACATTTTGAAAATACCAACTTTTTCAAAATCTAACTATTTTAAGGTTTCTATGTTTAGGGTTGAGGGCTCATGGGATTTAGTGTTTAGGGTTTATGGATTAGGGATCAAGGCTTATGGTTCGGTGTTCAGTGGTTTAGGGTCGAGGTTCAAGGTTCTGGGATACAAATTTAGATTTTGAGAATTAGGTTTTAGGGTTAGCATTTAGGGCTCATGTTTTAGAGCTTGGGGTTCAAGGTTTACGGATTAGGGTTTAAAAATTTAGGGTTCAAGAGTAATTAGGGCTTATGTTATAGGATTTATAGGGTATAGGGCTTCAATTTTAGGGTTTAGGTTTAGGTCTCTCGTGTTCATGGTTCGAGGGTCCATGGCTCGTGTGGTTTAAGGTTATGAGTTAAGAGTTTAGGGTTTAGGTCTCTAGCTAAAGGTTTAAGGGTTAGGCTTAGGCCTAAGGCTTTAGGGATGAATGTTTAGGGTTTAGTTTTTAAGGCTTAGGGTTAGGGGTTTAAGGTTTAGTTTTTAGGCTTCATAGCTGTGGATCATGGTTTAGGGTTTATGGTTTAGAGTTTAGGTTTTACAATTTAGAGATTTGGGTTTATGGTTTATGGCCGAGGGTTTAGGGTTTAGGATTCATTGTTAAGGGTTTATGGTTTATGGTTTTGGGCTTAGTATTTAGGATGTTGGGGTTTAGGGTTTAGCGTTTACAACTCAGGTTTCATGTTTTAGGGTTTAGGGGGTCGCGATTTTTAAAAAGTCACAATTTCTATAGTATCCCAATTTTGAATTTCATGATTTTCAAAATGTCTATATTTTTAAAGATTTCAAAAGTTATACACTCATGAATTTAGATAGTTCAAAATTTTAAAAAATTGTAATTTTCAAAAAGGTCGCGATTTTATAAAAATTTGGAATTTTGAAAAAGTAAAGATTTTTAAAATGTTAGGATTTTCAAAAAAGGATATTCAAAACAGTTGGGATTTAAAAATCTCTTCATTTTTGTACTTCCCGACTTATTTGAAAATTTCACCTTTTTTCAAAATCTTGTATTTTTGAAAATCCCAACTTTCTCAAAATTCTTAGCTTTTTCAAAATCAAGACTTTTTTGAAATCTAGTGCTAAGGGCTTAGGTTCAGGATTCAAGTATTTAGGGTTGAGGTTCATGGTTTAGTGATGAAGGTTTAGGGTTTAAGAATTAGTTTTTAAGGTTTAGGGTTAGGATTTAGGGATCAGATTTTAGGGTTTGGTGTTTGATGTTTATGTTTGAGGGATTTGCATTTAGGGTTTAGAGCTCATGGTTTACGATTGAGGGTTTAGTATTTAGGTTTTAGTATTGAGGATTTAGAATTTAGAATTTAGGGTTTTAGGGTTTAAATATCATTGTTTAGGAGCAAATAGAGTTTAGGGTTTAGATCTAAGTGTTAATGGTATAGGGTCCCAAGGTTTATGTATTGGGGTTATGTATTGGTATATGGTTTAGGTTTTTGCTTAGGCTCATGGTTCAAGGTATAGGGTTTAGGTTTTATGGTTAGGCAGATTTAGGGTTCATTGTTTAGGGTTTAGGGTTTAAGGCTCAGGGTTAGGGGTTTAGGGTTTATTGTTTATGGTTTAGGGCTTAGGGTTTAGGGTTTAAGCTTTATGGTTCAGGGATCATGGTTTATGGTTTTAGAGTTTATGTTTTATGATTTAGGGATTTGGGTTTATGGTTTATGGCTGAGGGTTTAGTGTTTAGGATTCAATGTTAAGGGTTTATGGTTTAGGATTTAAGGGTTTTGGCTTAGTGTTTAGGATGTTGGGGTTTACGGTTTAGTGTTTACGACTCAAGTTTCAAGTTCTAGGGATTAGTCTTCGAGAGGACGTAATTTTTAAAAAGTGACGATGTCAAAAATATCCGATTTTGAAACAGTTGGGATTTCGAAAAATTCATGATTTTCAAAAAGTTTGTATTTTCAAAGCTTTTGAAAGTGATAAATTAATTATTTTAAAAAGTTCACAATTTTTAAAATACTTGTGATTTTTTTAAAATTCGTACTTTTCAAAAAAAGTCACGATTTTATGAATAGTTGGAATTTTGAAAAAGTAAAGATTTTGAAAATGTTAGAATTTTAAAAAACAAGATATTCAAACAAAGAGGGATATAAAAATCTCCTTAGTTTTGTAATTCCTGACTTATTTGAAAATGGCACCTTTTTTCAAAATCTTATCTTTTTTGTAAATCCCAACTTTCTCAAAATTCTATCTTTTTCTAAAATTATAAATTCTTTAAAATACTATTTTTTTGAAATTCACAACTTTTTTGAAAATAATGACTTTTTCAAAAATCAAGAATTTTTTAAAATTCTAAATTATTCAAACTTTCGACTTTTTTTTTTAAAATCCTAATATTTAAAGAAATTTGAGATTTTTGAAACTTGTGGTTTCAAAAATACATATTCAAATAGACACCTGGAGCACAAGTTGTGACCTTTTCAAATTCTAGCTAATCTTGACTTTTTTGAGATTATAAGTTTTTCGAAAATCCCAACATTTTTGAAAATTACAACTATTTCAAAAATCGCAATGTTTTTCAAAAATCAAAACTTTAGTAGAAATCCAAACTTTTTTAAAATTCCTAAATTTTCTAAAAGTTTATATTTTTTGAAAATAAAAAATATTAAAAATCAGGACATATTCACCCTATAAACCCTCCGTAAAAGATCAAAGCACTATATTATCACTAGCCAAAGATAGCACCTATAGCTAAGAGGATCTATTTATTAGCAAAATTTTGAGTGATAGAACCACTATTTTACTAGCTCCATGATGTCATCTGGATCCCACAAGAAATTCATTTGATGCAGAAGATTTATTTGACTG
This sequence comes from Taxus wallichiana var. yunnanensis, assembly GCA_018340775.1. NCBI lineage: Eukaryota > Viridiplantae > Streptophyta > Pinopsida > Cupressales > Taxaceae > Taxus > Taxus wallichiana. The sequence continues at coordinate 153,469,987 of CM031239.1, read as the reverse complement.
TGTTGCTCCTATATGTCTGGTTTATGTCGATGCCACTAAACGTACCTACTAAGACATAAACCCCTTTCTTGGGATCTTATTTGCCTAAACTAGGATGTTCCATCGAGTGTAAAGGTTCGTTTGAAGGTCACAGTTTTCTACGCTAAGGGATTAACATATGCATGTTAGTTATATACAAATTTTGAACTAGGGTTGACTGTTGTGGTTAGGTTCCTTTATTACATTTTCAAGGTAAGAAACACAACACCAATTATTAAACCAATAATTGCACAATGAAAGTTCACTACAAGGTATTAATTTCAATTCCTTTTGACATCTATATTCCACTTTTACCATAACAATTTTAGGATAAAAATAACATCCATGAAATAAATACCAATTTCTCAAGCACTTATTAATCTAGCTACTTTTACATACTACCAATTTCAACAATAAGTCTTTCAATATAATACCAAAAATAAACAATGAATTACTCAACGCCTTTACGTCATCATTCTTTCATCCTGCAAAAACCACGTGAGCAAGATATCAGCAATAAATCACTGGCATGGCATCCACCCTAACCTAACATAAGTATCATTTTTCAGTTTCCCATTTACATATGATAATAATTACAATTTGTAATCGAAATAAAAAGGTCTAGAAACATGTATTCATTACATTTCATTTTTCTTCATTTTGTAATCTAGGAGAGAGAAAGAGAAGAGAAGAGAGAGAAGACACCATTTTGTCAAAAGTTCTAATACACACAATAGGTTCCACTATAGATTTTTAAACCGTTATTTATGTGTTAAGATTTTGAAACCGTTTTGTCAAAAGTTCTAATGCACACAACAGGTTCCACTATAGATTTTTAAATTGTTATTTGTATGTGTTAAGAATTTACAGGGTGGTCTGGCAACCCTACGAGGGTCTGGAGCGTTCTATTTTTACATTTTCTTACTAGCTATAAAAACGTACAAAACAGGCTCGGAGGCTAAGAAACCACTTCCAAAAGTTATCTTCCGATGAGAACGCACACTACGATCAACTATCTACATGTCCCCAAATATATCAAGAGTTCATAAAGAATCGATGAAATTGGAAAAAGCGAACGGTTTACGTTTGGTGGATAGTTTTCCGGGCCACCGGTCGAGGGCTCGAAAATCCATGTCTAAAAATGACGTTTGATGGATGAGCACGCAATGAGACACTTCCTACTAGTTCCCCATATAAGAAGAATTCATCGTAGTCGGTGGGATTGAGAACTAGAAAACCATTTTCAAACGGCTACAAGTCGAAAATTGGTAACTCAAAAGTGCCGAGGCCTACAAAATGGTTTTCCCAAACTATCCGTAATAGTGCTTTTCCCTAAGCTGAAAGTTCCATGCAATTTTCTAGTATAAACACTAAAGGTTTGTGAAGACATGAATGAATTTCTCTATCCAGGTTTCAAATGGCGGTTCAAAACGAAAGCCAACTTTCTAGATTTAACAACTTTTTACTATTGTAAAACAGTGTAATAAGGCTCTTATAAGAGCGTAAAAAAGATCTCATATGTTTGTTCGGGGTCAAACCAAAGGTCAAGGTGACTCCTCGCATACCAAGGTACACGAATGAAGCTTCACATCTCGTCTTCAGGGTTACGAAGGGTACTTAATGAGTCTCCAAAAATGTAAAAATTAACTATTTAAACAAGAAGAAGGTCGGCAATATTACTAGGAAGTCAAACTCATCATGTCGATATACCAATATTGTAGTAATCTAACTGGGTAGGAAACTTCCTAAATCACCTCAGAATGAGGACGGAAGTTCATGTTTTAATGCAAATGATTTATTTTGACTTAGTGAGTTTTTGACACGATAATTCATTATTTTTGTAATGAGTTGAAAACAAACATTTAACGGTATTAAAAAACTAATATTTTAAGATTCTCTTAATTTTTAAAAGAGAATTAAAACACGAGAATTATGAGAGTTAAGGGCAGATGAACCATGCATGGAGAATGAAGTCGGTCGAAGCCACAGGCTTCGCCGGCTTTCGGTTCAACATCTTGCTTGGGCACTTCATCAACCAGTTCACGAGCATCCACAACTCCACCATTTTACATACACGTCTATCAAGGAATTTGTAACTACATATTTGAAACCATTCCGCTACTCTGATCACATTTCTCCTACCTTCTGGATTCGACCCACCACTTGTTGAGCATGATCAAATGGTTTCTTATTGATGTTGTTTGGATAGAATGAGATCTTCCTCCTTTTGTGCATAGCCTCAAATCTTGCAACCATGAGACCATGATTTTTTTGAAGGCATTTTGGCAACCACTTCACATGCCTTAAGCATGCCTCCACCTTTTACACATTCTCATGTGCTCATCAAACACCAAGCAAACATAATGATTAATTCTAGGCATGATTCTACAAGAGGCACTCATGCCATCGAAGTATTTACAACCCTCATGCACTGAACCTGCATGGATAAATGCTAATTAAACAAAAATGAAGCTTACATGGTCAGGGTATGTTCCATAAGACCACATCTCTTTGAGGCATTTTGTCAAATAGTCCAAACGCCTTTTTAACAAATCCATTTTGTGCATATGCTGCCATCATGGCATTCCATGAGACCACATTTCTTTGAGGCATTCTGTCAAATAGTTGACTTGCCTTGTGTATGCTTCGAAATTTGCATACTTGTCTACTAGCGCACTTGCAACTAAAACATACAAAATCCCTTCTCCAAAATGCTTTAATGGACGTCCATGCTCTGTTTCAAGAGCTCCATTTTGGCACAAGCTGGAGGATACGTTGGAAAAGAAAACTATCAGGTTGGAGACCTATTTGTTGCACACGCCAAACAGTGTGACTGTCTTGCGAGGAAAACCGTCAAACACTACAACCCACGTCCCAAGGCATTTGCAACTACAACATCAGCCAAAACACCTATCTTTTTGGTGCTGATGGATGCCACGCAGGTCTCGGACTCCCCTCACGCATTCTTCAAAGCAACTGTTGGTGCGCAAAACTAGACTGGAGCTTCCTCCCATGGTGGCGGCGACGACAACACTCCCTCTCTCCACACAAAACCAAAACGATGGAAAATAGTCCCAATTTTGCCCTAAATCCGCCCCATAGATTTCACAGGTTTTCATTTATTTATTTTTAATTCCTTTTAATTTATTTATCTATTTCTTTTTTGTTTGTTTTAATCTAAAAAAGTCATAAAACCCTAAAACGAAGTAGAATAACAATAAGCATGAATAATAATGATCGCCACATTAACAAAGATAACACAAATTTATTAATAATAATAATAATAAAAATAACACAAAATTTATTAATCATAGCCCGTCAACAATGAGTAAAACAATAATAAGTACAAAATGAAAATTCAATATAATAATTATTATGTAGATGTCCCTTCAAGCTGGACATGCCATAATGACATCAAGACATCATTAAACCACCTATAGAATTCGAGAACGAGATTTTCTTTAACAAGGTAATCGAAACGGCACTGCGGAGGCCCTCCATTAGCAACATTGGCCACTGACACGGACATGGGAAGGCCAGACGAGGAGGAAGGGTGCTAATCATTCTCTGGGACACAGTCGAGGTCAACTAACGATTGACAAACTCACACCCACCACCTACCCCTACTTACCAAACAAGGTTGTCAGAGAAAGGCTGGGGTAAAGTTAGACGGGGCATTACATTCTCCTCCCCTTAAGAAAGCATCATCCTCGATGTGACATACAATGAAGAAGGAGAAATGGTAAGCAACAAGGAATGAATATGGGCGAAGGTACGCTCTAAGGTTAAGATTTTAGACACAAAATCACGACCACGGGGTGGCCCTAGGAACATCAGTAGAAATTTTAATCTTCAAGGTTCTGTGAAGATTGGTAGTTCCCTCTTATTCGTTATTTCATTAATCCCTTTCTATTAACATTATTCTTAATTCAAGTCCTTTAAATTTTCATTTTTGTAGAATTTTAGTTTATTCATTCATGTGGGTTCCCATCATGAACTATAGTCACAACACCCTACCAGGGTCATACACAACACTAAAATTTCACAAGCATACTTTTACATACTTTCACGACCGTATCACATTACAAGGGTTTCACCAAACCATGGAATGATAACAAGTATACCACATAGCAAATAATTTCTAACAATTATGTCCTAGACATAGATCTAGTACACACATATGACTGACAACAAAATCAACATGCTAATACATATACAACGGGTATCACAAGCCTCAAAAATCCATGATTGCACCAACATAGTGCCAAGACAATATCCAATAGTCCATACCAACCAAGAGGAGAGTCAAGCCTCATACATAACAAGGTGTTAAAAAGACTCACACAGGTATACATAACTCACTATACCAATCTCCACACATCACAAGGCATCACGAAACAACTCCAGATATATCCAAAAGCAATCGAATACAACTCCATATACCTCCCCAAAGCATCACTAGATAATCTCCATATACCTCCCAAGATGAAGAAACATAGTGCCCCATCAAGAATATCAGGTCACTCAACCATAGAGCCCCATCAAGAATATCAGGTCACTCCACCATATAGTGCCATAAAGAATATCAGGTAACTCAACCATAGAGCCCCATCTCATTTCTCTTTTTAAATGAGGCTGGGTCACCCTATGGCCCTAGGCACATAGAGCCCCGTCACCCCCAACGAAAGTGACATAATAACTCGTGATTCAATAACCCGCTAGTTATCTGTAACTCCTTGGGACATACCCCATACAACGAAGCGGGTCTATAGGTTCAACCACTCCATGGTGAATCACATGACCCCATTCCAACACATTATGACATTAAAACTCGTATAACAATCCATTCAAATGCCAAGTGGTAAAATCAAAAGCCCCAGCTAGGCTACAAAACTTTCAAACATGAAAAGAAAGTTTTAAAACTAAGAAACAAAAAACAAATGGCTAATTTGCCATGGTTAGTGTAAAATGCAAATGTTAATGTAACAATCAAATAAATGCCCAAAATATAAGAACATGTCAATCAAGAGAATGACTAGTTCTAGCTAAAAGAGATAATGATCAATTTACGAATAAAATACGTGTTGAGAAAATAGCACATTACAATCACTATTTGGCCTCATACCGCCACCAGAGGGGTACTCATCGAGTTGCTAGCACTCAGATATCGAGGCTCAGCTCGTAAAAATTATACATGTAACCAAAAATGAGTATATCAATAATGTAATTGTCATCATCTCTGCCTGAATCATCCCTCCGAACTCCCACAAGGATCAACATAGTCAAAATTACATAAGATTATTCAATGAACAATCCAATAGGAAAGAGCAGGGAACTCTAGTTGCATACGTTGAGCCTAAGGTGGTGGTGCGTACCCACAATATATTGAGCAAGCTCAAGTATACTAAATAGATAGAAGTGTGTTTTCAGTCTATATGAGACTCCACTTCCTCACTCGTACTCAGCTCAATATTATGGAAACCTAGTCCACTTCTCCTCTCTCCACACATACACTCTTGACATTTTGTCCCCTTAGGTTCGTCTAGTGTAAGTTCCACAACACACACATAACTACATCACGAACACAATGGTAATTCATGCACAACAACCATAACATATTACACATGGTATATATATATACAGGGTATAACACGGGTTACGATACATCACATTACCACATCCTAAAACACACTCACACTCACCATATGCCCCTAAAACATAACATGAACCATCACATATTACATGAATTATGCGTATGTGGAAAACAATGTCTAACCTTACAACATATAGTCAATTGCAAAACAACACGACGATGCACACAACTAATCACAATACGGTGATGACATCACGATAAACTGCAATTCACTTTACATCAATTTTGTAACGCAATACATCAATACATCTTCACATCACATAAGGTCAAAATGTTTTAACACTCCGCAATTCACAATATCATTCCTTTCACATAAAACAACTATTTCGAAAATCCCAACTTTTTTGAAAATTGTAACTATTTAAAAAACCACGACGTTTTTGAAAATCACAAATATAAAAAATCAGGACTTTTTCAAATATCCTGACCTTTTCAAAAATCTTGACGTTGTAAAAATCCCAACATTTTCCAAAATTTTCACTATTTTATAAATCCTGACTTTTTCAAAAAAATTCACATTTACAAAATCATGACTTTTTGTTAAATCTAAATTTTTTAAAAATCTCTTCTTCTAAAAAATCCCAACTTTTTTGAAAATGTCGAGTTTTTCAAAATCTTGAGTTTTTCAAAAATCCTAACTCTTTAACAAAGTGAGAAGCCGAACTCTTTCGAAAATCCCAACTTTTTAAAAATCCATACTTTTTCGAAATATTCATATTTATAAAACCTCAACTTGTTTGAAAATATTAACATTTTTCATGTCCCAAAATTTTTTAAATCTTGATATTTTCAAAACTAATAACTTTTTTAAAAATTGCAATTGTTTTAAATATCGTGACTTTTTTCAAAATCTCACGTTTTTGAAAATTCTCACTTTTTCAAAAATCTTGACTTTTTGAAAATCGCAAGTTTTTCAAAATATCCAACTTTTTCCAAATCTAACTATTTTAATGTTTCTAGGTTCAAGGTTGAGGATTTAATGTTTAGGGTTTAGTGTTTAGGATTTAGGGATTAGGGCTTAGGGCTTAGGATTCGTAATTCGGGATTTAGGGTTTGGTGATCAAGGGTTTTAGGGTTAGGATTTAGGGATCAGATTTTAGGGTTTGGGGTTTGAGGTTTATGGTTGAGGGATTTGCATTTAGGGTTTAGGGCTCATGGTTTACAATTGAGGGTTTAGTATTTAGGATTTAGATTTTAGGGTTTTAGGGTTTAGATCTCAAAGTGTTTAGGAGAAATTAGAGATTAAGGTTTAGGGTTTATATGGTATAGGGCTCCGAGTTTAGAGTTTAAGGCGTAGGGGTCAGGGTTTAGGTTTAGATCTCAGTGTTAATGGTATAGGGTCCATGGCTCAGGGTTTAAGTATTGGGGTTATGAGTTTAGGGTTTAGGGTTTAGGCCTCTAGCTAAAGGTTAAGGGTTTAGGGTTTTGGCTTAGGGCTCATGGTTCAAGGTATAGGGTTGAGGTTTTAGGGTTAGGCTTAAGGCTTTAGGGTTCATTGTTTAGGGTTTAGGGTTTAGGGTTTATTGTTTATGGTTTAGGGTTTAGGGCTTAGGGTTTAAGCTTCATGTCTCGTTTATCATGGTTTACGGTTTATGGTTTTAGGTATGGGTTTAAGGTTTAAGCTTCATGGCTCAGGGATCAAGGTTTACGGTTTATGGTTTAGGATTTAGGGTTTTGGGCTTAGTGTTTAGGATGTTGGGGTTTAGGGTTTAGCGTTTATGACTCAAGTTTCAAGTTTTAGGGTTTAGGCTTTAGAGGTCGCAATTTTGAAAAAGTCACAATGTTAAAAATATCTTGATTTTGAAATAGTTAGGATTTCAAAAAGTCATGATTTTCAAAAGTTTGTATTTTCAAAGATTTTGAAATTGATAAATTCATGAATTTAAAAAGTTTACAATTTTTAAAAAACTCGTGATTTTTTAAAAATTCATAATTTTCAAAAAAGTCGCGATTTTATAAAAAGTTGGAATTTTGAAAAAGTAAAGATTTTGAAAATGTTAGGATTTTTAAAAAAATAGTATATTCGAAACATTAGGGATATAATAATCTCCTTAGTTTTGTAATTCTCGACTTATTTGAAAATGACACCTTTTTTCAAAATCTTGTCTTTTTCTAAAATTACAAATTCTTTAAAACTCTAATCTTTTTGAAATTCACAACTTTTTTGAAAATAATGACTTTTTCAAAAATCATGACATTTTCAAAAATCTAGAATTTTTGGAAAATCTAAATTATTCAAACTTTCAACTTTTTTTTAAAAGAAATTTGAAATTTTTGAAACTTGTGGTTTTAAAAATAGATTCAAACTGACACCTGGAGCACAAGTTATGACCTTTTCAAATTCCTACTAATCTTGACTTTTTTGAGATTATAAGTTTTTCGAAAATCCCAACTTTTTCGAAAATTGCAACTATTTCAAAAATTGCGATGTTTTCGAAAAGCAATTTTTTTCAGAAATCCAAACTTTTTAAAAATTCCTAAATTTTCTAAAATCTCAACTTTATAAAAAAATCGACTTTTTTAAAATCCTTACTTTTTAAAAAAGATTATATTTTTGAAAATCATAAATATTAAAAATCAGGACTTTTCCGAATATTTAGTGCCCACATTTTACACACACAATGACAACAATAAAATACCCAGATAAATTTTTTTGACTTACATTTCTCACTTTACATATCACAGCAAGAGCTCCAAGTACAAAAACTCGACTCGCATACGACAATCACATAAGTCATCGACTCACACAGACACCTGAGAACAATATAGGCATGTCGATGCCACATTTTTTCTAATGAACAAATACTAGCAATGCCCCCAACCACAAACAAAGACTCAAGGATGGGCAACCCACAACACATATTTTCTTTAATTGTATTTTAGTTACGATTAACACTCCAAGAACATTATTGTGCAAGGATAAATTTCTCATTTTTCCATCTACAGAAACTTTAAGTTCATTCCACATTTAATTTGCAGTTCAACCATTTTAAGTTGGCTTCTTATTCTTTACAAAATTTTCCATAACTGACATACTTATTTGGCATAATTTGAATGCATATAAAATACTTAATTATCTTGTTCTTATGTTAAGAATCTTCTTCTCGAACATATAATCAATGTCTACCTTTTACTATTACAACTCCAAAGTGAAAGTGACTTGGTGTCTATATAACGATATTAGGATTTATCGGAGATTTAAATACAAGATAGCTTTTTACCACAAAACATTCCTCGATCACGGTATAGTTATTTCCGTACCATAGTTATTCTAATTCAATGACTTGTGAAATTCTATTTTGTTTTATATATGTATTTTGTTTTTATCGAAGGTTGACCACACTAAGGCAATTCATATTCTTTGTAACAAAAGAATATAATAAAATTGAGATATAAGGTCTTTAAGAGTGGCATTACTCTGAACCTCAACTCTCGTTTTTACTCTTATATACTTTATTTTCTACGTCACACAAAAAGGATCTTATTTTTAGCATTGACTTATAAAAGGAGTTACAAAGTGTTTGTCTAACCTTTTGAAGACATAAAAGATTAGAAGACTTGAAGCTACACACGAATCCTAAGTTAACATCCAAATCAACTAAGGTATAGATTTATTCCAACTTCACCTAAGGGTCTACCCCTCAACTATAAATGCATTTTAAGCAAGAGGACATATTTATGCTAAACCACCTTTAAGATAGGACCAAGGTGTTATGTTGAAAGAAACCAAGGTAACACATTTGGCTGAGCGGAGTTAAGGGGTTCAATAACAAGAGTTTTAGACCTAGAACAACTAAGTCACAACCTCCATCTATGTTGTTTGGATCCAACATGGATTTCACTTGATGAAGAACTTTAATTTTAAATCTATCTTTGGATGACAAGGTAGTCTACTAGGATATGAAGGATGAGTTAACTCCACATACTTCAAGAAAAGTTTAACTATGTCACTCCTATCAGGCGGGTTTAAGACAATGTCACTAAACATACTTGACTAAGAAGTTCATCCTACGGTTTTCAATGTCTTCTACGGTAAGGAGAATCGCACAAGAAAAATATTTTATGTCCCGATATTGAACAATTTGTATTTCAATTTAATTCTCTTTATTACGTTTACAAAGTATGAATACACAAGATTACTCATTAATCATTTATTGAGCACTAAATATGCATTATGAGATATTACTTCAAATTTATTTACCTTATAAGACCCTTTTACCAGGTGTACTATGAATCAAAATTAAACCTAAGATTAAATACATATTTCCTGGATGTCCTTAAAACCAACATCTCATACATAGCAACAAATTATCAAATATAACCTTCTGGAACCTGAGACTACATTATACATCTATTCATTTAACAAGAACTATATAAATTACAATGAAAATTAATGAATTTCACATCACCTTTTTGTCGTCATTCTTTCATCTTGTAAAACCACGTGAGCATGATATCAGTGATAAATCACTAGCATGGCATCCACCCTAATCTAACATAATTATCATTTTTCAGTTTCCCATTTACATATGATAATAATTATAATTTGCAATTGAAATAAAAGGTTTAGAGACATGTATTCATTACATTTCATTTTACTTCATTTTGTAACCTAGGAGAGAGAAAATGAAAGGAAGAGAGAGAAAACACCATTTTGTCAAAAGTTATATTTCACACAACAAGTTACACTATAGAGTTTTAAATAGTTATTTACATGTGTCAAAAGTATCTACGGTGGTTTGGCAACCCGACGAGGATTCCGCAGCTTTCTATTTTTACATTTTCTTACTAGCTACAACAACGTTCAAAATGGGTTCAGAGGCTAAGAAACTACTTCCAAAAGTTATCTTCCAATGAGAATGCACACCACAATTAACTTTCTACGTGTCCCTAGATATACCAAGTGTTCTAAGGTGTACGTGTGAGTCGAACAACATAGACATGTTGATGCCACACTTTTTCCAATGAACAAATCGCAATGCCCCCAACCACAAAAAAGAAGACTCAAGGATGGGCAACCCACAACACTTTTCAAAAATCGTGACTTTTCGAAATATTCATTTTTGAAAACCCTAACTAGTTTGAAAATTTGAACATTTTCAAAGTCCCAACATTTTTAAAATCTTGATGTTTTCAAAACTAACAACTTTGTTTAAAATTACATCTTTTTCAAAAGTCATGACTTTTTTAAAATCTCAAGTTTTTCAAAATACCAACTTTTTCCAAATCTAACTATTTTAAGGTTTCTAGGTTTTTGGGCTCAAGATTTGAGGTTTACGATTTAGTGTTTATGGTTTAAGGGTTAGGGCTCAGGGCTAAGGGTTCGGGGATCAAGTTTGAGGGTTTAGATTTTTCGGCTCAAGATTTGGGGTTTACAGTTTAGTGTTTAGGGTTTAAGGATTAGGGCTCATGGCTAAGGGTTTAGGGTTTAGGTTTGAGGTTAAGGATTTGGGGATCAAGGTTTAGGGTTTAGGGTTTAAGGTTAGGATTTAGGGCTCATGTTTTAGGGTTTGGGGTTCGAGGTTTACGGTTGAGGGTTTTGCACTTAGGGTTTACAGCTCATGGTTTACGAATAAGGGTTTAGTTTTTAGGATTTAGTATTTAGGGTATAAGACTTAATATTTAGGGTTTATAGGTAATAGGGCTCAGAGTTAGGGTTTATGAATAAGGGTTTACTTTTTAGGATTTAGTATTTAGGGTTTATAGGTAATAGAGCTCGAGTTAGGGTTTAGGGTACGGGGGTGGGGATTAGGTCTCAGTGTTCTTTGTTGAGGGTCCATGGCTCGGGTTTAAGGTTTAGGGTTATGAGTTTAGGGTTTAGGGTTTAGGGTTTCAGGCTAAAGGTTAGGGGTTTAGGGTTTAGGGTTTATGGTTTAAGGTTTGGGGTTTAGAGTTTAGGTTTTACGATTTAGGGATTTGGGTTTATGGTTTATGGCTGAGGGTTTAGGGTTTAGATTGTGGGCTTTGGGCTTAGTTTTTAGGATGTTGGGGTTTAAGGTTTAGTGTTTACGACTCAAGTTTTAGGTTTTAGGGTTTAGGTGTCGTAATTTTTAAAAAGTCAGGATTTTAAAAATATCTCAATTTTGAAATAGTTAAGATTTCAAAAAATTCATGATTTTATAAAATTTTATATTTTCAAAGATTTGAAATGTATAAAGTTATGAAGTTAAAAAGTTCACAATTTTTAAAAACACATGATTTCATAATTTTTGAAAAAGTCATGATTTTATAAAAGTTAGAATTTTGAAAATGTTAATATTTTCAAAAAAATTAAGATATTCAAAACAGATGGGATGTAAAAATTTCTTCAGTTTTCTAATTCCTTACTTATTTTAAAATTGCACCTTTTTTCAAAATCTTGTCTTTTTTAAAATCCCAACTTTCTCAAAAAAATTTGGTTTTTCAAAATCACAAATTTTTGAAATCCCAATTTTTGTTCAAAATCCCAACCTTTTCATAATCTTGACTTTTTTGAAAATCTCGACTTTTAAAAAAACCCTAAAAAAATTGAAATTCAAACTTTTTAGAATTATGAAATTCTATCTTTTTCTAAAATTGTAAATTCTTTAAAATCCTAAATTTAGAATTAAAATTGGACTCTCGTAACACAAGTTATGAGTTTTTCAAATTCCTACTAATTTTGGCGCATCACTACATTTTTGAAATCTTGAATTTTTTTGAGATTATATTTTTTTGAAAATTTCAACTAGTTAAAAATCACAACTATTTCAAAATTGCAACTTTTCAAAAATCAAAACTTTTTCAGAAATCTCAACTTTATAAAAAATGCCGACTTTTTTGAAAATAATTTCTTTTTTCAAAAATTATATTTTTTTGAAAATCACAAATTTTAAAAATCGTAAATTTTTCAAATATCTTGACTTATTCTAAATTCCCACTTTTTTCAAAATTCTTCACATTTTAAAAATCCCAACATTTGCCAAAATATTGAATTTTTTTAAAATCTTGACTTTTTAAAAATATTGACTTTTTCAAAAATCTCAAATTTTTTAAAATCTCGTCTTTTCAAAAATCCTAACTTTTTTGAAAATGTCGAGTCTTTCAAAATCTTGACTTTTTAGAAAATCCACACTTTTGAAAAATCTCGACTCTTGAAAATGTTAAAAGCCCAACTCTTTGAAAATCCCAACTTTTAAAAAATTCTGACTTTTTTGAAATATTTATTTTTCGAAAACCCCAACTTGTTTGAAAATTTGAACATTTTCAAAGTCCCAACATTTTTAAATCTTGATGTTTTCTTTAAAATTGTAAATTTTTCAAAAGTCGTGACTTTTTTGAAAATCCCAACTTTTTCATAAATCTTGACTTTTTAAAAATCCCATGTTTTTCAAATTACCAACTTTTTCCAAATCCAACTATTTTAAAGTTTCTAGGTTGATTGTTTAGGGCTCAAGGAATTTAGTGTTTAGGGTTTAGGTTTTTGGGCTCAGGATTCGGGGTTTAGAGTTTAGTGTTTAAGGTTTAGGGATTAGGGCTCAGGGCTCGGTGTTCATGGTTTAGGGTCGAGGTTCAAGGTTCTGGAATCAATGTTTAGGGTTTAAGAATTAGGTTTTTAGGGTTTAGGGTTATGATTTAAGGCTCATTTTTTAGGGTTTGGGGTTCGAGGTTTACGGTTGATGGTTTTGCATTTAGGGTTTAAGGCTCATGGTTTACGATTGAGGGTTTAGTATTTAGGATTTAGCATTTATGGTTTTAGTGTTTAAGACTCATAATTTAGGTTTTAGGAGCAATTAGAGCTTAAGGTTTAGGGTTTATAGGGTATATAGGGTTTAGGAAGTAGGTCTTTAGCTAAATATTTAGCAGTTTAGGGTTCTTGTTTATGGTTTAAGGTTAAATATTAGGGGTTTAGTGTTTATTGTTTAGGGTTTAGCATTTATGACTTAAGTTTTAGGTTTTAAGGTTTAGGGTTTAGGGGTCGTGATTTTAAAAATATCTCGTTTTGAAACAATATGGATTTTGAAAAATTCATGATTTTTAAAAAGTCTATATTTTCAAAGATTTTGAAAGTGATAAAGTCATGAATTTAAAAAGAAAAGCTCACAATTTTAAACAAACTCGTGATTTTCTAAAATTTTGTAATTTTTGAAAAAGTCATGATTTTATAAAAAAATGGAATTTTGAACAAGTAAAGATTTTTAAAATATTAGGATTTAAAAAAAAAAGGATTTTCAAAATAGTTGGGATTTAAAAATCCCTTTAGTTTTGTAATTCCCAACTTATTTGAAAATTGCACCTTTTTCAAAATTCTTAACTTTTTCGAAATCACGACTTTTTGAAATCCTAATTTTTTTTCAAAATCAAAACCTTTTCATGAGTCAGGAATTATGAAAATTCTATCTTTTTCTAAAATTGTAAATTCTTTAAAATCTTAAGTTTTTTTAAATTTACAACTTTTTGAAAATAATGACTTTGTGGAAAATAATTCCAGACTTTGTTTTGAAAATCTTATATTTAAATAAAAAAGTTGAGATTTTGAAACATGTGGTTTAAAAAAATAGACTCAAACAGACACCCAGAGCACAAGTTATGACCTTTTAAAGTTCCTGCTAATTTTGGCACATCACTATATTTTTGAAATCTTGACTCTTTTTGAGATTATAACTTTTTGAAAATCTAAAGTTTTTCGAAAATTGTAACTACTTTAAAAATCGTGACATTTTCAAAAATCAAAACTTTTTCAGAAATCCAAACTTTTTAAAAATTCCTAAATTTTCTAAAATCTCAACTTTATAAAAATGCCGACTTTTTTGAAAATCATTACTTTTTAAAAATTATATTTTTTTCTAAAATTACAAATATTAAAAAGTCGGGAAATGTACAAATATCCTGACTCATTCAAAAATCTTGATGTTTTAAAAATCCCAACATTTTCCAAAATCTTGACTTTTTTGAAAACCCTCACTTTACTAAAATCCTAACTTTTTCAAAAAATTTCACTTTTACAAAATCACAAATTTTGAAAAATCTCAAATGTTTTAAAATCACGTATTTTGAAAAATCCTACTTTTTGTTAAAATGACGAAGTTTTTCCAAAATCTTAACTTTTTAAAAAATCTAGACTCTTCAAAAATGTGAGAAGCACAACTCTTTCGAAAATCCCAACTTTTCAAAAATCATGAATTTTTGAAATATTCATTTTATGAAAACCTGAACTTGTTTTAAAATCTAAACATTTTTAAAGTCCTTACATTTTTTAAATTTTGATGTTTTCAAAAATCTTGACTTTTTAACAATCCCAAGTTTTTCAAAATACCAACATTTTCCAAATCAAACTATTTTAAGGTTTCTAGGTTGAGACTTTATGGCTCACAGGATTTAGTGTTCGTGGTTTAGGTTTTAATGCTCAAGATTTTGGGTTTAGCGTTTAGTCTTTAGGGTTTCGGGATTAGGGCTCAAGGCTCACGATTCGGGGTTCAAGATTTAGGGTTGATGTTCAAGGTTCAGGAATCAAGGTTTAGGGTTAGGATTTACGGCTCAACTTTTAGGGTTTAGGGTTTATGGATCATGTTTTATAATTGAGGGTTTAGTTTTAAGGATTCAACATTTAGGGTGTTAGGGTTCACTGTTTAGGGTTTAGCATTCATGGCTTAGGGATTAGGGTTTAGGGTTTATGGTTTAAGGTTTGGGGTTTAGAGTTTAGGTTTTATGATTTAGGGATTTGGGTTTATAGTTTATGGCTGAGGGTTATGGTTTAGGATTCAGTGTTAAGGGTTTATGGTTTATGGTTTAGGATTTAGGATTTTTGGCTTAGTGTTTAGGTTTTAGGGTTTAGTGTTTATGACTCAAGTTTCAGGATTAGGGGTCGTGATTTTGAAATAATTAGGATTTTAAAAAGTCATGATTTTAAAAAATTCTATATTTTAAAAGATTTTTAAAGTGATAAAGTCATGAATTTAAAAAAGTTCACAATTTTAAAAAAAACTCATGATTTTTTTAAAATTTGTAATTTTTGAAAAAGTCGTGATTTTATAAAAAGTTTGAATTTTGAAAAAGTAAAGATTTTGAAAATGTTAGGATTTAGGGCTTTGGCTTAGTGTTTAAGATGTTGGGGTTTAGGGTTTTCAAAAAAATTAGGATATTCAAAACAGTTGGGATTTAAAAATCTCTTCATTTTGTAATTCCCGACTTATTTGAAAATTGCACCTTTTTTCAAAATCTTGTCTTTTTTGAAAATCTCAACTTTCTCAAAATTCTTGGCTTTTTTAAAATCACGACTTTTTTTAAATCCCAACCTTTTCATAATCCTAACTTTTTTGAAAATCTCAAATTTTTCAAAAACCCTAAAATTTTGAAATTCGAACTTTTTTAGAATTATGAAATTCTATCTTTTTCTAAAATTGTAAATTCTTTAAAATCCTAAATTTTTTGAAATTCACAACTTTTTGGAAAATAATGACTTTTTCAAAAATCATGACATATTCAAAAATCTAGAATTTTTGGAAAATCTAAATTATTCAAACTCCTAACTTTTTTTTGAAAATCCTGATATTTTAAAAAAGTTGAGATTTTTGAAACATGTGGTTTCAAAATTAAATGGACTCAAATGGACACCTAGAGCACAAGTTATGACCTTTTCAAATTCCTGCTAATTTTGGCACATCACTACATTTTTGAAATCTTGACTTTTTTGAAAATTGCAACAATTTAAAAAATCGCGATGTTTTCGATAATCAATTTTTTTCATAAATCCCAACTTTTTAAAAATTCCTGAATTTTCTAAAATATCAACTTTATCAAAAATGTTGACTTTTTTAAAAATACTTAATTTTTAAAAAGTTATATTTTTTCAAAAATCACAAATATTAAAAACGAATATCTTGACTTATTCGAAATATCGACGTTATAGAAATTCCAACAATTTCCAAAATCTTGAACTCTTCAAAAATCTTGATTCTTCAAAAATTCGAAAAGCCCAACTCTTTCAAAAATCCCAAGTTTTTAAAAATCCACTTTTGAAATATTCATTTTTCAAAAATACCAACTTGTTTGAAAATCTGAACATTTTCAAAGTCCCAACATTTTTAAAATCTTGATGTTTTCAAAAATAAAAACTTTGTTTAAAATTGCAACTTTTTCAAAGTCGTGACTTTTTTTAAAATCTCAAGTTTTTGAAAATTTGACTTTTTTCAAAAATCTTAACATTTTGAAAATCCTAAGTTTTTCAAAATACCAACTTTTTCTAAATCTAACTATTTTAAGGTTTCTAGGTTGAGGGTTTAAGGCTCAGGGGATTTAGTGTTTAGGGTTTAGGTTTTTGGGCTTAGGATTCAGGGTTTAGGGTTTACGGTTTAAGGATTAGGGCTCAGTGTTTCAGTGTTCGGTGGTTTAGGATTGAATGTTCGGGGTTCAGGGATCAAGGTTTTAAGAATTAGGATTTAGCGCTCAAGTTTAAAGGGTTCGAGGTTGACGGTTAAGGGTTTTGTACTTAGAGTTTATGGCTCATGGTTTACGATTGAGGGTTTAGTATTTAGGATTTAGCATTTAGGGTTTTAGGGTTTAAGACTCAAAATTTAGGGTTTAAGAGTAATTAGAGATTAAGGTTTAGGGTTTATAGGGTATAGGGTATAGGGTTCAGAGTTTAGGGTGTAGGGGTCAGGGTTTAGGTTTCGGTGTTCATGTTTGAGGATCCGTGTCTCGGTGGTCGAGGTTTGAGGCTATGAATATAGGGTTTAGGGTTGAGAGTTTTTGCTTAGGGCTCACGATTCAAGGTATAGGGTTTAGGGTTTAGGGTTAGGCTTTAAGGATTTAGGGTTAGGGATTTAGGGTTTAGAGTTTAGTTTTTATGATTTAGGGATTTGGGTTTATGGTTTATGGCTGAGGGTATATGGTTTAGGATTCAATATTTAGGGTTTATGGTTAATGATTTAGGGATTTGGGCTTAGTTTTTAGGATCTTGGGGTTTAGGATTTAGTGTAATGCCCCGTCAGATGTTCCCCCTGTTCCTGACATGACGACCATGCTGCTAAGCATGGGAGGGTTGTGGGCGTGCTCTTGTTGACTGTGTCTCAGGTCGCAGTGAAGATTTTTCACCTTCCCTCTCTTTCTTTCCTTTTGGGTCATTGTTGACACCTCCAAACTGTGGACCCCATAGCGTCATGGACGGTTATCCGGTTAAAGGAAAATTTTTGGTTCTCGGCTCTTCGAGTTTGTCGGGTCATCGACATTAATAGGATTAATAATTATTATCATTATTAAGCTGTAAATTTTTTAAAATAATGTTTATAATACTATTATAACTCGTATCGCCGACTTCGATCAGTCACTTTTGTGTCGAAATTTCACCTCTGGTAATGGATTGACTTTAAGTTATATTTTGTTTATTTGTCTACTTCGATTTAGGGTTTTAGGACGTTTTTAGATTAAAAACAAACAAAAGAAATAGATAAATAAATATAAAAGGAATTAAAAGTAAATAAAATCAAAAAGCCCATAAAAGGGGTGGATTAGGGCAAAGGGGAGGAAATCATAAAAAAATAAAAAAATATGAGGCCCGTGATTCTTTTGGGTGAGTTAGGGTTTGTTTTTGCTTTTGGAATGGGCGGCTAGTTTGGGGGCGCAGGATCTACTCACAAAAAAATGAGTTTGTTGAAACAGCCTTGGAAACTTTCATGCAAATGCAGTGATTCATGTAAAGCCAGACTCCACAGCTGTTTCTAGCTTCCTCCCAGGCCGCGCCACATACCTGCGTGGGAAGATCAAGCAAAATGGAGGAGGTTTGTTGTGTGTTTGGTCTGTCACATGGCCAGCACCCTTCCAGCCCATGCCCAGGCCTGCGTGGGCTCCCATCAAGGCCAAAAACGCAAAGAAATTTTGTCAGATGTGGCAGTCGCACGTGCCCTAGTAGATGCGTATGTAAAAACGTGGAAGCATGCGTTCTATTCAACTAAATGCGTGGAAGAAATGCGGTTCCATGGACTGCAATGATTTCAGGTTATGCACAAAATGGTTTTGTTGAAACTACATTGGAACCTTTCCAAGCAAATACGGTTGGCTGGTTTGAAGCCACACCCCAACCTTTGCTTGATATCTTCCTAGCTACTGTCAAAATGGGAGCTTTAGAACTGCGCATGGACATCCATCAAAGCATCATGGGGAGATAATATCCCTTAATGTCTTGTCAGGTACCCAGATCTACTTGTATGCAAAATGTGAAGGCATACACAATGCATGTGAACTGTTTGACAAAATACCTGAAAGATATGCGGTCTCCGGACTACAATGATAGCAGGATAAACAAAAAATGGGTCTGTTAAGAAGGCATTGAACTGTTTGATAGAATGCCTCAAAGAAATGTTGTCTCATGGAATGCCATGATGGCAGCATATACACAAAATGGATGTGTAAAAAAGGACTGAGATGTGTTTGGCAGAATGCCTCGAAAGATGTGGTCTTATGGAACATACCCTGACCATGTAAGCTTCATTTTTGTTTACTTAGCATTTAGCCAGGCAGGTTCAGTGCATGGGGGTTGTAAATACTTCGATGGCATGAGTGCCTCTTGTAGAATCATTCCTAGAATTAATCATTATGTTTGCTGGTTTTTTATGAGCACATGAGAATGTGCAAAATGTGGAGGCATGCTTAAGGCCTGTGAAGTGTTTGACTAAATGCCTTCAAAAAAATCATGGTCTAATAGTTGCAAGATTTGAGGCTACGCACATAAGGAGGAATATCTCCTCCTATTCAAACAACAACAATAAGAAACCCTTTGATCATGCTCAGCAAGTGGTGGGTCGAATCCAGAAGGTAGGAGAAATGTGATCAGAATAGCAGAATGGTTTTCAAGTATGTAGTTACTGATTTTATTGATAGACATGTATGTTAAATGGTGGAGCTGAGGATGCTCGTGGTCTGGTTGACGAAGTGCCAAGCAAGAGACTGAACCCAAGCCTGCGGCTTCGACCGACTTCGTTCTCCAGGCATGGTTCTTCTTCCCTTACCTCTCATAATTCTCATGTTTTAGTTCTCTTTTGCAACTAAATAGAATTTTAAATTATTAGGATTTTTATATATAGTTAAATGTCTCTTTAACTCATTTCAAAACAATAAAGTGTCATGTCGCAACTCTCGAAGCCATTATAACTTGTCTACTTTAAACCATGAACTATCACCCTCGCTTCGAGATGATCTAGAAAACTCTTACCCTTCTTGATCACTCCAATATCGTTTTATCGACCAGACGAATTTGACTTCCCATTGATAAAGTTGACCTTCTCCTTGTTTTAAATAGTTAAATTTTGTAATTTTTAGAGACTCACTAGGTACCCTTCGCAACTCTGGAAACGAGATGTGAAGTTTCATTCGTGTACCTTGGTATACGAGGAGTCACCTTGACCTTTGGTTTGACCCAAAACAAACATATGACATCCTTTTGACGCTCTTTTAGGAGCCCTGTTACACTGGTTTACAGCAGTAGAAAGCTGTTAAATCTAAAAAGTTGGCTTTCATTTTGAATCGCCATTTGAAACCTGGATGGAGAAATTACTTCCCGTCTTCGCAAACCTCTAGCATTTATACTAGACAAATGCATGGAACATTCAGTATAGGAAAGAGCACCTTTCGGGATAGTTTGGCGAAGCCATTTTATAGGCCTCCGGTTGTAGTTTGACGAGGTCAAACTGGCCCAATTTCATCTTGTCGCTCTAGAAAACTTGTTGCCGTTTAAAAATGGCTCTCTAGTTCTCAGTCCCGTCGACTCTCATGAATTCTCTTTATATAGGGGAACTAGTAGGAGATGTCTCGTTTCGTGCTCTTCCATCGAACGTCATTTTGGACATGGTTTTCTGGGCCACTTGAGCTAACTTTTGTCTTTTTACAACTGGGTGAACTACGACCAGTGGCCCCGGAAAACTAGCCGCCAAATGCAAACCGTGCGCTCTTTTTCAATTCCGTCAGTTGCTATGAACTCTTGGTATATCTAGGGACACGTAGAAAGTTAGTCGTGGTGTGTGTGTTCATTGGGAGATAACCTTTGGAAGTAGTTTCTTAGCCTTCGAGCTCGTTTTGTATGTTTTGTAGCTAGTGAGAAAATGTAAAAGTAGAGAACTGCGGACCCTCGTAGGGTTACCAAATCACTCTGGAAACTTTTAACACACGTAAATAACTGTTTAAAACACTATAATGAAACTTGTTGTGTGTATTGGAACTTTTGACAAAATGATGTTTCTCTCTCTTCCTTTATCTTTCTCTCTCCTCGGTTTATAAAATGAAGAAAAATGAAACGCAATGGATACATGTTCCTAGACCTTTTTATTTCGATTGCAAATTGTAATTATTGTCAGATGTAAATGGGAAACTAAAATATGATACTTATGATTGCTTAGGGTGGATGCCATGCCAGTGATTTATCACTGATATCATGCTCATGTGGGTTTTACAGGATGGAAGAACGGACGACAAAAAGGGCGATGTGTGATTTAATTATTATTATTGTAATTTTTATAGGTCATTGTAAAATGAATAACTGTCTAATGTAGTCTCTTGTTACCAAAAAGTTATAAATGAAATTTGTTAATATGCATGATATGCTAGTTTTAGGGATACTTAGGAAATGTGCATCTAATCACCGGTTCATTTTGTTTCTTAGTTGTGTATGGCAAAAAGGTTTTGATTTATACTTAGTAAATTGAAATCAAAGTTAATACATTGTAGTACCTTCTCAGTATTCAATAAATGATTAAATTAATTATTGGGTTATCTTCTTACCTTGCAACATAATAAAGAGTTTTAATGGGAACACTCAACCTTAATAAAATATTCGTGCATAGCTTGCCTGCATGTGTGACCCCTTTTTACCATATAAGAATTTTAAAACCGTGCAGAACGACCTTAAACTTTGCACTCGATGAGACCTCCTAGGTTAGGTAAATAAAACCTCTAGTTAGAGTTACCGTCATAGTCATTAGGTTTAACGACATGGTCCAACTTTTTCCAGAGTATGTGGTTTCCTTCTAGTTTTGGTAATCGCGAGAAGCATGTACTCTCTTCAGGTCCGATACCAGGCTGAGTGTTGAAGACCGCCTTAGGAGTCACCTTTTGAATCCTTGTTCGAAGGATCGACTAAGCGGTGCTACCTTGGTTTCTATCAAAATAACATCTTGGCATTCTCTTGAATGTGGTTTAGTATAATTATGTCCGCTTGCCTTAAAATCACATGTAGTGGAGGCGTAGATCGTTAGGTGCATATTAGAATTAAACTAAAACCCTAGTTGAGTAGGATGTTAACTTGTGGGTAGAAAACTATAATTTAACTCCTTGTATGCGAAATTGAGTTGAAAGACGTTGATTCTAAAGAACCTTAGAAATTGTAATCTTGTCCCTTAATCCCTTGTTATTTCATTTATGGCATTAAGGAATAAAGAATATTCCTTATGTAGAATCGTGAAATGCAGAGATATGGGATCTTCGTGTACATAGATCACTTGTGTTCATGTGTAGTTTATTATGCTCCTAGCCTTGTACTTCTTTAAGATGTCAGCCAAGTGCTTTTGTATCTCTTTTGTTTGAGACGATGCTTTGAGAATGAGACCTTAGTGCGATATAAGAGCATATCATATAATGTTACACATGAGATTGGAGATTAGGACTAAGGTCAATTTTGGAGAACTTATAACTTAAATAAACTTTTTTTTTCATGCGTTGCAAAGAATATGAGTTGTCAAATAGTGTGATCAAAACTTCAAGAAAACAAAGGATATATATATATATATCAAATTTGGAATTTTAGCAAGTTATTGTACTATAATGATAATGGTAGGGAAATAACAATTCCGTGATGCATAAAGGAAGATAACCTAAATTGGTCGAACTGTAAATTTTAAAAAAAAATGAACTTAAGATTTTGTAGATGGAAAAAGGGAGAAAATTATCCTTGCAAAATAATGTTCTTAGAATGTTAATCGTAACAAAGATGTAATTAAAGAAATGATGTGTTGTGGGTTCGCAAATCCTTGAGTCTTTTGTCTCTTGGTTGGGTTTTTGCTAGTACTCTTTCATTTGGTAAAGTGTGGTATAAACAGGTATATGGCGTAGTCATGTGTCTATGTGATTTGGTGACTGATGTAGGTGTCGTATAGGTTGTTGAGTTGTTCTACTTGGAGCCCTTGTTGTGTTGTGTGTAGCATGCATTGTAGGCAAAAAAAAAAAGAATAAAAAATTATCCTGGTATTTTACTGTTGTATTTGGGTGTGTAATATGTGGGCACTAAATTTAGTGTTTAGGGTTTAGGGGTTGCGATTTTGAAAAAGTTATCATTTCAAAAATTTCATTGTTTTGAAACAATTAGGATTTCAAACAATTCCAGATTTTCACACAAAATTGTATTTTCAAAGATTTTGAAAGTGATAAAGTCATGAATTTAAAAAGTTCACAATTTACAAAAAAACTAGTGAATTTTTAAAAATTCAAAATTTTCGAATAAGTTACGATTTTATAAAATGTTAGGATTTTTTTAAAAAAATGGATATTTAAAAAAATGGGATTTAAAAATCTTTTTAGTATTCTAATTTTTGACTTATTTGAAAATTACACATTTTTTCAAAATCTTGTCTTTTTTGAAATCCCAACTTTCTCAAAATTCTTGGCTTTTTCAAAATCACAACTTTTTTAAATCCTTATTTTTTTTCGAAATCCCAACCTTTTTATAATCTTTAATTTTTGAAATTCAAAACTTTTTGGAAAATTTGAGAATTTTCTAAAATCTCAACTTTATCAAAAATGTCGACTTTTTTAAAATCACCAATTTTTTTAAAAATTATATTTTTTGAAAATCACAAATATTAAAAATCAGGAGTTTTTCAAATATCCTGACTTTTTCAAAAATATTGACCTTTTTAAAATCTTGAGTTTTCAAAAATCCTAAATTTTTTAAAATCTTCACTTTTTTGAAAATCTCAAATTTTTAAAATCCCATACTTTTAAAAATCCTTACTTTTTTAAAATGTCGAGTTCTTAAAAATCTCGACATTTTCGAAATATTTATTTTTCGAAAACCCACTTATTTGAAAATTTGAACATTTTCAAAGTCCCAACATTTTTAAATCTTGATGTTTTAGAAAATAACAATTTTTTTTAAAATTGTAACTTTTTCAAAAGTCGTGTCTTTTTTGAAAATCCGACTTTTTCAAAAATCTTGACTTTTTGAAAATCCCAAGTTTTTCAAAATACCATTTTTGTTTTTCCAAATCTAACTATTTTAAGGTTTCTAGGTTGAGGGTTTAGGGCTGGGGATTTAGTGTTTAGGGTTTAGGTTTTTGGCTCAAGCTTCGGGGTTTAGGGTTTAGGGTTTAGGGTTTAGGGTTTAGGGATTAGGGATTAGGGTTTGGGCTCGGGGTTTAAGGTTTAGGTTTAGGTTTGAGGTTTAGGGATTAAGAATTAAGTTTTTGGGTTTAGGGTTTTTGGTTTAGTGTTTAGGATTATGGTTTAGGGCTCAGATTTTAAGGTTTGGGGTCCAAGGTTTACGGTTGAGGTTTTTGTACTTAAGGTTTACAACTCTGGTTTACATTTGAGGATTTAGCATTTAGGGTTTAGGAGTAATTAGAGCTCATAGTTCAATGTTTCTAGGGTATACGGCTTTAGAGTTTAGGGTTTAGGGCATAAGGGTCACGGTTTAGGTCTCGGTGTTCGAGGTTCGTGGTAATGAGTTTAGGGTTTAGGGTTTAGGCCTCTAGCTAAAGCTTTTGAGTTTTGGGTTATGGCTTAGGGTTCATGGTTCAATGTATAGGGTTTAGGGTTCACTATTTAGGGTCTAGGGTTTAAGGCTTGGGCTAGGGTTTTACGCTTTATTGCTTAGGGTTTAGGGTTTAGGCTTCATGGCTAAGGGTTTACAATTTATGGTTTACAGGTTTGGGGTTTAGAGTTTAGGTTTTTGATTTAGGGATTTGGGTTTATCGTTTATGGTTGACGATTTAGGGTTTATGATTCAGTGTTAAGTGTTTATGGTTTATAGTTTAGGATTTAGGGCTTTGGGATTAGTATTTAGGATGTTTGTGTTTAGGGTTTAGCATTTACTACTCAGGTTTTAGGCTTTAGGGTTTAGGGGTCGTGATTTTGAAAAACTACTGATTTAAAAATATCTCGATTTTGAAATAGTTATTAGGATTTTGAAAAATTCAAGATTTTAGAAAAGTGTTTATTTTCAAAGATTTTGAAAGGATAAAGTCATGAATTGAAAAAGTTTATATTTTTTTAAAAAGCTCATGCCGTAATTTTTGAAAAAGTCATGATTTTGTAATAAGTTTGAATTTTGAAAAAGTAAAGATTTTGAAAATGTTAGGATTTAAAAAAATGGATATTAAAAACAATTGGGATTTAAAAATCTCTTCAGTTTTGTAAATTTCGACATAGTTTAAAATTGCACCTTTTTTTCAAAATATTGTCTCTTTTGAAAATCTCAACAATTTCAAAATTCTTGGCTTTTTGAAATCACGACTTTTTTGTAATCCCAATTATTTGTTTGAAATCCCAACCTTTTCATAATCCTGACGTTTTTGAAAATCTCAATATTTTCAAACATCGTAAAATTTCATAAATTAGAAGTTTTTAGAATTATGAAATTCTATCTTTTTCTAAAATTGAAAATTCTTTAAAATCCTATTTTTTTAAATTCACAACTTTTTTGAAAATAATGAATTTTTCAAAAATCATGACTTATTAAAAAATCTAGAATATCTAAATTATTCAAACTTTGACTTTTTTTTTTGAAAATATTGATATTTTTAAAAAGTTGAGATTTTTGAAACATGTGGTTTAAAAAATGAACTCAAACGGACACCTGGAGCACAAGTTATGACCTTTTCAAATTCCTGTTAATTTTGGCGCATCACTACATTTTTGAAATCTTGACTTTTTGAGATTATAACTTTTTCAAAAATCCCATGTTTTTGAAAATCGCAACTATTTCAAAAATCAAGATGTTTTTGAAAATTAAACTTTTCAGAAATCCCAACTTTTAAGAATTCCTGAATTTTCTAAAATATCAACTTTATAAAAAATGTGAACTTTTTTGAAAATCCTTACTTTTAAAAAAAAAATTTTTTGAAAATCGCAAATATTAAAAATTGGGAATTTTTCAAATATCCTAACTTATTCAAAAATCCTAAGTTTTTCAAAAATCTTCAAGTTTTAAAAATCCAATCATTTTGCAAAATATTGACTTTTATGAAAATCTTGACTTTTCAAAAATCTGATTTTTCTAAAATCTTCACTTTTTCAAAGTCACAAATTTTTGGAAAATCTCAAAATTTTTAAAATCTTGTCTTTTCAAAAATCCTAACTTTTTTGAAAATGTCGACTTTTTTTTAAAAATGACTTTTTCAAAAATCTCGACTCTTCAAAAATGTGAAAAGCCCAAATTTTTCAAAAATCCAGACTTTTTTGAAATATTCATTTTTCGATGTCCCAACATTTTTTAAATGTCTATGTTTTAAAAATAACAACTTTGTTTTAATTTGCAACTTGTTCAAAAGTCGCAACATTTTTGAATTTTTTTTTTTGAAAATCCAAAGTTTTTCAAAGTACCATCTTTTTCCAAATCTATCAATTTTAAGGTTTTTAGGTTGAGGGTTTAAGGCTCAAGCGATTTATTCAGATTTAGGAAGGGTTTAAAGTTTAGTGTTTAGGTTAGGGGTTAGGGATTAGGGCTCGGGGCTCAAGGTTAAGGATTTAGGGTTGAGGTTCAACATTGGAATATCAAGCTTTAGGGATTAAGAATTAGGTTTTAGGGTTTTGGGTTTTGGGTTATGATTTAGTGCTCAGGTTTGCATTTGGTGTTCGAGTTTTACATTTGAGGGTTTTGCACTTAGGGTTTACAACACATGGTTTAAGATTGAGGTTTTAATATTTAGGATTTAGTATTTAGGATTTTATGGTTTAGGAGTAATTACAGCTTAAGGTTTAGGGTTTATCGAGCATAGGTGTTAGGGTTTAGGTCTCAATGTTCACGGTGAGGGTCCATGGTTATTTGAAGTTCGGGGTTATGAGTTTAGTGTTTAGGGTTTAGGTATCTAGCTAAAGGTTTAGGGTTTTGGCTTAGGGTTCACTATTTAGGTTTTAGGCTTTAGGGCTTAGGGATCAAGTTTTAGGGTTTAGAATTTAGGTTTTACGATTTAGGATTTGGGTTTATGGTTTATGGTTTAGGATTTAGGGTTAAGGGTTAGAATTCGATATTAAGGGTTTATGGTTTATGTTTACGGTTTTAGGGTTTTGGGCTTAGTGTTTAGGATGTTGGTAAAAAAGGAATGATTTAAAATAATGGAACTTGATTTTGAAATAGTTAGGATTTTGAAAAATTCATGATTTTAAAAAAGTATTTATTTTCAAAGATTTTGAAAGTGATAAAGTCATGAATTTAAAAAGATAACAATTTCAAAAAGAAATTGAGAACTTTTAAAAATAAGTAATTTTTGAAAAAAATCATGAAATTATAAAAAGTTGGAAATTTGAAAAAGTAATTATTTTGAAAATGTTAAGATTTTTTTAAAAAGTAGTTTATTCAAAACAGTTGGGATTTAAAAATCTCTTACTTTTTGTAATTCGAATTATTTTAAAATTGCACCTTTTTCAAAATCTTGTCATTTTTGAAAATCTCAATTTTCTCAACATTCATGGCTTTTTCAAAATCACAATTTTTTTGAAATCTCAATTTTTGTTCAAAATCTTGACTTTTTTGAAAATCTCAACCTTTTCATAATCTTGCATTTTTTTAAAATCACAAGCTTTTCAAAAACCATAAAATTTTTGAAATTCAAAATTTTTTATAATTATGAAATTCTATCTTTTTCTAAAATTGCAAATTCTTTAAAATCCTAAATTTTTGAAATTCACAATTTTTTGAATTTTTTTTTTTCAAAATCATGACATATTAAAAATCTAGAATTTTCTGAAAAATCTAAATTATTCAAACTCTCGATTTTTTAAAAATCCTGATATATTAAAAAAGTTGAGATTTTTGAAACATATGGTTTAAAAAAATGGACTCAAACAGACACCCGAAGCACAAGTTATGACCTTTTCAAATTCCTTCTAATTTTGGTGCATCACTACATTTTTAAATCTTGACTTTTTGAGATTATAAATTTTTTGAAAATCCCTACTTTTTATAAATCACAACTATTTCCAAAATCGTGATGTTTTCGAAAATAAAAACTTTTTCAGAAATCCCAACTTTTAAAAATTCCTGAATTTTCTAAAATCACAACTTTATCAAAAATGCCGACTTTTTTGAAAATCCTTACTTTTTAAAAATTATATTTTTTCAAAAATCAAAAATATTATAAATCGAGACTTTTGAATATTCAAAATCGACTTATTCAAAAATACTAACTTTTTGGAAAATCTCAATTTTATAAAAAACTCGTCTTTTCAAAAATAATAAATTTTTTGAAAATGTCGAGTTTTTAAAAACCTTGACTTTTTCAAACATCCAGACTCTTCAAAATATCACCCAACTCTTTCAAAAATAGCAACTTTTCAAAAATCCAGATTTTTTCAAAATATTCATTTTTCAAAAACCCCAACTTGTTTGAAAATCTTAACATTTTCAAAGTTCCAACATTTTTTAAATCTTTATGTTTTCAAAATTAACAACTTTGTTTAAAATTGCAACTTTTTCAAAACTCGTGAGTTTTTTGAAAATCTCAAGTTTTTTAAAAATCCTTACTTTTTAAAAATCCCAAGTTTTTCAAAATACCAACTTTTTCCAAATCTAACTATTTTAGGTTTCTAGGTTTAGGGCTAAAGGGATTTAGTGTTTAGGGTTTAGGTTTTTGGGCTCAAGATTCAGGGTTTAGGGTTTAGTTTTTAGGGTTTAGCAATTAGGGTTAAGGCTCGGGGTTCAGGGCATTCAGGATTTAGGTTTGAGGTTGAAGGTTCGGGGATCAAGGTATAGGGTTTTGGGGTTTATGGTTTAGGGTTAGGATTTAGGGCTCATGTTATAGAGTTTTTTTTTTGAGTTTTAGGGTTGAGGGTTTTGCACTTATGGTTTATGGCTCATGGTTTACAATTAAGGGTTTAGTATATAGGATTTGGCATTTAGGGTTTAGGAGTATTTAGAGCTTAAGATTTTAGGGGTTCTACGGTATAAGGATCAAAGTTTAGGGTTTAGATATCAGTTTTCATGGTTGAAAGTCTATGGCTTAGTGTTCAAGGTTCGAGGTATTGAGTGTAGGGTTTAGGGTTTTGGATTAGGATTCACAGGGTTTAGGTTTTGGTTTTAGGACTCACGGTTTAGGTTTTAGGGTTTAAGGCTCATTGTTAGGGGTTTAGGGCTTAGTATTTAGGTTTTAGGCTTCATTGCTAAGGGATCTGGTTTATGGTTTTTAAGGTTTGGAGTTTAGAGTTTATGGTTTTATGGTTTTATGATTTAGGGATTTTGGTGTATGGTTTATGGCTGAGGGTTTTTTGGGTTTTGGATTCAGGTGTTAAGGGTTTAGGTTTAGGATTTAGGGCTTTAGGTTTAGTGTTTAGAATTATGGGGTTTAGGGTTTAGTGTTTACGACTCAGGTTTTAGGATTTAGGGTTTAGGGGTAGTAATTTTGAAAAAGTCACGATTTTAAAAATATCCCGATTTTCAAAAAATTCATGATTTTCAAAAAGTCTGTATTTTCAAAGATTTGTACTTTTTTAAAAGTCACGATTTTATAAAATGTTGTAATTTAAAATTTATGATATACAAAATAGTTGGGATTTAAAAATCTCTTCAATTTTGTAATTTCTGATTTATTTGAAAATTGCACCTTTTTTTAAAAAAAAAAATTAAATCACTTTTTTTTTAAAATCCCAATTTTTTTTGATATCCCATCCTTTTCAAAATCCTAACTTTTTTGAAAACCCTTAATTTTTTTGAAATTTGAACTTTTTTAGAATTATGAAATTATATCTTTTTCTAAAATTACAAATTCTTTAAAATCCTAGTTTATTTTGAAATTCACAACTTTTAGGAAATAAAACTTTTTCAAAAATCCAAAATTTCTTGAAAATCTAAATTATTCAAATTCTCCACTCAAAAACGGATAGCCGGAGCACAAGTTTATGACCTTTTCAAATTCTTTATAATTTTTGGCATATCAGTACATTTTTGAAATCTTGACTTTTTGAGATTATAACTTTTTCAAAAATCCCAAATTTTTCAAAAATCGTAACTATTTCAAAAATCGCGACATTTTCAAAAATCAAAACTTTTTCAAAAATCCCAACTTTTTAAAAATTCCTGAATTTTCTAAAATCTCAACTTTATCAAAAATGCCAACTTTTTTGAAAATATTTTTTTTTTAAAAAATCATATATTTTCAAAAATCACATATCTTAAAAATCGAGATTTTTTGAATATCCTGACTTATTATAAAGTCCTGACTTTTTCAAAATTCTTGATATTTTTAAAATCCCAACATTTTCCAAAATCTTGACTTTTTAAAAAATATTCACTATTATAAAGTCACAACTTTTTGCAAAATGTAAATTTTTTTAAAATCCTAACTTTTTAAAAATGTCAAGTTTTTCAAAAATCTTGACTTTTTAAAAACTAGACTATTAAAAAATCCCTACTCTTCAAAAATGCAAAAAGTCCAACTCTTTTTAAAATCCCAACTTTTCAAAATCCTGACATTTTTGAAATTTTTTTTCAAAAATCCAAACTTGTTTGAAAATATAAACATTTTCAATGTCCCAATATTTTTAAATCTTGATGTTTTCAAAAATAAAAACTTTTTTTTTTAAATTGCAACATTTTCAAAAGTCGTGACTTTTTAAAAAACCTCAAGTTTTGAAAATCTTGACTTTTTCAAACATTTTACTTTTTGCAAATAAAGATTTTGAAAATGTTAGGATTTTAAGAAAAAATAGGATATTCAAAACAATTGGAATTTAAAAATCTCTTCAGTTTTTTAAGTTCCGACTTATTTGAAAATTGCACCTTTTTTGCCAAAATTTTGTCTTTTTTGAAAATCTCAATTTTCTCAAAATTCTTTCCTTTTTCAAAATCACGACATTTTTGAAATCCCGATTTTTGTTCGAAATCTCAACCTTTGCATAATCTTGACTTTTTTGAAAATATCAAAATTTTCAAAAATCTTTAAAAAATTTATATTCAAACTTTTTTAGAATTATGAAATTCTATTTTTTTTTAAAATTGCAAATTCTTTAAAATTTTATTTTTTTAAATTCACAACTTTTTGGAAAATAATGACTTTTTCAAAAATCATGACATATTCAAAAATCTAGAATTTCTGGAAAATCTAAATTATTTAAACTTTTTTTTTTTTTTTTAAAATCTTGATATTTTAAATAAATTGAGATTTTTTAAACATGTGGTTTAAAAGAAAATAGACTCAAATAGACAACCAGATCACAAGTTATGACCTTTTCAAGTTCCTGCTAATTTTGGTGCATCACTACATTTTTAAAATCTTGACTATTTTGAGATTATAACTTTTTAAAAATCCAACTATTTCAAAAAAATCAACATTTTAAAAATCAAAACTTTTTGAAAATCAAAACTTTTTCAGAAATCCTAAATTGTTTAAAATTTTGATGTTTTTAAAATCTTGATGTTTTCAAAAATAAAAACTTTGTTTAAAATTGCAACTTTTTCAAAAGTCTTAACTTTTTTGAAAAACTCAAGTTTTTGAAAATCGACTTTTGAAAATCTTGTCTTTTTGAAAAGTTTTTCAAAATACCAAGTTTTTCAAAATCTAACTATTTTAAGGTTTCTAGGTTGAGGTTTTTAGGATTCATGGAATTTATTGTTTATGGTTTAGGTTTTTTTAGGAAAAATTTATTCAAGGTTTAGGGATTAGTGCTCATTTTTAGGTTTCATGCTTTAGGGTTTTGAGGTTTTTAGGGTTCGAGGATCAACGTTTAGGGTTTAAGGATTTAATATTTATGATTTTAGTAGAAATTTTAAGACTCAATATTTAGGGTTTAAGGTATACGGGTTAGATTTTAGGTCTCAGTGTTCATGGTTGACGGTCCATGGCTAAGTGTTTGAGGTTTGGGGTTATGAATTTAGGGTTTAGGGTTTAGGTCTCTAGCTTAAATTTGGATTTTTTATGGGTTTACAATTTTAGGGTTAACGATTCAAGTTATAAGGTTCACTGTTTAGGGTTTAGGATTTAAGGATCGGGTTTAGGGGTTGAGGGTTTATTTATTTAGATTTTTTTAGGGTTTAGGATTCATGGATTCAAGGATTCAGTGTTTAGGGTTTAAGATTTTGAGTTTAGAGTTTCAGTTTTACGATTTAGGGATTTGTGTTTATGATTTATGGTTTAGGATGTTGGGGTTTAGGGTTTAGTGTTTATGACCCAGGTTTCAAATTTTGGGTTTACACAGTCACGATTTTGAATAAATCATGATTTTAAAAAATACCCCAATTTTGGAAATGTTAGGATTTCAAAAACTTATGATTCAAAAAAAAATTTCAATTTTGTAAACCTCAAATTTTTAAAAAAAAAAACCTGCATTTCTAAAAAAATTTTGAAAGTGATAAAGTCATCAATTTAAAAAATTGGAATTTATAAAAAAGTTAGAATTTTGAAAAAGTAAAGCTTTTGAAAATGTTAGGATTTTAAAAAAATAGGATATTAAAAACACTTGGGATTTAAAAATCTCTTCAGTTTTGTAATTCTTGACTTATTTGAAAATTGCACCTTTTTCAAAATCTTGTAATTCACAAGTTATGACCTTTTCAAGTTCCTGTTAATTTTGGCACATCACTACATTTTTGAAATCTTTACTCTTTTTAGATTATAACTTTTTCAAAAATCCCAACTTTTTCAAAAATCGTAACTATTTCAAAAACCAAAATGTTTACAAAAATAAAATCTTTTTCAGAAATCCCAACTTTTCAAAAATTCCTTAATTTTTTAAAGTCTCAACTTTATTAAAAATGCCAACTTTTTTAAATCCTTCCTTTTATAAAAATTATATTTTTTAAAAAATCACAAATATTAAAAATTGAGACTTTTTTGAATATCCTAACTCATTAAAAAATCCTAACTTTTTTCAAAAATATTGATGTTTTAAAAATCCAAATATTTTCCAAAATCTTGTCCATTTTGAAAATCCTTACTTTTAGAAATTCTTCACTTATACAAAATCAAGACTATATTGAAAATCCCAACATTTCAAAAATCTTGACTTTTTCAAAATATTCATTTTTCAAAAAACTCCAACATGTATCAAAATCTAAACATTTTCAAATTCCCAACATTTTTTAATTCTTGATGTTTTCAAAAGTAACTTTGTTTAAAATTGAAACTTTTTCAAAAGTCGTGACTTTTTTGAAAATCTCAAGTTTTTAAAATCTTAACTTTTTTTTCAAAAATTTGACTTTTTGAAACTCCCATGTTTTTCAAAATACCAACTTTTTCCAAATATAAGTATTTTAAGGTTTTAGATTGAGGTTTAGGGTTCAAAAGGTTTGTTTGGTTTGTTCAAGATTTTAGGATTTGGGTTTTGAGGGGATTTTAAGATTTTCAATGTTTAGGGTTTAGGGTTTAAGATTAGGGCTTTTTAAAGTTTTAGGTTTTTTTCAAAATAGGGGATTTTTTAGGTTTGGGGATCAATTTGTTTAGGAGTTTAAGGAATTAGTTTTTAGGGTTAGGATTTTGGGGTTTAGGGTTTAAAAATTTGAGGTTTTTCAATTTAGGGTTTAGGTTTTAGGTTTTAGGGTTTAGGGTTTTGGTTTTAGGGTTTAGGATTTTAAAAGGGTTTAGGGTTTAAGGTTTAATGGTTTAATTTAGGGTTTAGGTATTTAGCATTAAGTTTTTTTAGGGTTTTAAAGGACTTAAAATTTAAGGTTTAGGAGTAAGGTTAGAGGGTTTTATGGTTTTAAGGGCTCAAAGGGTTTTAGGGTTTAGGGTTCATGGATCATGGTTTAGGTTCAGGTAAGTGGTTGAGGTTCATGGCTCGGTTTGAGTTTAAGGGTTTGAGTCCTTAGGTTTAGGTCTCTAGCTAAAGGTTTAGGGTTTAGGATTTTTTAGCTTAGGGCTCATGGTTTTTCAAGGTATAGGATTTAGGGTTTTTAATTTGGGGTTTAGGGTTTAGGTTTAGGTTAAATGTTTAAGGTTTAGGTTTATTGGGTTTTAGTTTCTTTTTTTTAAAAGGGTTTATGGGAGGTTTTTTTAATGGTTTAGGCTTTTAGGGTTTAGGGTTTAAGGTTTAAGGATTGGGTTTAGAGTTTTGACTTTTTTAATTTTTTAGGGATTATTGTTTATGGTTTATTGTTGAGGGTTTACAGTTTATGATTAATTATTAAGGGTTTATGGTTTATGGTTTAGGATTTACGGTTTTGGGCTCTTAGTGTTTAGGATATTTGGGGTTTTAGGTTTAAGGTTTTGTTTTAGTCAGATTTGAATGTGTCACGATTTAAAAAATATCCCAATTTTGAAATAGTTAGGATTTTGAAAAATTCATTATTTTTAAAAATCTGATTTTGAAAGATTTTGATAAGTTAAAATTAGAATTTTGAAAAAAATAAAGATTTTTAAAATGTTAGGATTTTCGAAAAAAATTAGGATATTCAAAACATTTGGGATATAAAAATATCTTCAATTTTGTAATTCCCGACTCATTTGAAAATTGTACCTTTTTCAAAATCTTGTCTTTTTGAAAATCCCAACTTTCTCAAAATTCTTGGCTTTTTTAAAATCACGACTTTTTTTGAAATCCCAATTTTTGAATTTTGAAAACCAAACTTTTCATAATCTTGACTTTTTTAAAAAATCTCAACTTTTTTCAAAAACCAAATTTTAAAATTTTTGAAATTCAACTTTTTTTAAAAAATTCAATTTTTTTCTAAAAATTATGAAATTCTATCTATTTATAAAATTCAAATTTTTAAAATCCCAACATTTTCCTAACTTTTTCAAAAATCTTCACTTTTAAAAAATCATGACTTTTTGGAAAATCTCAAATTTTTAAAATCTCGTCTTTTTTCAAAATCCTAATTTTTTGAAAATGTCAAGTTTTTAAAAAAAAAAATCTAGACTTTTTCAAAAATTAAGACTTTTCAAAAATGTGGAAAACCCAACTCTTTTGAAAATCCCAACTTTTCAAAAATCCCGACTTTTTCAAAATATTCATTTTTCAAAACCCCAACTTGTTTGAAAATTTGAACATTTTCAAAATCCCAACATTTTTAAAATCTTGATGTTTTCAAAAATAACAATTTTTTTTTAAACAACTTTTTCAAAAATTTTCAAAATCTCAACTTTTTCAAAAATCTTGACTTTTGAAAATCCCAAGATTTTCAAAATACAAAGTTTTTCAAAATCTAACTATTTTAAGGTTTTTTTTGAGGGTTTAGTTCTAGGGTTTAGGGTTTAGGGTTTAGGGTTTAGGGATTAGGGATTAGGTTCAGGGGTTTAGGTTAGGTTCAGGGTTTGGGGATAAAGGTTTAGGGTTTAAGAATTAGGTTTTAGGGTTTAGGGTTTAGGGTTAGGATTTAGGGCTTAAGTTTTAGGGTTTGGGGTTTGAGGTTTATGGTTGAGGGTTTTACACTTAGGGTTTATGGCTCATGGTTTACGATTGAGGGTTTAGTATTTAGGATTTAACATTTAGGGTTTTAGGGTTTAAGACTCAAAATTTAGGTTTATAGGGTATAGGGCTCAAACTTTAGGGTTTAGGGCATCGTAGGGGTTTAGGGTTTAGGTCTTAGTGTTCATGGTTTAGGGTCCATGGCTCAGTGTTCGAGGTTGGGGTTATGAGTTTAGGGTTTAGGGTTTAGGTTTTACCTAAAACATGGTTTTAGGATTTAGGGTTTTGGTTTAGGGTTTACTGTTTAGGGTTTAGATTTAAGGTTTAGGTTTAGATTTATTTTTAGGGTTTAGGTTTAGGGTTTAGGTTTAGGATTCATGGTTTAGGGGGTTCAAGGTTTAGGGTTTATGGTTTAAGGTTAGGGGGTTTAGGTTTAGGTTTTAGGGTTTAGGTTTAGGAGATTTAGTTTTGGTTTATGGTTTAGGATTTTGGGTTTTCTTAGTGTTTAGGGTTAGGGTTTAGGTTTAGCATTTAGGACTCAAGTTTAGGTTTTAGGGTTTAGGGGTTGTGATTTTGAAAAATTCATGATTTAAAATATCTTGATTTTAAATAGTTAGGATTTCAAAAATTCATGATTTTCAAAAAGTCTGTATTTTCAAAGATTTTGAAATTGATAAAGTCATGAATTTAAAAGTTCACAATTTTTAAAAAACTTGTGATTTTTTAAAAATTCGTAATTTTTTAAAAAGTTACGATTTTATAAAAAGTTTGGAATTTTGAAAAAGTAAAGATTTTGAAAATGTTAGGATTTTCAAAAAAATTAGGATATTCAAAAAACAGTTTGATTTAAAAATCTCTTTAGTTTTGTAATTCCTGACTTATTTGAAAATTGCACCTTTTTCAAAATCTTGTCTTTTTGAAAAAATCTGAACTTTCTCAAAATTCTTGGATTTTTGAAATCATGAATTTTTGAAATCCCAATTTTTGTTTGAAATCCCAACCTTTTCATAATCCTAACTTTTTTAAAATCTCAAGTTTTCAAAAATCCTAAATTTTTGAAATTCAAACTTTTTAGAATTATGAAATTCTTTTTTTTTCTAAAATTGCAAATTCTTTAAAATCCTATTTTTTTAAATTCACAACTTTTTAATAATAATGAATTTTTCAAAAATCAATACAAATTCAAAAATAAAATTTTCTTGAAAATCTAAATTATTCAAACTCCCTGATTTTTTTTGAAAATTTTGATATTTTTAAAAGTTGAGATTTTTGAAAACATGTGTTTAAAAAAATGGACTCAAATGGACACTGAGCACAAGTTATGACATTTTAAAATTTCTACTAATTTTGGCGCATCACTACATTTTTGAAATCTTGACTTTTTTAAATTATAACTTTTTCAAAAATCCCAACTTTTTCAAAAACTGCAAATTTTCAAAAGTCACGTTTTTGAAAATCAAAACTTTTTCAGAAATCCTAACTTTTAAAAATTCCTAAATTTTCTAAAATCTCAACTTTATCAAAAATGCCGACTTTTTTAAAAATCCTTACTTTTTAAAAAATTATATTTTTCAAAAATCGCAAATATTAAAAATCAGGACTTTTTTGAATATCTGACTTTTTCAAAAAAATTTACTTTTTAAAAATCCCAACATTTTCCAAAATCTTGACTTTTTTGAAAAATCTTTTCAAAAAACTAACTTTTTAAAATCTTCACTTTTGAAATCATGACTTTTTGGAAAATCTAAAAATTTTTTAAAAATCCCATCTTTTCAAAAATTCTAACTTTTTGAAAATGTTGAGTTTTTCAAAAATTGACTTTTAGAAAATCCTGACTCTTCAAAATGTGAAAAGCCCAACTCTTTAAAAATCTCAACTTTTCAAAAATCTTGACTTTTTTGAAATATTCATTTTTCGAAAACCCCAACTTGTTTGAAAATCTGAACATTTTCAAAGTCCAACATTTTTAAATCTTGATGTTTTAAAAAAAACAACTTTGTTTAAAATTGTAACTTTTTAAAAAGTCGTGACTTTTTTATTAAATCTCAAGTTTTTTAAAATCCTAACTTTTTCAAAAATCCTAAGTTTTTCAAAATACCAACTTTTTCCAAATATAACTATTTTAAGGTTTCTATGTTAGGTTTAGGATTTTGGGCTCAAGATTCTAGATTTAGGGTTTAGTGTTTAGTGTTTAGGAATTAGGATTTAGGTTTAGGGTTTAGGTTTAGGATTTTTGAGGTTTAGGGTTTAAGGGTTTAGATTTTGGTTTTTATGGTTTAGGGTTAGGGGTTGGATTTAGGGCTTAAGTATTAAAATTTGGGGTTCAAGGTTTATGGTTGAGGGTTTTCCGCTAAGGGTTTACGGGTTTAAAAATTGTAATTTTAGGATTTAGGGTTTTATTTGGGGTTTAGGGTTTAAGACTTAAAATTTAAGGTTTAGGGTTTAGGGTCTAAGAGTTTAGGGTTTAGGGTGAAGGGGTCATGGTTTAGGTCTCAGTTTTATGGATTTTGATGGTCCATGGCTCAATGTTCGAGGTTTGGGGTTATGAGTTTAGGGTTTAGTATTTAGGTTTCTAGCTAAAGGTTTAGGGTTTTGGCTTAGGGCTCATGGTTCAAGGTATAATAAGGTTTAGGGTTTTGGGTTAAGACTAAGGCTTTAGGGTTCACTGTTTAGGGTTTAGGGTTTAAGACTCAAGGTTAAGGGTTTAGGGTTTAGAGCTTAGCGTTTAGGCTTCATGGCTCAGGGATCATGGTTTAGGGTTTATGGTTTATGGTTTAAGGTTTGGGGTTTAAAGTTTAGGTTTTATTATTTAGGGAAATGGGTTTAGGTTTATGGTTGAGGGTTTAGGGTTTAGGATTCAGTGTTAAGGGTTTATGGTTTATGGTTTAGGATTTAGGGTTTAAGGCTTAGTGTTTAGGATTTAGGGTTTAGGGTTTTTATGGCTTAGGGTTTAGGTTCAAGGTTTATGGGTTTTGGTGATTTTGAAAAAGTCACGATTTAAAAAATATCCTGATTTTGAAATAGTTAGGATTTAAAAAATTCATGATTTTAAAAAGTCTGTATTTTCAAAGATTTTGAAAGTGATAAAGTCATGAATTTAAAAAGTTCACAATTTTTAAAAAACTCGTGATTTTTTAAAAATTGTAATTTTGTCACATTTTATAAAAAGTTGAAATTTTGAAAAAGTAAAGTTTTTGAAAATTAAGATTTTTAAAAAAAAAGGATATTCAAAACAGTTGGGATTTAAAAATCTCTTCAGTTTTGTAATTCTTGACTTATTTGAAAATTGCACCTTTTTCAAAATCTTGTCTTTTTGAAAATCCCAACTTTCTCAAAATTCTTGGTTTTTCAAAATCACGATTTTTTAAATCCAATTTTTGTTTGAAATCCCAACCTTTTCATAATCCTAACTTTTTTGAAAATCTCAACTTTTTCAAAAACCCTTAAAATTTTGAAATTTGAACTTTTTTAGAATTATGAAATTCTATCTTTTTCTAAAATTGCAAATTCTTTAAAATCCTAAATTTTTTGAAATTCACAACTTTTTGGAAAATAATGACTTTTTCAAAAATCATGACATATTCAAAAATCCAAAATTTCTTGAAAATCTAAATTATTCAAACTCCGACTTTTTTTTTTTTTTTAAAAATCTGATATTTTTAAAAGTTGAGATTTTTGAAACATGTGGTTTAAAAAAATGGACTCAAACGGATAGATGGAGCACAAGTTATGACCTTTTCAAATTCCTACTAATTTGGGTGCATCTCTACATTTTTGAAATCTTGTTTGAGATTATAACTTTAAAAAATCCTAACTTTTTTTAAAATCACAACTATTTAAAAAATCATGACGTTTTTGAAAATCAAAACTTTTTAGAAATCCCAAGTTTTTAAAAATTCTTGAATTTTCTAAAATCTCAACTATTTATAAAAAAATTCTAGGTTTTTGAAAATTTACCTTTTAAAAAATTTATATTTTTGGATTAAATCAAAACTTTTTAACTTTTTGGACTTTTTAAATATTTAGACTTTTAAGGCTCTAAAATCCTAAATTTTTAAAATC
Organism: Taxus wallichiana var. yunnanensis; assembly: GCA_018340775.1. Classification (NCBI taxonomy): domain Eukaryota; kingdom Viridiplantae; phylum Streptophyta; class Pinopsida; order Cupressales; family Taxaceae; genus Taxus; species Taxus wallichiana. The sequence goes on along the minus strand of CM031239.1, from coordinate 153,430,764 downwards.
TTGATGTTTAAAAAAAAAAGGCTTCATTTAAATCAGGGTTTCAAAATCTTGATTTTGAAAAATCACGACTTTTTTAAAAAATATATCGATTTTCAAAAATCCTAATTTTTTAAAAATTCATGATTTTCAAAATTCTCAATTTTTAAAATTTTCAAAGATTATAAAAAAAGACTTTTTCAAAAATCGTGAACTTAATTTTTTTGAAAAAGTAAAGATTTTGAAAACATTTTAAAAATTTTCAATAAACTTTGAATATTCAAAATAATAGTTTGGGATTTTTAAAAATCTCTCTAGTTTTTGAAAATTCCAACTTTTTCAAAATCTCAACTTTTTTCAAAATCTTATGTTTTAAAAAAACAACTTGTTTCAAAATGACCTTTTCAAGTTTTTAAAAAGTCATGACTTTTTTTGAAATCTCAACTATTTTAAAATTAACATTTTCAAAAATCCCAACTTTTTCAAAATACCAATCGTGATGTTTCAAAAATCTAACTTTTTAAGGTTTCTAAATTGAGGTTTAGGGAAATTTGAACATTTTCAGGGTTTAGGTTTTTTTAAATCTTGATGTTTTTTAAAATTAGGGCTAAGGTTTGGGGTTTAGGGTTTAAAATTGCAAATTTTTCAGAATCAAAAAGGTTTTTAATATTTGAAAATCTCAAGTTTTTTTGAAATTCTAGGTTTTTCAAAATCTTGACTTTTTGAAAATTTATGTTTTTCAAAATACCAATTTTTTTCCAAATCTAACTATTTTAAGGTTTTAGGTTGAGGGTTTAGTTTAGGGAGGTTTTTAGGATTAGGATTCAAGGTTTAGGGATTAGGCTCATGGTTTTTAGGGTTTAGGGTTAGAGAGGTTTAAAATATTTAGGTCTCATTTTTTAAGTTTAGGTTTAGGATTTTGGGGTTTAGGGTTTAGGTTTAGGTTTAGGTTTAGGGTTGGTTTAGGGTTTAAGGTTTAGGTTCAAGGTTTTAGGGTTTAGGGTTTAGGTTTAGAGCTTAAGGTTTAGGGTTCACATTTTAGGTTTATAGGGTTAAGGTTAGGGTTTAGGGTTTGGGGGTTTTAAAAAATAGGTTTAGGTTCATGGTTTATGGTTTGGTTTGAGGTCAGGTGTAGGGTTTATGGTTTAGGGTTTAGGGTTTAGGTCTTAACTAAAGGTTTATGGTTTAGGGGTTTATGGTTTATGGTTTAGGATTTAGGGCTTTAGGATTTAGTGGTTTAAGGGTTGGTGTTTAGGGTTTAGATTTACCACTTTGGGTTTTTAGTATTTAGGTTTTGGGTTTAGGAGTTCACAAATTTGAAAAAGTCAGGATTTAGTTTAGGGTTTAGGGTTTATTTTGAAAATTTAGGATTTCAAAAAATCATGATTTTAAAAAAGTTGTATTTTCAAAAATTCATGTAATTTTCAAAAGTCTGTATTTTCAAAGATTTTGTATTTTAAAAAGTGCTGTTTTTTCAAAGTCATGAATTTAAAAAGTTCACAATTTTTAAAAACTCATGATTTTTAAAATTTTGTAATTTTCAAAAAAAGTCACAATTTTATAAAAAGTTGGAATATTGAAAAATTAAAGATTTTGAAAATGTTAGGATTTTTTAAAAATGAGGATATTCAAAACAGTTGGGATTTAAAAATCTCTTCAATTTTGTAATTCCCAACTTATTTGAAAATTGCACCTTTTTAAAAATCTTGTCTTTTTGAAAATCCCAACTTTCTCAAAATTCTTTACTTTTTTTCAAAATCACGACTTTTTTGAAATCTCAATTTTTGTTCAAAATCCCAACTTTTTCATAATCTTTACTTTTTAAAATTTTTAAAATCCTAATTTTTTTGAAATTCACAACTTTTTGGAAAATAATGACTTTTCAAAAATCATGACACATTCAAAAAATCAAGAATTTCTTGAAAATCTAAATTATTCAAACTTTGACTTTTTTTCAAAAATCTTGATAATTAAAAAAGTTAATATTTTATTTTAAAAATTCCTGAATTTTTAAAATCTCAACTTTTTCAAAAATGACGACTTTTTTAAAAAATCCTTACTTTTTAAAAAAATAATATTTTTCTAAAATCACAAATATTAAAAAATTGAGGAATTTTTGAATATCCTGACTTTTTCAAAAATCTTGATGTTTTAAAAATCCCAACATTTTCAAAATATTGATTTTTTTAAAATCTTGACTTTTTAAAAAATCTTCACTTTTATAAAATCATGACTTTTTAGAAAATCTCAATTTTTTAAAATTTTGTCTTTTCAAAAATCCTAATTTTTTTAAAATGTCGAGTTTTTCAAAAATATTGACTTTTCAAAAAGTAGACTTTCAAAACTCTCGAAAATGTGAAAATCCCAAATCTTTGAAAATCCCAACTTTTGTTTTTTTTTTGAAATATTCATTTTTCAAAAATCCCAACTTGTTTGAAAATATAAACATTTTCAAAGTCCCAAACATTTTTAAATCTTGATGTTTTCAAAAATAACAACTTTGTTTAAAATTGCAACTTTTTCAAAAGTCATGACTTTTTTGAAAATCTCAAGTTTTTGAAAATCTTGACTTTTTCAAAAATCTTGAATTTTTAAAATCCCAAGTTTTTCAAAATACCAACAATTTTCCAAATCTAACTATTTTAAGGTTTCTAGGTTGAGGTTGTTTTTAGGCTAAGGATTTTTGGGTTTAGTGTTTCAGGGTTTAGTGTTTAGGGTTTGGGCTAGGGTTAGGGTTTAGGTTTTGAGGTTTGGGGATCAAGGTTTAGGGTTTTAAGAATTAGGTTTTAGGGTTTTTTAGGGTTTAGGGTTAGGATTTAGGGCTCATGTTTTAGGGTTTGGGGTTCGAGGTTTTGAGGGTTTTTTTTAGGGTTTTGAACTCATGGTTTACTATTGAGGGTTTAGTATTTAGGATTTAGCATTTAAGGTTTTAGGGTTTAAGACTCAAAATTTAGGGTTGAGGAGTAATTAGAGGATTAAGGTATAGGGCTCGAGTTTATGGTTTAGGGCATAGGGGTCAAGGTTTAGGTCTCAGTGTTCATGGTTTGGGGATCCATGGCTCGGTGTTCAAGGTTTGGGGTTATGAGTTTAGGGTTTAGGTCTCTAGCTAGGTTAGGGTTAGGGTTTAAGGCTTTAGGGTTCAACTATTTTAGGGGTTTAGGCTTTAGGGTTTATTTTTTAGGGTTTAGAGTTTAGGGTTTGTGGGTTTAGGCTTCATGGCTCGGAGATCAAGGATCATGGTTTATGGTTTAATGTTCGGGGTTTCTAGTTTAGTTTTTACGATTTATGGATTTGGGTTTATGGTTTATGGCTGAGGGTTTAGGGTTTAGGTTTATGGTTTAGTTTAGGGTTTAGGTTTTAGGTTTAGGATGTTGGGGTTTAGGGTTTAGGTTTTGAAGGGTTTTAAGGTTTAAGGTTTAGGGTTTAGGGTTTGATTTTGAAAAAGTGATTATTTTCAAAGATTTTGAAAGTGATAAAGTCATGAATTTAAAAGTTCACAATTTTTAAAAAACTCGTGATTTTTTAAAAATTTGTAATTTTTGAAAAAGTCGCGATTTTATAAAAATTGGAATTTTGAAAAAGTAAAGATTTTTAAAATGTTAGGATTTTAAAAAAAAAAATTAGGATATTCAAAATAGTTGGGATTTAAAAATCTCTTCAGTTTTGTAATTCCTTGACTTATTTGAAAATTACACCTTTTTCAAAATCTTGTCTTTTTGAAAATCCCAACTTTCTCAAAATTCTTGGCTTTTTCAAAATCACGACTTTTTTGAAATCCCAATTTTTTTTAAATCCCAACCTTTTCATAATCTTGAGTTTTTTTGAAAATCTCAACTTTTCAAAAACCCTAAATTTTTTTGAAATTTCAAACTTTTTTAGAATTATGAAATTCTATCTTTTTCTAAAATTACAAATTCTTTAAAATCCTAAATTTTTAAATTCACAATTTTTTTAGAAAATAATGACTTTTATCCAAAAATCATGACATATTCAAAAATCCAGAATTTCTAGAAAATCTAAATTATTCAAACTCCGACTTTTTTTGAAAATCATGATATTTTAAAAATAGTTGAGATTTTTGAAACACGTGGTTTAAAAAAACGGACTCAAAATGGACACCTAGAACACAAGTTATGACCTATTCAAATTCCTCGCTAATTTTTCGCATCACTACATTTTTAAATCTGAATTTTTTTGAGATTATAACTTTTTCAAAAATCTCTAATTTTTCAAAAAAAACAACTATTTCAAAGTTTAGGGTTTAGGTCTTAGTGTTCATGGTCTTGAGGTTCCATGGTTCAAGTTTGAGTTTAGGTTTAGGGTTTTGGCTTAGGGCTCATGGTTCAAGGTATAGGGTATAGGGTTTAGGGTTAGTCCTAAGGCTTTAGGGTTCACTTTTTAGGGTTTAGGGTTTATTGTTTAGGTTTCATGGTTCGGGGATCAAGGTTTAGGCTTTTCAAAGGGATATGGTTTAAGGTTTGGCGTTTATAGTTTAGGGTTTTACGATTTTGGATTTTGGATTGAGGGTTTGGGTTTTGGTTTTTTTGAGGGTTTAGGGTTTAGGATTTAGGATTTAGGGTTTTGTTTAGTGTTTATGGTTTATGGTTTAGGATTTAGGGGGCGATTTTGAAAAATTTAGGATTTAAAATGGTTTATTTTGAAACGATTATGATTTCAAAAATTCAAGATTTTCAAAATGTCTATATTTTCAAAGATTTTGAAAATGATAAAGTCAGAATTTAAAAAGTTCACATTTTTTTAAAAAATTTTTAAAAAATTTATTTTTCAAAATAGTTATAAAAAGATTTTAAGGAATATCTTTAGTTTTGTAATTCCCAACTTATTTGAAAATTTTACCTTTTTCAAAATCTTGTATTTTTTAAAATCCCAACTTTCTCAAAATTCTTGCTTTTTTTAAATCAGAACTTTTTGAAATCCCAATTTTTGTTCAAAATCCCAAACCTTTTCATAATCCTGACTTTTTTGAAAATCTCAACTTTTTCAAAAACCCTAAAATTTTTGAAATTCTAACTTTTAGTATTATGAAATTCCATCTTTTTTAAAAATTACAAATTCTTTAAAATCTTATTTTTTTAAATTCACAACATTTTGGAAAATAATGAATTTTTCAAAAATCATGACATATTCAAAAATCCATAATTTCTGGAAAATTTAAATTATTTAAACTCCCGACTTTTTTTTGAAAATCCTGATATTTTAAAAAAGTTGAGAATTTTGAAACATATGGTTTAAAAAATGGACTCAAATGGAACATCCTGGAGCACAAGTTATGACCTTTTCAAATTCCTTCCAATTTTTACGCATCACTACATTTTTGAAATCTTGATTTTTTTTAGATTATAATTTTTTAAAAATCCCAACTTTTTGAAAATCAAAACTTTTTAAAAATTGCTAAATTTTCTAAAATCTCAAATTTATCAAAAATGCCAACTTTTTTGAAAATCCTTTAAGAAATTATTTTTTTTCGAAAATCACTAATATTGAAAATTGAAACTTTTTCAAATATCTTGATTTTTTCAAAAATCTTGAAATTTTAAAAATCTCAACATTTTCCAAAATTTTGACTTTTTAAAATTCTGACTTTTTCAAAAATCTTCACTTTTACAAAAAATCACATCTTTTTAAAAATCTCTTTTCGAAAATTTCAAAAAATTAAAATCTTTTTTAAAAATTCTAACTTTTTAAAAATGTCGAGTTTTTAAAAAATCTTGACTTTTTTGAAATATTCATTTTTAAAAACCCCAACTTTTTGAAAATCTGAAAATTTTCAAAAATTCCCATATTTTAAAAATCTTGATGTTTTAAAAATAAAAACTTTTTCAAATTCTCAAGATTTTGAAAATCCTTGCTTTTTTATAAAATCTTGACTTTTTGAAAATGCCAAGTTTTTCAAAATACCAACTTTTTCAAAATCTAAATATTTTAAGGTTTCTAGGTTGACTTTTTAAGAGTTCAGAGATTTATTTTTTTAGGGTTTAGGCATTTTTTTAGTCTCATCTTTACATTCTAAATTAGAGGATTTGGGGTTTAAGGTTTAGTGTTTAGGATTTAGGGATTAGGACTCAAGGGGATTCGGTGATCAAGGTTTAGGGTTTAAAATTAATTTTTTTAGGGTTAGGGTTGTTTGAAATTTAAGGCTCAGGTTTTAGTGTTTAGGGTTCTAGTTTTACAGTTGAGGGTTTTGCACTTAGGGTTAATGACTCATGGTTTAAGATTGAGGGTTTATTATTTAGGATTTAGCATTTGATGTTTTAAAGTAATTACAGCTTAAGGCTTAGGGTTTATAGGGTAAATGCTTAGAGTTTAGGGTTTAGGTCTCAATGTTCATTTGAGAGTCCATGGCTTACTTATTCAAGGTTTGGGGGTATGAGTTTAGGTTTTAGGGTTTAGGTTCAAAATAAAGGTTGTTGGCTTAGGGCTATTTTAAGGTTCAAGGTATATGGTTTAGGGTTTAGGATTCATTGTTTAGGATTTAGGTTTTTTTTAAGGATTTAGGGTTTAAGGGTTTAGGGTTTAGGATTTCCATGGACTTTTCATGGATTAGGGTATAGGATTTATGGTTTAAGGTTTGGGGTTTGGAGTTTAGGTTTTACAATTTTGACATTTGGGTTTCTGATTTATGGCTGATCGTTTAGGGTTTATGGTTTAGGATTTAGGGCTTTGGGCTTAGTGTAGTTTTTTAAAACAGTTAGGATTTTGAAAAATTCATGATTGTTTTAATTAAAAAGTTCACAAGTTTTAGAAAAATCATGATTTTATAAAAAGTTGGAATTTTGAAAAAGTAAAGATTTTGAAAATGTTAGGATTTTTTTTTTAAATATGATATTTAAAACAGTTGGATTTTAAAAATCTGTTCAGTTTTGTGATTCCCAACTTATTTAAAAATTGCATGTTTTTCAAATTTCTTGTCTTTTTGAAAATCCCAACTTTCTAAAAATTCTTGGCTTTTTTCGATTCAAGATTTTTTTGAAATCCCAATTTTTTTTGAAATCCCAATCTTTTCATAATCTTGAAAATTTTTAAAATCTCAATTTTTCAAAAGAGGGTTTAAATTAAGGTTTTGAGAGTTTAAAATTTTTTAAAATTATGAAATTCTATCTTTTTGTAAAATTACAAATTTTTAAAAATCCTATATTTTTTTAAAATTCACAACTTTTTGGAAAAAATAACTTATTCAAAAATCTCATGATAAATTCAAAAATTCAAATTTTTGGAAAATCTAAATTATTGAAGCTCCCAACTTTTTTTTAAAAATCCTGATATTTTAAAAAAGTTGAGATTTTTAAAACATGTGGTTTCAAAAAAAAAAATGAAGACTCAAATTATATACTTGAGCACAATATTCAAATGACCTTTTCAAATTCCTGGTAATTTTACCAATCACTACATTTTTGAAATCTTGACTTTTTTGAGATTATAACTTTTTGAAAATTTTAACTTTTTTTGAAATTTGCAAGGATTACAAAAATTGTGATGTTTTCAAAAATCAATTTTTTTCAGAAATCCTAACTTTTTAAAATTCCTGAATTTTTTAAACTCTCAACTTTATCAAAAATGTTGACTTTTTTGAAAATCCTTACATTTTTTAAAATTTATTTTTTTGAAAATTATAAATATTAAAAATTAAGACTTTTTGAATATCCTGACTTTTTCAAAAATCTTGACATTTTAAAAATCCCAACATTTTCCAAAATCTTGACTTTTTGAAAATCTGAATTTTCAAAAATCCTGACTTTTTCAAAAATCTTCACTTTTACAAAGTCATAACTTTTTTGAAAATCTCAAAATTTTCAAAATCTCTTGCTTTTTAAAAATCCTAACTTTTTTTTAAAACATCGAGTTTTTCAAAAATTTTGACATTTTCAAAAACCCTGACTCTTCAAAAACATGGACCACAAGTTATGACCTTTTCAAATTCATGCTAACTTTTTCGAAAATCCCAATTTTTTTGAAAATCTCAACTATTTCAAAAATCATGATGTTTTCGAAAATAAAAACATTTTCAGAAATCCCATCTTTTTAAAAATCCCTAAATTTTCTAAAATCTCATCTTTATCAAAAATGTCGACGATCCTTAGTTATTCAAATATCCCGACTTATTCAAATATCCTGAATTTTTAAAAAATCTTGACATTTTTAAAATCCCAACATTTTTCAAAATCTTGACATTTTTGAAAATTCAAACTTTTCAAAATGCTAACTTTTTTAAAATCTCGAGTTTTTGAAAAATCTTGACTTTTTAAAAATCCAGACTTTTCAAAAATCCTGACTATTTAAAAATGGAAAAGCCCAACTTTTCAAAAATCCCGACTTTTTCAAAACATTCATTTTTCGAAAACCCCAATTTATTTAAAAATATGAACATTTTAAAATTTCCAACATTTTTAAAATCTTTATGTTTTCAAAAATAACAACTTTGTTTTAAAAATGGACTTTAACATATAATCAAAGCACAAGTTATGATGTTTTGAAATTTTTTAAAATGCTAAAACTTTTGGTGCATCACTACATTTTTAAATTTTGACATTTTTTTGAGGTTATAACTTTTTTGAAAATCCCAACTGTTTCGAAAATTGTAACTATTTAAAAAATCAAGACGTTTTTTAAAATTTTCAAAATTACTTTTACAAAAACTTTTTTAAATCTTTTTCAAAAAATGTAAATATTAAAAAATCTTGACTTTTTGAAAAATCTTCACTTTTACAAAGTCGCAACCTTTTGGAAAATCAAATTTTTAAAAAAATCTTGACTTTTCAAAAATCCTAACTTTTTTGAAAATGTCAAGTTTTTTAAAAATCTTACATTTTCAAAAATCCAGACTCTTCAAAAATCACAAATCTTCAAAAAATATGAAAATCCCAACTTTTCAAAAACTCCAACTTATTTCAAAATCTGAACATTTTTAAAAGTCCCAACATTTTTAAGTCTTATTGTTTTCAAAAAAACAACTTTGTTTAAAATTGTAACTTTTTTTAAAAACTTTTTACTTTTTGAAAATCTGACTAAAAAATATTAAAGTTTTTGAAAATCCAAAGTTTTTCAAAATACTAACTTTTTCCAAATCTAACTATTTTAAGGTTTCTACTAAGTTGAGGTGTTAAGGTCTTATGGGATTTAGTTTTAGGGTTTAAGTTTTTTGGATTAGGATTCAGGGTTTAGGGTTTAGGTTTAGGACTCAGAGCTTGAGGGTGGTCAAGGTTCAGGGTTTTTTAGATTTAGGGTTGAGGATTAGGGTTTAGGGTTTAAGACATAGGTTTTAAGGCTTTAGGGTTTTGAGATTTAGGATTTAGGGTTTAGATTTACAGCTCGGTTTTAATTGGGTTTAAGTTTTATGATTGAGGGTTTTGCACTTAGTATTTAGGATTTACCATTTAGGGTTTAAGACTCAAAATTTATGGTTTAGGAGTAATTAGAGCTTAAGGTTTAGGGTTTATAGGGTATAGTAATCAAAGTTTAGGGTTCAAGGCATAAGGGTTAGGGTTTAGGTCTCGGTGTTTGAGGTTTGGGGTTATGATTTTAGGGTTTAGGGTTTAATTGTTGCCTCACGGTTCAAGGTACAATGTTTTGGGTTCATGATTTAGGATTTAGGGTTTAAGGCTCAGGTTTATTGTTTAGGGCTTAGGGTTTAGGGTTTTATTTTTGGGGTTTAAAAATTAGGTTTTAAATTTACAAATTTGGGTTTATGGTTTATGTATTTGAGGGTTTAGGGTTTAGAATTAAGTGTTAAGGGTTTATGATTTAGGATTTAGGATTTTGGGCTTAGTGTTTAGGATGTTGGGGTTTAGGGTTTAGCGTTTACGACTCAGGTTTTAGGTTTTAGGGTTTAGGGTTTAGGGGTTGTGATTTTGGAAAAGTCACGATTTCAAAAATACCCCAATTTTGAAACATTTAGGATTTCAAAAAAAATTTATGATTTTCAAAAAGTCTATATTTCAAAGATTTTGAAAGTGATAAAGTCATGAATTTAAAAATTTGATTTAAAAATTTTTTAAAAACTCATGATTTTTTAAAAAGTTTGAATTTTTCAAAATGTAATTTTTTTAAAAATGTTAGGATTTTCAAAAAAATTAGGATATTCTTGAACTAGTTGGGATTTAAAACTCTCTTCAGTTTTTTAATTCTTGACTTATTTGAAAATTGCATTTTTTTTCAAAATCTTTTCTTTTTTGAAATTCCCAACTTTTTTTCAAAATTCTTTAAAAATTTTTTCGAAATCACAACTTTTGGGAAAATAATGACTTTTTCAAAAATAATGACTTATTCAAAAATCCAGAATTTTGTGAAAATCTAAATAATTCAAGCTCCTGACTTTGTTTTAAATGCAGATATTTTAAAACAGTTGATATTTTTGAAACATGTGGTTTCAAAAAACACAGATTCAAACGGACACTCAGAGCACAAGTTATGACCTTTTCAAATTCCTTCTAATTTTGGTGAATCACTACATTTTATAAATCTTGACTTTTTAGAGATTATAACTTTTTCAAAAATCGTAACTTTGTCAAAAGTTGTGACATTTTCGAAAATCAAAATTGTTTCAGAAATCCCAAATTTTTCAAAATTCTGGAATTTTCTAAAATCACAACTTTATCAATAATGCTGACTTTTTTGAAAATCCTTACTTTTTAAATAATTATAATTTTTGAAAAATCGTAAATGTTTAAAATGGGGACTTTTTTGAAATACCTGACTTATTAAAAATCCTAACTTTTTCAAAATCTTGACTTATTTAAAATCCAACACTTTTTAAAAATCTTGGCTTTTCCCAAATTTTCACTTTTTGAAAATTTGGAAAATCACAAAATTTGGAAAATCTAATTTTTTAAAAATCTCGTCTTTTCAAAATCCAATTTTTTTGAAACTGTCTAGTTTTTCAATAATCTTGAATTTTTCAAATATCTAAACTCTTCAAAAATATGAAAAGGGTTTTAGGGTTTAGGCTTCATGGCTCAGGGATAAGGGTTTAGGGTTTATGGTTTAAGGTTTGGGGTTTAGAGTTTAGGTTTTATGATTTAGGGATTTAGGTTTATGGTTTATGGCTGAGGGTTTAGGGTTTAGGATTCAGTGTTAAGGGTTTATGGTTTATGGTTTAGGATTTAGGGTTTTGGGCTTAGTGTTTAGGATGTTGGGGTTTAGGGTTTAGCGTTTATGACTTAGGTTTCAGGTTTTAAGGGTTTAGGTTTTAAGGGCTTGCGATTTTGAAAAAGTCACGATTTAAAAAATATCTTGATTTTGAAATAGTTAGGATTTTTAAAAAGTCATTCATGAATTTAAAAAGTTCACAATTTTTACAAAAGTTTTGATTTTTAAATAAAATCATTATTTTTGAAAAAGTCGTGATTTTATAAAAAGCTATAATTTTAAAAAAGTAAAGATTTTGACAATGTTAGGATTTAAAAAAAAATTAAGATATTAATAACAATTTAGATTTAAAAATTTCTTCAGTTTTGTAATTCCCAACTTATTTGAAAATTGCACATTTTTTCAAAATCTTGTCTTTTTGAAAATCCCAAGTTTCTCAAAATTCTTGGCTTTTTTGAAATCATGACTTTTTTGAAATCCCAATTTTTATTTGAAATCCCAACCTTTTCATAATCCTAACTTTTTGAAAATCTCAACTTTTTCAAAACCCTAAAATTTTTGAAATTCAAACTTTTTAGAATTATGAAAATCTATCCTTTTCTAAAGTTGAAAATTCATTAAAATTCTAAATTTTTTAAATTCACAACTTTTTGGAAAATAATAACATTTTCATAAATCATGAAATATTAGAAAATCCATAATTTCTAGATAATCTAAATTATTAAAGCTCTGGACTTTCTTTTGAAAATCTTGATATTTTTAAAAAGTTAAGATTTTTGAAGCACATGGTTTCAAAAAAGAATGGACTCTAATAGACACCTGGAGCACAACTTTTTTATGACCTTTTCAAATTTGTGCTAATTTTGGTGCATACTACATTTTTGAAAATATCAACTTTTTCAAATATCTGAAATATTAAAAATCAGGACTTTTTCAAATATCCTAACTTATTCAAAAATCCTGACTTTTTCAAAAATATTGACATTTTAAAAATCCCAACATTTTCCAAAATCTTGACTTTTAAAAAAATCTTGACATTTCAAAAATCCTAACTTTTTTGAAAATCCTGATATTTAATTTTTGAAAACCCTAACTTATTTGAAAATCTGAACATTTTCAAAGTCCCAACATTTTTTAAATCTTGATGTTTTTAAAAATAATAACTTTGTTTAAAATTGCAACTTTTTCAAAAGTCGTGACTTTTTAAAAATCTCAAATTTTTGAAAATCTTGAGTTTTTCAAAATTCTTGACTTTTTGAAAACCCCAAGTTTTTCAAAATATTAAAAATTTTCAAATCTAACTATTTTAAGGTTTCTAGATTGAGGGTTTAGGGCTCAGAGGATTTAGTGTTTAGGGTTTAAATTTTTGGGCTCAGGATTTGGGGTTTAGGGTTTAGTTAGGATTTAGGAATTAGGGCCTCGGGGTTCAAGGTTCATGGTTTAGGGTTGAGGTTCGGGTTTAGGGATCAAGGTTTAGGGTTTAAGAATTAGGTTTTAGGGTTTAGGGTTTGGGGTTTAGGTTTAGGATTTAGGGCTCATGGTTTAGGGTTTTGTACTTAGGGTTTACTGCTCATTGGTTACGATTGAGGGTTTAGTATTTAGGGTTTTAGACTCAAAATTTAGGGTTTAGAAGTAATTAGAGCTTAAGGTTTAGGGTTTTAAGTCTAGGTTTAGGGTTTAGGTTTTGGGGTCAAGGTTTATGTCTTAGTGTTCATGGTTGAGGGTCCATGTTCGAGGTTCAGGGTTATGAGTTTAGGGTTTAGGGTTTTGGCTTAGGGCTCACAGTTCAAGGTATAAGGTATAGGGTTTAGGGTTAGGCCTAAGGTTTTACATCTCACTATTTATGGTTTAGGGTTTAAGGCTCTGGATTAAAGGTTTAGTATTTATTGTTTAGGGTTTTAGGGATTAGGCTTCGTGGCTCAAGAATCGGGTCTCCATGATTGCTAACTTAAACTATGAACCTATGTATTATTACTTGATCTCAAGGATTGAGAATGGAATCTCACCAAGAATGGCCACAAGGCCATTTTAGATCTTCCCATATTACTCAATTTTGAGTGAAAGGGTGTAAGATGGAGAATCTATTTCCAATAATAGAAAATGGATCAAGATCAAAATGTTTATAGTTTACACTATTCAAAGCACGGTGTAAGAAGAAAGATAAGGAGGGTTCCTTATATAGCTTGCATTTTGAAGAGGCAAGGCTAGCAAATTAATGAACGTGGATAAAGGTAAAAGGAGATTAGGAATGGATAAGGTTGCTTTATAAAAGGTAATCTTGATTTAGAATAGTTTAATTTTTGTCACTAGTAAGCTATGGGAGTTGGGGATGTTTTTAATTAATAAAGGTAATTAATTAATAGGTAGAGGTAAACTTATATAAGCTAATTAAAAGACGATTAGTATGATTTGTGGGATGTAAGAGAGGAATATGATCAAATAAATAGTTATTTATTGATTTAGAGTTGTGAATGTAATTATTTAATAATAATTAACTAACCCAAGTAGAAGTGGATATTAAATAACGAAATGTCATTAATTGACATCTTTAATGATATGAAGACTAATTAATTAATCAAAGGTTGTTAATTAATGAATATGAAGAAGAATGTTAGCTAATTAGTGAGAAAGTGCTAATTATTACGTAAATGACAAGAAAGTACAAGAAGGAGGATAATTAACATTAAAAGTTGACGTAAGAAGATTTTATGTGTCTACATTTACCCCTCTTTGGGGTGGTGTAAGTGGATTTTTGGTGTCTACATTTTCAAAAAAGTTAGGATTTTTGAAAAGAGAAGATTTTAACAACTTTGAGATTTTATAAAAAGTCATGATTTATTAAAAGTGAATGAATATTTTTGAAAAAGTTAGGATTTTTCAAAAAGTCAAAATTTATGAATAAGTGAATATTTGAAAAAGTCCCAATTTTTAATATTTACGATTTTCCGAAATATATATATTTTTAAAAAGTAAGGATTTTCAAAAAAGTCGACATTTTTGATAAAGTTGAGATTTTACAAAATTCAAGAATTTTTAAAAGTATGGATTTCTGAAAAAATTATAATTTTCAAAAATGTAGTGATCAGCAAAAATTATAATTTTTGAAAAAGTTATATTCTGAAAAGAGTCAAAATTTAAAAATGTAGTGATGAGCCAGAACTTGAAAAGGTCATAACTTGTGCTTCGAGTTTCCGTTAACTTTTAAAAATCTCAACTTTTTTAGAATATCGATTTAAAAAAACTTCAGGAGGCTGATTAATTTAGAAATTTAGAAATTCTAGATTTTTGAATATGTCATGATTTTTTAAAAAATCATTATTTTCCAAAAAGTTCTGAATTTTAAAAAAATAGTATTTGAAAGTATTTGTAATTTTAGAAAAAGATAGAATTTCATAATAGGGTTTAGGCCTAAACCCTAAACCCTGTACCTTCAATTGTGAGACCCAAGCCAAAACCTTAAATACTAAATCTTTAGTTAGAGACCTAAACCCTAAACCTTAACCCCTAAACTTATAACCTATTTTAAGGAACCTTGAACCCGAGCCATGAATTCACCCTTAATAATGAACATCGAGACCTAAACCCTAAACCCTAACCCTAATTACTCGTAAACCCTAGATTTTGAGTCTTAAAACATAAAACATTAATTGCTAAATCTTAAATACTAAACCCTCAATCGTAAACCACGAGCCCTAAACCCTAAATGTAAACCCTAAACCCTAAAACCTAATTCTTAAACCCTAAACCTTGATCCCTGAACCCTGAACCTCGACCCTAAACCCTGAGCCCTGAGCCCTAATCCCTAAACCTTAAACACCAAACCCTAAACCCCTAATCCTGAGCCCAAAAACCTAAACCCTATATACTAAATCCCCTGAGACCAAAACCCTTAACCTAGAAACCTTAAAATAGGTAGATTGTGAAAAAGTTGGTATTTTGAAAAACTTGGGATTTTCAAAAGGTCAAGAATTTTGAAAAGTCAGGATTTTAAAAAACTTGAGATTTTCAAAAAAGTCTCATGGTTCAAAGTATATGATTTAGGGTTTAAGGTTAGGCCCAAGGCTTTAGGGTTCACTTTGTTTAGGGTTTAGGGTTTAAGGCTTAGGTTTAGGTTAGGGTTAGGGATATAATATTTAGGGTTTACGCTTCATGGCTCAGGAATCAAGGTTTAGGGTTTATGGTTTAAGGTTTGGAGTTTAGAGTTTAGGTTTTACAATTTAAGAATTTTTGTTTATGGTTTATGGCCGAGGGTTTACGGTTTAGGATTAAGTGTTAAGGTTTTATTGTTTAGGATTTAGAGTTTTGGGCTTAGTGTTTAGGATGTCGGGGTTTAGGGGTCACGATTTTGAAAAAGTCACAATTTCAAAAATATCCCGATTTTGAAATAGTTAGGATTTGAAAAATTCATGATTTTCAAAAAGTTTGTATTTTCAAATATTTTAAAAGTTACAAAGTCGTGAATTTAAATAATTGAATTTTTTTAAAAAATCATGATTTTTTAAAAATTCGTAATTTTCAAAAAGGTCACGATTTTATAAAATGTTGGAATTTTTTAAAATAGTAAATATTTTTAAAATGTTAGGATATAAAAAAAGAGGATATTGAAAATACTTTGGGATTTAAAAATGTCTTTTTTTTGTAATTCCTGACTTATTTAAAAATTTCTTGAAAATCTATTTATTCAAACTCACAAATTTTTGTTGAAAATCCTGATATTTTAAAATAGTTGAGATTTTTGAAACACGTGGTTTAAAAAAAATGGACTCAAACAGACACCCGTAACACAAGTTATGACCTTTTCAAATTCCTGCTAATTTTGGTGCATCTAGTCACTTTCAAAATCTTAACTTGTTTGAGATTATAACTTTTTTGAAAATCCCAACATTTTACAAATTTCTAAATTTTCTAAAATCTCAACTTTTTAAAAATTATTGAATTTTCTAAAATCTCAAATTTATCAAAAATTTCTGAGTTTTCTAAAATCCCATCTTTTTAAAAATTCATGAATTTTCTAAAATTTCAACTTTATCAAAAATACAAACTTTTTGAAAATCCTTACTTTTTGAAAAAAATTATAATTTTTCGAAAATCACTAATATTAAAAATCAAGACTTTTTGATTATCCTGACTTATTAAAAAATATTGACTTTTTCAAAAATCTTGACGTTTCAAAAATCCCAACATTTTAAAAATCTTGACTTTGTTAAAATTCTCGACTTTTCAAAAATCCTTACTTTTTAAAAATCTTCACTTTTACAAAATCACAACTTTTTGGAAAATCTCAAAAATTTAAAATCCCGTCTTTTCAAAAATCCTAAGTTTTTTGAAAATGTTGACTTTTTAAAAAATCTTGACTTTTTCAAAAATCCGAATCTCGAAAATGGTGAAAATCCCAACTCTTTGAAAAAAACCCAACTTTTTTGAAAATTTTAACATTTTTAAAAATTTTATGTTTTCAAAAATAACAACTTTGTTTAAAATTGCAACTTTTTCAAAAGTCGTGACTTTCATGAAAATCTCAAGATTTTTAAAATGCTAATTTTTTCAAAAATCTTAACTTTTTAAAAATACCAGCTTTTTCCAAATCTGACTATTTTAAGTTTTATAGGTTGAGGGTTTTAGGGATTAGGGTTAGGATTTAGGGCTAAGGTTTTAGAGTTTGGGGTTTGAGGTTTACGGTTGAGGATTTTGAACTTAGGGTTTATGGCTCATAGTTTACAATTGAGAATTTACTATTTAGGATTTAGAATTTAGGGTTTAAGGGTTTAAGACTCAAAATTAATGGGTTATAGGGTATAGGGTTTAGATTTTATAGTTTAGGGCATAGGGGTAAGGGTTTAGGTCTCAGTGTTCATGTATGAGGATCCATGGCTCGGTGTTTGAGCTTTGGGGATTATGAGTTTAGGGTTTAGGTCTCTAGTCAAAGGTTTAGTGTTTAGGGTTTATGGTTTTGGCTTAGAGCTCATGGTTCAAGGTATAGGGTTTAGGGTTAGGCCTAAGGCATTGGGATTCACTGTTTGGGGTTTAGGCTTCATGCCTCATGGATCAAGGTTTAGGGTTTATGGTTTAAGGTTTGGGGTTTAGAGTTTAGGTTTTACAATTTAGGGATTTGGGTTTATGGTTTATGGCTGAGGGTTTAGGATTTAGTGTTAAGGGTTTATGGTATAGGATTTAGGGATTTTAGCTTACTTTTTAAGATGTTGGGGTTTAGGTTTTAACGTTTATGACTCGGGTTTTAGGTTTCAGGGTTTAGGGGTTGCAATTTTAAAAAGTCACAATTTAAAAAATATCCCAATTTTCAAACAGTTAGGATTTCTAAAAATTAATGATTTTCAAAAAGTTTGTATTTTCAAAGATTTTAAAAGTTATAAAGTCATGAATTTAAATAGTTCATGATTTTTTAAAACTCGTGATTTTATAAAAAGTTGGAATTTTGAAAAAGTAAAGACTTTTAAAACATTAGGATTTTCAAAAAAATGATATTCAAAATAGTTGAGATTTATAAATCTTTTAAGTCTTGTAACTCTTGACCGATTGTAAAATTGCACCTTTTTCAAAATCTTGTCTTTTTTAAAAATCTCAACTTTCTCAAAATTTTGGGCTTTTTCAACATCATGACTTCTTTGAAATCCCAAATTTTGTTCAAAATTTCAACCTTTTATAATCCTGTCTTTTTGATAATATCAACTTTTTTAAAAACCCTAAATTTTTGAAATTCAAACTTTTTAGAATTATGAAATTCTATCTTTTTCTAAAATTACAAATTCTTTAAAATCCTAAAATATTTTGAAATTCACAAATTTTTGGAAAATAATGACTTTTTCAAAAATCATGATATATTCAAAAATGCAAAATTTCTGGAAAATCTAAATTATTCAAACTCCCATCTTTTTTGAAAATCTTGATATTTTAAAAAAGTTGAGATTTTTGAAACATGTGATTTAAAAAAACAAGGACTCAAACGGACACCCGGAGCACAACTTATGATCTTTTCAAATACATGCTAACTTGGGCACATCAGTACATTTTTGAAATCTTGACTTTTTGAGATTATAAGTTTTTTTAAAATCCCAACTTTTTTAAAAATCGAAACTATTTAAAAAATCAAAATTATTTAAAATCTTAAGTTTATCAAAAGTTGAAAGTTTTTTGAAAATCCTTACTTTTCCAAAATTTTGGCTTTTTTAAAAATCCTTAACTTTTCCGAAAATAATCATTTTTTACAAAAAAATGACTTTGTGGAAAATCTCAATTTTTTTAAAGTCTCATCTTTTCAAAATCCTAACTTTTTTGAAAATCCTAACTTTTTCAAAAATAGCAAATTTGTTTAAAATTGGAACTTTTATAAAAGTCGTGACTTTTTTAAAATCTCAAGTTTTTTAAAAGTTATTTATGGTTTATGGTTTATGATTTAGGCGTTGGGATTAGGTTTTAGGATGTTGAAGTAAAGGGTTTAGCATTTACGACTCAGATTTCAGGTTTAGGGTTTAGGGGTCACAATTTTGAAAAAATCCCGATTTTGAAACAGTTAGGATTTCAAAAAATCATGATTTTCAAAATGTTTGTATTTTTTCAAAGATTTTGAAAGTGTTAAAGTCATGAATTAAAAATTTCACAATTTATAAAAAAACTCGTGATTTTCTAGAAATTACGTAATTTTCAAAAAGTCATGATTTTATAAAAAGTTGGAATATTGTAAAATTAAAGATTTTGAAAATATTAGGATTTTAAAAAACATTAGGATATTCAAAACAATTGGGATTTATAAATCTCTTCAGTTTTGTAAGTCCTGACTTTTTTGAAAATTGCACCTTTTTAAAAAATGTTTTCATTTTTGAAAATCCCAACTTTCTCAAAATTCATGGATTTTTCGTAATCACAACATTTTTGAAATCCCAATTTTTGTTTGAAATCCCAACCTTTTCATAATCCTAAATTTCTTGAAAATCTCAACTTTTTCAAAAACCCTAAAAATTTGAAATTCAAACTTTTTTAGAATTTTGAATTTCTATCTTTTTCTAAAATTGCAAATTATTTAAAATCCTAAATTATTTTAAATTCATAGCTTTTTGGAAAATAATGACATTTTCAAAAATCATGACATATTCATAATCCAAGAATTTCTAGAAAATCTAAATTATTCAAACTCCCAACTTTTTTTTGAAAATCGTGATAATTAAAAAATGTTGAGATTTTTAATTTAAAAATTACTGAATTTTTTAAAATCTCAACTTTATCAAAAATACCAACTTTTATGAAAATTCTTACTTTTAAAAAAAAATTATATTTTTTCAAAAATCACAAATATTAAAAATCATGACTTTTCTGAAAATTTTCACTTTTACAAACTCACGAACTTTCAAAAAATTTCAAAAAATTTAAAATCCCGTAGTTTTAAGAATCCTAATTTTTAAACTATCGAGTTTTTCAAAACTCTTGACTTTTCAAAAATCCAGACTATTTAAAAATATGAAAAGCCAACTCCTTGAAAATCCCAACTTTTCAAAAAATCATGTCGCGTTTTTGAAAACCCCAACTTGTTTGAAAATCTAAACATTTTCAAAGTCCCAACATTTTTAAAATCTTGATGTTTTCAAAAATAACAACTTTGTTTAGAATTGCAACTTTTTAAAAAGTTGTAACTTTTTTTAAAATCGCAAGTTTTTGAAAATCCTGACTTTTTAAAATCTTGACTTTTTGAACATCCCAAGTTTTTCAAACTACCAACTTTTTCCAAGTCTAACTATTTCAAGGTTTCTAGGTTGAGGGTTTAGGGATCAGGGGATTTAATGTTTATGGTTTAGGCTTTTGGCCTCGTGGATTCGGGGTTCTAGGTTCAGGATTTAGTGTTGAGGTTCAAGGTTGGAGGATCAAGGTTTAGGGTTTAAGAATTAGGTTTTAGGGGTTAGGGTTTTGGGCTTTTGGGTTCAAGGTTAGGATTTAGAGCTCTGGTTTTAAGGTTTGGTGTTCGAGGTTTAGGTTTTAGGGTATTACACATAGGGTTTATGGCTCATGGTTTACAATTGAGGGTTTAGTATTTAAGATTTAGCATTTAGGGATTTAGGGTTTAAGACTAAAAAATTATGGTTTATGAGTAATTATAGCATAAGTTTTAGGGCTAGAGTTTAGAGCATAGGGGTCGGGGTATAGGTCTCAGTGTTCATGTTTGAGGGTCAATGGCTCAATGTTTGAGGTTTGGGGTTATGAGTTTAAGGTTTAGGGTTTAGGTTTCACTGTGGTTTGGGATATAGGGTTTATTTTTTTATGGTTTAGGCTACATGGCTCGGGGATAAAGATTTAGGGTTTAAGGTTAAGGGATTAGGGTTTGAGTTTTACGCCTCGTGGTTTATGATTTAGGGTTTAGCAATTAGGGTTTTAAGGATTAGGGTTTATGCCGTAGGGGTTAGGGTTTAGGTCTCAGTGTTCATGGTTGAGGGTCCATGGCTTAGTGCTCGAGGTTCGGGGTTATCAGTTTATGGTTTAGGACTTTTCTTAGGGCTTAAGATTCAACGTATAGGGTTTAGGATTTAGGGTTAGGCCTAAGGCTCAAGGTTTAGGGTTAACTGTTTAGGGTTTAGGGTTTAAGGCTCAAGGTTAGGGGTTTAGGGTTTATTATTTAGGGTTTAGGGCTTAGGGTTTAGGGTTTAGGCTTCATGGCTCGTGGGATCAAGGTTTATGCTTTAAGGTTTGGGGTTTAGACTTTAGGTTTTATGATTTATGGATTTGGGTTTATGGTTTATGGCTAAGGGTTTAGGGTTTAGGATTCGTTGTTAACAGTTTATGGTTTAGGATTTATGGGTTTGAGCTTAGTGTTTAGGATGTTATTATTTAGGGTTTAGTGTTCACAACTCAGGTTATAGGGTTTAGGGGTCACAATGTTGAAAAAGTCACAATTTCAAAAATATCCCAATTTTGAAATAGTTAAGATTTTGAAAAATTCATGATTTTCAAAATGTTTGTATTTTCAAAGCTTTTAAAAGTGATAAATTTATGAATTTAAAAAGTTTACAATTTTTTTAAAACTCTATGATTTTTTAAAAAATCGTAATTTTGAAAAAGTTACAATTTTATAAAAAGTTGGAATTTTGAAAAGTTAAGATTTTGAAAATTATAGGATTTTCAAAAAAATTAGGATACTCAAAATAGTTGGGATTTAAAAATCTCTCTAGTGTTTTATTTAGAATTAAGCATTTAGGGTTTTAAGGTTTAAGACTAAAAATTTAGTATTTAAGAGTATTTAGATCTTAAGTTTTAGGGTTTATGGGGTATAGGGCTCGAGTTTAGGGCTTAAGGCTTAGGGGTCGGGGTTTAGGACTCAATGTTCATGGTTGAGGGCCATGGCTCATTGTTCGAGGTTTGTGGCTACGAGTTTAGGCTTTAGGGTTTAGGGTTTAGGTCTATAGTTAAAGGTTTAGGGTTTAGGGTTAGGCCTAAGGCTTTAGGGTTCACTATTTAGGGTTTTAGGGTTTATTGTTTAGGATTTAGGGCTTAGGGCTTAGGGCTTAGGGTTTAGGCTTCATGGCTCAGGGATCATGGTTTAGGGTTTATGTTTTAAGGTTTGGTTTTATGATTTAGATATTTGGGTTTATGGTTTATGCCTGAGGGTTTAGTGTTTAGGATTCAATGTTAAGGGTTTATGATTTATGATTTAGGGATTTGGGGTTTGTGTTTAGGATTTTGGGGTTTAGGGTTTAGCGTTTATGATTAAGGTTTCATGTTTTAGGGTTTAGGCTTAGGGGTCGTTATTTTGAAAAATTTATGATTTCAAAATTATCCTGATTTTGAAATAGTTAGGATTTGTTAAAATTCATGATTTTCTAAAAGTTTGTATTTTCAAAGATTTTAAAAGTGTTAAATTCATGAATTTTAAAAGTTCACAATTTTAAAAAAACTCGTGATTTTTAAAAAATTCGTAATATTAAAAAAAATCATGATTTTATAAAAAGTTTGAATTTTGTAAAAGTAAAGATTTTTAAAATGTTAGGATTTTAAAAAATAGAATATTCAAAAAAGTTGGGATTAAAAATCTCTTCAGTTTAAAAATAGGATATTTTAAAAAGTTGGGATTTAAAAATCTTGTCTTTTTTTAAAATCCCAACTTTCTCAAAATCTTGACTTTTTTGAAATCATGATTTTTTGAAATCCCAACCTTTTCAAAATCCTAACTTTTTGAAAATCTCAACTTTTCCAAAAACCATATTTTTTTGAAATTAGAATTTTTTAAGAATCATGAAATTCTATCTTTTTCTAAAATTATAAATTATTTAAAATCCTAAATTTTATTAAATTCACAACTTTTTGGAAAATAAAGACTTTTTAAAAATCATGACATATTTAAAAATCTAAATTATTCAAACTCCCAACATTTTTTTAAAATCCTAACATTTTTAAAAGTTGAGATTTTTAAAACATGTGGTTTCAAAAAAACATGTACTCAAACATAAAACCGTAGCACAAGTTATGACTTTTTATAAAATCGCAACAATTTAAAAAATCATGACGTTTTCAAAAATTAAAAGTTTTTCAAAAATCCCAACTTTTTAAATATTTCTAAATTTTCTAAAATCTCAACTTTATGAAAAATGCCGACTTTTTTGAAAATCCTTACATTTTTTTATAAATTTATATTTTTTGAAAATTTTAAATATTAAAAATTGAAACTTTTTTAATATTGTGACTTATTCAAAAATCTGACTTTTACAAAAATCACGACTTTTTTGAAAATCCTGACTTTTCAAAAATTATGAGTTTTTCAAAAAAATTCACTTTTACAAAGTCATGACTTTTCGACAAATCTCAAATTTTATAAAATCCCATCTTTTCAAAAATCCTAACTTTTTATAAAATGTCAATTTTTTCAAAAATCTAGACTTTTTAAAAATTTAGACTCTTAAAAATCATGACTATTAAAAAATGCAAAAAGCCCAACTCTTTCGAAAATCCTAACTTTTCAAAAATCCTAACTTTTTTGAAATATTCATTTTTTCGAAAACCCCAACTTGTTTGAAAATATGAACATTTTCAAAGTCTCGACATTTTTAAATCTTGATGTTTTCAAAAATAACAACTTTGTTTAAAATTGCAACTTTTTCAAAAGTCATGACTTTTTTCAAAATCTCAAGTTTTGAAAATCCTAAATTTTTCAAAATCTTGACTTTTTGAAAATCCCAAGTTTTTCAAAATACCAACTTTTTCCAAATCTAAATATTTTAAGGTTTCTAGGTTGAGGTTGAGGGCTCAGTGGATTTAGTGTTTAGGGTTTAAGTTTTTGGGTTTTTGAAAATGTTGAGATATTCAAAAAAGTCAGGATTATGAAAAGGTTGGGATTTTGAACAAAACTTGGGATTTCAAAAAAAGTAGGCACTTTTTATATAGTTGAGATATTAGAAAATTCAGGAATTTTTAAAAGTAAGGATTTCTTAAAAGTTTTGATTCTCGGAAACAACACGAAATTTTTTAAATCATGACCCCTAAACCCTAAACACTAAGCCCAAAACTCTAAATCCTAAACATCTAATCCTTAACACTAAATCCTAAATCCTCAGCCATAAACAATAAACCCAAATCCCTAAATCATAAAACCTAAACTCTAATCCCCAAACCTTAAACCCTAAACCCTGATCCTAAGCCATGAAACCTAAACCCTAAACAATAAACTATACCCCGAGCCTTAAAGCCTACACCCTAAATATTTAGGCCTAATCCTAAACTCTATACCTTGAGCCGTGAGCCCTACGTAAAAACCCTAAACCATAAACTATAACCTCGAGCCATTGACCCTAAACCCTAAACCTTAAGCTCTAATTACTCATAAACCCTAATTATTAAATCCTAAATACTAAACCCTTAATCGTAAATCATGAGCCCTAAACCCTCAATGCAAAACCCTCAATCATAAATCTTGAACCCTAAACCAGAAAACCTAAGCCCTAAATCCCAACGATAAACCCTAAACCCAAAAACCATAAACTCTAAACCCTAACACCTTATTCTTAAACCCTAAACCTTGAACCCCGAACCCTAAATTATTTATAAAGTTGAGATTGTACAAAATTCAGGAATTTTTAAAAAGTTAAGATTACTAAAAAGTATTGATTTTGAAAATGTCACAATTTTTTAAATATTTACGATTTTTTAAAACGCTGGGATTTTTAAAAAGTTATAATCTCAAAAAAGTTAAGTTTCTAAAATGTAGAGATGTGCCAAAATTAGCATGAACTTGAAAAGGTCATAACTTGTGCTTCAGGTGTCCGTTCGAAAGTCTGTTTGTTTTAAATCACATGTTTCAAAGATCTAAACTTTTATTATAAAATCAGGATTTTATACAAAAAAAAAAAGTCGATAGTTTGGATAATTTAGATTTTTCCAGAAATTCAAGATTTCTGAATATATCATGATTTTGGAAAAAGTCATTACTTTCCAAAAAGTTTGAATTTAAAAAAATTTAGGATTTTAAAACATTTGCAATTTCATAATTATAAAAAAGTTTGAATTTCAAAATTACAAAACTGAAGAGATTTTTAAAACCTAACAGTTTTGAAAATCCTAATTCATCTTATACATTTTCAAAATTCAAAAATTCTATAAAATCGTGAGTTTTTTGAAAATTACGAATTTTTAAAAAATCACGAGATTTTTTAAAATTTATGAACTTTTTAAATTCATGACATTATCACTTTAAAAATCTTGGAAAATACATAAATTTTATAAATCGTGACTATTTGAAATTCTAATTGTTTCAAAATGGGATATTTTTTAAATCTTGACTTTTTCAAAATCGCGACCCCTAAACCCTAAAACCTAAACCCCAACATCCTAAACACTAAGCCCTAAATACTAAATCCTAAACAAAGTTGTTATTTTTGAAAACATAAAGATTTAAAAATGTTGGGACTTTGAAAATGTTCATATTTTCAAACAATTTGGGTTTTCAAAAAATGAATAATTCAAAAAAGTCAAGATTTTTGAAAAGTTGGGATTTTCAAAAGAGTTGGACTTTTTGAAGAGTCTAGATTTTTGAAAAACTCAACATTTTCTAAAAATTTAACATTTTATAAAAGACATGATCTTAAAAAATTTAAGATTTTCTAAAAAGTCTTGATTTTGTAAAAGTGAATATTTTCGAAAAAGTTAAGATTTTGCAAAATGTTGGGATTTGTAAAAAGAAAAGATTTTTAAAACGTCAAGATGAGATTTTTGAAAAAATTTGATTTTTGAAAACATCGCGATTTTTGAAATAGTTGCAATTTTTGAAAAATTTATGATCTCAAAAAAGTAAAGATTTTCAAAAATGTAGTAATGTGCCAAAATGAGCAGGAACTTGAAAAGGTCATAACTTGTGCTCCAATTGTCCGTTAGAGTCAATTTTTAAACCACATGTTTCAAAAATGTCAAATGTTTAAAAATAACACGATTTTAAAAAAAAGTCGGGAGCTTGAATAATTTAATACTTTTGATTATTTTACGATTTTTGAAAAAGTCATTATATTCCAAAAAGTTGTGAATTTGAAAAAAAATAGAATTTTAAAGAATTTGCAATTTTAGGAAAAGATAGAATTTCATAATTCCAATAAAATTTGAATTTCAAAAATTTTAGGAGTTTTGAAGAAGTTGAGATTTTTTAAAAAGTCAGGATTTTAAAAAAGTTGTTATTTCGAAAAATCAAAAGTTTTTGAGAAATTTGGAATTTTAAAAAACACAATATTTTGAAAAAATGTGAAATTTTCACATAAGTCGGGAATTACAAAACGGAAGAGATTTTTAAAACCTAACAGTTTTGAAAATCCTAATTCATCTTATACATTTTCAAAATTCCAAAATTCTATAAAATCGTGAGTTTTTTGAAAATTACGAATTTTTAAAAATCACGAATTTTTTTAAAATTTGTGAACTTTTAAATTCATGACATTACCACTTTAAAAATCTTGGAAAATACATAAATTTTAAAAATCGTGACTATTTCGAAATTCTAATTGTTTCAAAATCGGGATATTTTTTAAATCTTGACTTTTTCAAAATCGCGACCCCTAAACCCTAAAACCTAAACCCCAACATCCTAAACACTAAGCCGTAAATACTAAATCCTAAACAAAGTTGTTACTTTTCAAAACATAAAGATTTAAAAATGTTGGGACTTTGAAAATGTTCATATTTTCAAACAATTTGGGGTTTCAAAAATAAATATTTCAAAAAAGTCAGGATTTTTGAAAAGTTGGGATTTTCAAAAGAGTTGGACTTTTTGAAGAGTCTAGATTTTGAAAAACTCAACATTTTCTAAAAATTTAACATTTTATAAAAGACATGATCTTAAAAAATTTAAGATTTTCTAAAAGTCTTGATTTTGTAAAAGTGAATATTTTCGAAAAAGTTAAGATTTTGGAAAATGTTGGGATTTGTAAAAAGTTAGATTTTTAAAACATCAAGATGAGATTTCTGAAAAAGTTTTGATTTTTGAAAACATCGTGATTTTTGAAATAGTTGCAATTTTGAGAAATTTATGATCTCAAAAAAGTATAGATTTTCAAAAATGTAGTGATGTGCCGAATAAGCGGGAACTTGAAAAGGTCATAACTTGTGCTCCAATTGTCCGTTTGAGTCAATTTTTAAAACGCACGTTTCAAAAATGTCAAATGTTTGAAAATAACATGATTTTCAAAAAAAAGTTGGGAGCTTGAATAATTTAATACTTTTGATTATTTTCCGATTTTTGAAGAAGTCATTATATTCCAAAAAGTTGTGAATTTGAAAAAATAGGATTTTAGTGAATTTGCAATATTAGGAAAAGATAGAATTTCATAATTCGAATAAAATTTGAATTTCAAAAATTTTAGGAGTTTTGAAGAAGTTGAGATTTTTTTAAAAGTCAGGATTTTAAAAAGTTATTTGAAAAATCAAAAGTTTTTGAGAAATTTTGGATTTTAAAAAAGACAAGATTTTGAAAAAATGTGAAATTTTCAAATAAGTCGGGAATTAAAAAACTGAAGAGATTTTTAAAACCTAACAGTTTTGAAAATCCTAATTCATCTTATATATTTTCAAAATTCCAAAATTATATAAAATCGTGAGTTTTTCGAAAATTACGAATTTTTAAAAACACATGAGATTTTAAAAATTTGTGAACTTTTTAAATTCATGACATTACCACTTTAAAAATCTTGGAAAATACATAAATTTTAAAAATCGTGACTATTTCGAAATTCTAATTATTTCAAAATCGAGATATTTTTTAAATCTTGACTTTTTCAAAATCGCGACCCCTAAACCCTAAAACCTAAACCCCAACATCCTAAACACTAAGCCATAAATACTAAATCCTAAACAAGGTTGTTATTTTTAAAACATAAAGATTTAAAAATGTTGGGACTTTGAAAATGTTCATATTTTCAAACAATTTGGAGTTTTCAAAAAATGAATAATTCAAAAAAGTCATAATTTGTGAACTTTTTAAATTCATGACATTACCACATTAAAAATCTTGGAAAATACATAAATTTTAAAAATCGTGACTATTTGAAATTCTAATTATTTCATAATCAGGATATTTTTAAATCTTCACTTTTTCAAAAGCGACCCCTAAACCCCAACATCCTAAACACTAAGCCGTAAATAATAAATCCTAAACAAGGTTGTTATTTTTTAAAACATAAAGATTTAAAAATGTTGGGACTTTGAAAATGTTCATATTTTCAAACAATTTGGGTTTTCAAAAATGAATAATTCAAAAAAGTCAAGATTTTTGAAAAACTCAACATTTTCTAAAAATTTAACATTTTATAAAAGACATGATCTTAAAAATTTAAGATTTTCTAAAAAGTCTTGATTTTGTAAAAGTGAATATTTTCGAAAAGTTAAGATTTTGGAAAATGTTGGGATTTGTAAAAAGTCAGATTTTTAAAACATCGAGATGAGATTTCTGAAAAAGTTTTGATTTTTGAAAACATCGCGATTTTTGAAATAGTTGCAATTTTTGAAAAATTATGATCTTTAAAAATTAAAGATTTTCAAAAATGTAGTGATGTGCCAAAATAAGCAGGAACTTAGAAAGGTCATAACTTGTGCTCCAATTGTCTGTTTGAGTCAATTTTCTTAAACCGCATGTTTCAAAAATGTCAAATGTTTAAAAATAACATGATTTTCAAAAAAAAGTTGAGCTTGAATAATTTAATACTTTTGATTATTTTTCCGATTTTTGAAAAAGTCATTATATTCCTAAAAGTTGTGAATTTGAAAAAATAGGATTTTAAAGAATTTACAATTTTAGGAAAAGATAGAATTTCATAATTCGAATAAAATTTGAATTTCAAAAATTTTAGGACTTTTGAAGAAGTTGAGATTTTTTTAAAAGTAAGGATTTTAAAAAGTTATTTCGAAAAATCAAAAGTTTTTGAGAAATTTGGGATTTTCAAAAAGACAAGATTTTGAAAAAATGTGAAATTTTGAAATAAGTCGGGAATTACAAAATTGAAGAGATTTTTAAAACCTAACAGTTTTGAAAATCCTAATTCATCTTATATATTTTCAAAATTCCAAAATTCTATAAAATCGTGAGTTTTTGAAAATTATGAATTTTAAAAAATCACGAGATTTTTAAAATTTGTGAACTTTTTAAATTCATGACATTACCACATTAAAAATCTTGGAAAATACATAAATTTTAAAAATCGTGACTATTTCGAAATTCTAATTATTTCATAATCAGGATATTTTTTAAATCTTGACTTTTTCAAAATCGCGACCCCTAAACCCCAACATCCTAAACACTAAGCCGTAAATAATAAATCCTAAACAAGGTTGTTATTTTTAAAACATAAAGATTTAAAAATGTTGGGACTTTGAAAATGTTCATATTTTCAAACAATTTGGGTTTTCAAAAAATGAATAATTCAAAAAAGTCAAGATTTTTGAAAAGTTGGGATTTTCAAAAGAGTTGGACTTTTTGAAGAGTCTAGATTTTTGAAAAACTCAACATTTTCTAAAAATTTAACATTTTATAAAAGACATGATCTTAAAAAATTTAAGATTTTCTAAAAAGTCTTGATTTTGTAAAAGTGAATATTTTCAAAAAAGTTAAGATTTTGGAAAATGTTGGGATTTGTAAAAGTAAAGATTTTTAAAACATCAAGATGAGATTTCTGAAAAAGTTTTGATTTTTGAAAACATCACGATTTTGAAATAGTTGCAATTTTTGAAAAATTTATGATCTCAAAAAAGTAAAGATTTTCAAAAATGTAGTGATGTGCCAAAATAAGCAGGAACTTAAAAAGGTCATAACTTGTGCTCCAATTGTCCGTTTGAGTCAATTTTTTAAACCGCATGTTTCAAAAATGTCAAATGTTTAAAAATAACATGATTTTCAAAAAAAAAAGTCGGGAGCTTGAATAATTTAATACTTTTGATTATTTTACGATTTTTGAAAAAGTCATTATATTCCTAAAAGTTGTGAATTTGAAAAAATAGGATTTTAAAGCATTTGCAATTTTAGGAAAAGATAGAATTTCATAATTCAATAAATTTGAATTTCAAAATTTTAGGAGTTTTGAAGAAGTTGAGATTTTTTAAAAGTAAGGATTTTAAAAAAGTTATTTCGAAAAATCAAAAGTTTTTTAGAAATTTGGGATTTTCAAAAAGACAAGATTTTGAAAAAATGTGAAATTTTCAAATAAGTCGGAATTACAAAATTGAAGAGATTTTTAAAACCTAACAGTTTTGAAAATCCTAATTCATCTTATATATTTTCAAAATTCCAAAATTCTATAAAATCGTGAGTTTTTTGAAAATTACAAATTTTTAAAAATCACGAGACTTTTTAAAATTTGTGAACTTTTTAAATTCATGACATTACCACTTTAAAAATCTTGGAAAATACATAAATTTTAAAAATCGTGACTATTTCGAAATTCTAATTATTTCATAATCGGGATATTTTTTAAATCTTGACTTTTTCAAAATCGCGACCCTAAACCCTAAAACCTAAATCCCAACATCCTAAACACTAAGCCCTAAATACTAAATCCTAAACAAAGTTGTTATTTTTAAAACATAAAGATTTAAAAATGTTGGGACTTTGAAAATGTTCATATTTTCAAACAATTTGGGTTTTCAAAAATGAATAATTCAAAAACTCAAGATTTTTGAAAAGTTGGGATTTTCAAAAGAGTTGGACGTTTTGAAGAGTCTAGATTTTTGAAAATCTCAACATTTTCTAAAAATTTAACATTTTATAAAAGACATGATCTTAAAAAAAATTTAAGATTTTCTAAAAAGTCTTGATTTTGTAAAAGTGAATATTTTCGAAAAAGTTAAGATTTTGGAAAATGTTGGGATTTGTAAAAAGTCAAGATTTTTAAAACATCAAGATGATATTTCTGAAAAAGTTTTGATTTTTGAAAACATCACGATTTTTGAAATAGTTGCAATTTTTGAAAAATTTATGATCTCAAAAAAGTAAAGATTTTCAAAAATGTAGTGATGTGCCAAAATAAGCAGGAACTTGAAAAGGTCATAACTTGTGCTCCAATTGTCCGTTTGAGTCAATTTTTTTAAACCGCATGTTTCAAAAATGTCAAATGTTTAAAAATAACATGATTTTCAAAAAAAAAGTCGGGAGCTTGAATAATTTAATACTTTTGATTATTTTACGATTTTTGAAAAAGTCATTATATTCCAAAAAGTTGCGAATTTGAAAAAAATAGGATTTTAAAGAATTTGCAATTTTAGGAAAAGATAGAATTTCATAATTCCAATAAAATTTGAATTTCAAAATTTTTAGGAGTTTTGAAGAAGTTGAGATTTTTTTAAAAGTCAGGATTTTAAAAAAGTTATTTCGAAAAATCAAAAGTTTTTTAGAAATTTGGGATTTTCAAAAAGACAAGATTTTGAAAAAATGTGAAATTTTCAAATAAGTCGGAAATTACAAAACTGAAGAGATTTTTAAAACCTAACAGTTTTGAAAATCCTAATTCATCTTATACATTTTCAAAATTCAAAAATTCTATAAAATCGTGAGTTTTTTGAAAATTACAAATTTTTAAAAATCACGAGATTTTTTTAAATTTGTGAACTTTTTAAATTCATGACATTACCACTTTAAAAATCTTGGAAAATAGATAAATTTTAAAAATCGTGACTATTTCGAAATTCTAATTATTTCATAATCAAGGATATTTTTAAATCTTGACTTTTTCAAAATCGCGACCCCCTAAACCCTAAACCTAAATCCCAACATCCTAAACACTAAGCCTAAATACTAAATCCTAAACAAAGTTGTTATTTTTAAAACATCAAGATTTAAAAATGTTGGGACTTTGAAAATGTTCATATTTTCAAACAATTAGGGTTTTCAAAAAATGAATATTTCAAAAAAGTCAAGATTTTTGAAAAGTTGGGATTTTCAAAAGAGTTGGACGTTTTGAAGAGTCTAGATTTTGAAAAACTCAACATTTTCTAAAAATTTAACATTTTATAAAAGACATGATCTTAAAAATTTAAGATTTTCCAAAAAGTCTGATTTTGTAAAAGTGAATATTTTCGAAAAAGTTAAGATTTTGGAAAATGTTGGGATTTGTAAAAGTCAAGATTTTAAAACATCAAGATGATATTTCTGAAAAAGTTTTGATTTTTGAAAACGTCGCGATTTTTGAAATAGTTGCAATTTTGAAAAATTTATAATCTCAAAAGAGTAAAGATTTTCAAAATGTAGTGATGTGCCAAAATTAACAGGAACTTGAAAAGGTCATAACTTGTGCTCCAATTGTCCGTTTGAGTCAATTTTTTTAAACCGCATGTTTCAAAAATGTCAAATGTTTAAAAATAACATGATTTTCAAAAAAAAGTGGGGAGCTTGAATAATTTAATACTTTTGATTATTTTATGATTTTTGAAAAAGTCATTATATTCCAAAAATTTGCGAATTTGAAAAAATAGGATTTTAAAGAATTTGCAATTTTAGGAAAAGATAGAATTTCATAATTCCAATAAAATTTGAATTTCAAAAATTTTAGGAGTTTTGAAGAAGTTGAGATTTTTTAAAAGTCAAGATTTTAAAAAGTTATTTGAAAAATCAAAAGTTTTTGAGAAATTTGGGATTTTTAAAAAGACAAGATTTTGAAAAAATGTGAAATTTTCAAATAAGTCGGAATTACAAAACTGAAGAGATTTTTAAAACCTAACAGTTTTGAAAATCCTAATTCATCTTATACATTTTCAAAATTCAAAAATTCTATAAAATCGTGAGTTTTTTGAAAATTACGAATTTTAAAAAATCACGAGACTTTTTAAAATTTGTGAACTTTTTAAATTCATGACATTACCACTTTAAAAATCTTGGAAAATACATAAATTTTAAAAATCGTGACTATTTCGAAATTCTAATTATTTCATAATCGGGATATTTTTTAAATCTTGACTTTTTCAAAATTGCGACCCCTAAACCCCAACATCCTAAACACTAAGCCGTAAATACTAAATCCTAAAAAGGTTGTTATTTTTAAAACATAAAGATTTAAAATGTTGGGACTTTGAAAATGTTCATATTTTCAAACAAGTTGGGTTTTCAAAAAAATGAATAATTCAAAAAAGTCAAGATTTTTGAAAAGTTGGGATTTTCAAAAGAGTTGGACTTTTTGAAGAGTCTAGATTTTTGAAAAACTCAACATTTTCTAAAAATTTAACATTTTATAAAAGACATGATCTTAAAAAATTTAAGATTTTCTAAAAAGACTTGATTTTGTAAAAGTGAATATTTTCGAAAAAGTTAAGATTTTGGAAAATGTTGGGATTTGTAAAAAGTCAAGATTTTTAAAACATCAAGATGAGATTTCTGAAAAAGTTTTGATTTTTGAAAACATCGCGATTTTGAAATAGTTGCAATTTTTGAAAAATTTATGATCTCAAAAAAGTAAAGATTTTCAAAAATGTAGTGATGTGCCAAAATAAGGGGAACTTGAAAAGGTCATAACTTGTGCTCCAATTGTCCGTTTGAGTCAATTTTTTTAAACCGCATGTTTCAAAAATGTCAAATGTTTAAAAATAACATGACTTTCAAAAAAAAAAGTCGGGAGCTTGAATAATTTAATACTTTTGATTATTTTCCGATTTTTGAAGAAGTCATTATATTCCAAAAAGTTGTGAATTTGAAAAAAGGATTTTAGTGAATTTACAATTTTAGGAAAAGATAGAATTTCATAATTCGAATAAAATTTGAATTTCAAAAATTTTAGGACTTTTGAAGAAGTTGAGATTTTTAAAAATTCAGGATTTTAAAAAAGTTATTTCGAAAAATCAAAAGTTTTTGAGAAATTTGGGATTTTCAAAAAAGATAAGATTTTGAAAAAATTTGAAATTTTCAAATAAGTCGGGAATTACAAAATCGAAGAGATTTCTAAAACCTAACAGTTTCAAAATCCTAATTCATCTTATATATTTTCAAAATTCAAAAATTCTATAAAATCGTGAGTTTTTCGAAAATTACGAATTTTAAAAAAAACACGAGAATTTTTAAAATTTGTGAACTTTTTAAATTCATGACATTACCACTTTAAAAATATTGGAAAATACATAAATTTTAAAAATCGTGACTATTTCGAAATTCTAATTATTTCATAATCGGGATATTTTTAAATCTTGACTTTTCAAAATCGCGACCCCTAAACCCCAACATCCTAAACACTAAGCCGTAAATACTAAATCCTAAACAAGGTTGTTTATTTTTTAAAACATAAAGATTTAAAAATGTTGGGACTTTGAAAATGTTCATATTTTCAAACAATTTGGGTTTTCAAAAATGAATAATTCAAAAAAGTCAAGATTTTTGAAAAGTTGGGATTTTCAAAAGAGTTGGACTTTTTGAAGAGTCTAGATTTTGAAAAACTCAACATTTTCAAAAATTTAACATTTTATAAAAGACATGATCTTAAAAATTTAAGATTTTCTAAAAAGTCTTGATTTTGTAAAAGTGAATATTTTGAAAAAGTTAAGATTTTGGAAAATGTTGGGATTTGTAAAAAGTAAAGATTATTAAAACATCAAGATGATATTTCTGAAAAAGTTTTGATTTTTGAAAACATCGCGATTTTTAAATAGTTGCAATTTTTGAAAAATTATGATCTCAAAAAAGTAAAGATTTTCAAAAATGTAGTGATGTGCCAAAATAAGCAGGAACTTGAAAGGTCATAACTTGTGCTCCAATTGTCCGTTTGAGTCAATTTTTTTAAACCGCATGTTTCAAAAATGTCAAATGTTTAAAAATAACATGATTTTAAAAAAAAAAAGTTGGGAGTTTGAATAATTTAATACTTTTGATTATTTTACGATTTTTGAAAAAGTCATTATATTCCAAAAAGTTGCGAATTTGAAAAAAATAGGATTTTAAAGAATTTGCAATTTTAGGAAAAGATAGAATTTCATAATTCCAATAAAATTTGAATTTCAAAATTTTTAGGAGTTTTGAAGAAGTTGAGATTTTTTAAAAGTTAGGATTTTAAAAAAGTTATTTGAAAAATCAAAAGTTTTTTAGAAATTTGGGATTTTCAAAAAGACAAGATTTTGAAAAATGTGAAATTTTCAAATAAGTCGGAAATTACAAAACTGAAGAGTTTTTAAAACCTAACAGTTTTAAAATCCTAATTCATCTTATACATTTTCAAAATTCCAAATTCTATAAAATCATGAGTTTTTTGAAAATTACGAATTTTTAAAAAATCACGAGACTTTTTAAAATTTGTGAACTTTTTAAATTCATGACATTACCACTTTAAAAATCTTGGAAAATACATAAATTTTCAAAATCCTGACTATTTCGAAATTCTAATTATTTCATAATCAGATATTTTTAAATCTTTACTTTTTCAAAATTACGACCCCTAAACCCCAACATCCTAAACACTAAGCCGTAAATACTAAATCCTAAAAAAGGTTGTTATTTTTTAAAACATAAAGATTTAAAAATGTTGGGACTTTGAAAATGTTCATATTTTCAAACAATTTGGGTTTTCAAAAAATGAATAATTCAAAAAAGTCAAGATTTTTGAAAAGTTGGGATTTTCAAAAGAGTTGGACGTTTTGAAGAGTCTAGATTTTTGAAAAACTCAACATTTTCTAAAAATTTAACATTTTATAAAAGACATGATCTTAAAAAATTTAAGATTTTCTAAAAAGTCTTGATTTTGTAAAAGTGAATATTTTCGAAAAAGTTAAGATTTTGGAAAATGTTGGGATTTCTTAAAAGTCCAGATTTTTAAAACATCAAGATGAGATTTCTGAAAAAGTTTTGATTTTTGAAAACATCGCGATTTTTGAAATAGTTGCAATTTTTGAAAAATTTATGATCTCAAAAAAGTAAAGATTTTCAAAAATGTAGTGATGTGCCAAAATAAGCAGGAACTTGAAAAGGTCATAACTTGTGCTCCAATTGTCTGTTTGAGTCAATTTTTTTAAACCGCAGGTTTCAAAAATGTCAAATGTTTAAAAATAACATGATTTTCTAAAAAAGTCGGGAGCTTGAATAATTTAATACTTTTGATTATTTTCGATTTTTGAAGAAGTCATTATATTCCAAAAAGTTGTGAATTTGAAAAAAAAGGATTTTAGTGAATTTACAATTTTAGGAAAAGATAAATTTCATAATTTGAATAAAATTTGAATTTCAAAAATTTTAGGACTTTTGAAGAAGTTGAGATTTTTAAAAGTCAGGATTTTAAAAAAGTTATTTCGAAAAATCAAAAGTTTTTGAGAAATTTGGGATTTTCAAAAAGACAAGATTTTGAAAAAATGTGCAATTTTCAAATAAGTCGGGAATTACAAAAGTGAAGAGATTTTTAAAACCTAACAATTTCCAAAATCCTAATTCATCTTATATATTTTAAAATTCAAAAATTCTATAAAATCGTGAGTTTTTGAAAATTACGAATTTTTAAAAAACACGAGATTTTTAAAATTTGTGAACTTTTAAATTCATGACATTACCACTTTAAAAATCTTGGAAAATACATAAATTTTAAAAATCGTGACTATTTGAAATTCTAATTATTTCATAATCGGGATATTTTTAAATCTTGACTTTTTCAAAATCGCGACCCCTAAACCCC
This sequence comes from Taxus wallichiana var. yunnanensis, assembly GCA_018340775.1. Classification (NCBI taxonomy): domain Eukaryota; kingdom Viridiplantae; phylum Streptophyta; class Pinopsida; order Cupressales; family Taxaceae; genus Taxus; species Taxus wallichiana. The sequence goes on along the minus strand of CM031239.1, from coordinate 153,394,603 downwards.
AACATCCTAAACACTAAGCCGTAAATACTAAATCCTAAACAAGGTTGTTATTTTTTAAAACATAAAGATTTAAAAATGTTGGGACTTTGAAAATGTTCATATTTTCAAACAATTTGGGTTTTCAAAAATGAATAATTCAAAAAAGTCAAGATTTTTGAAAAGTTGGGATTTTCAAAAGAGTTGGACTTTTTGAAGAGTCTAGATTTTGAAAAACTCAACATTTTCTAAAAATTTAACATTTTATAAAAGACATGATCTTAAAAAATTTAAGATTTTCTAAAAAGTCTTGATTTTGTAAAAGTGAATATTTTTGAAAAAGTTAAGATTTTGGAAAATGTTGGGATTTGTAAAAAGTCAAGATTTTTAAAACATCAAGATGAGATTTCTGAAAAAGTTTTGATCTTTGAAAACATCCCAATTTTTGAAATAGTTGCAATTTTTGAAAAATGTATGATCTCAAAAAAGTAAAGATTTTCAAAAATGTAGTATGTGCCAAAATAAGCAGGAACTTGATAAGGTCATAACTTGTGCTCCAATTGTCCGTTTGAGTCAATTTTTTTAAACCACATGTTTCAAAAATGTCAAATGTTTCAAAATAACATGATTTTCAAAAAAAAAGTTGGGAGCTTGAATAATTTAATACTTTTGATTATTTTACGATTTTTGAAAAAGTCATTATATTCCAAAAAGTTGTGAATTTGAAAAAAATAGGATTTTAAAGAATTTGCAATTTTAGGAAAAGATAGAATTTCATAATTCGAATAAAATTTGAATTTCAAAATTTTTAGGAGTTTTGAAGAAGTTGAGATTTTTTTAAAAGTCAAGATTTTAAAAAAGTTATTTCGAAAAATCAAAAGTTTTTGAGAAATTTGGGATTTTCAGAAAAGACAAGATTTTGAAAAAATGTGAAATTTTCAAATAAGTCGGAAATTACAAAACTGAAGAGATTTTTAAAACCTAACAGTTTTGAAAATCCTAATTCATCTTATACATTTTCAAAATTCCAAAATTCTATAAAATCGTGAGTTTTTTGAAAATTACAAATTTTTAAAAATCACGAGATTTTTAAAAAATTTGTGAACTTTTTAAATTGATGACATTACCACTTTAAAAATATTGGAAAATACATAAATTTTAAAAATCTTGACTATTTCAAAATTCTAATTATTTCATACTCGGGATATTTTTTAAATCTTGAGTTTTTCAAAATCGCGACCCTAAACCCCAACATCGTAAACACTAAGTCGTAAATACTAAATCCTAAACAAGGTTGTTATTTTTTAAAACATAAAGATTTTAAAATGTTGGGACTTTGAAAATGTTCATATTTTCAAACAATTTGGGTTTTCAAAAAATGAATAATTCAAAAAAGTCAAGATTTTTGAAAAGTTGGGATTTTCAAAAGAGTTGGACTTTTTGAAGAGTCTAGATTTTGGAAAAACTCAACATTTTATAAAAGACATGATCTTAAAAAATTTAAGATTTTCTAAAAAGTCTTGATTTTGTAAAAGTGAATATTTTCGAAAAAGTTAAGATTTTGGAAAATGTTCGGATTTGTAAAAAGTCAAGATTTTTAAAACATCAAGATGACGTTTCTAAAAAAGTTTTTATTTTTGAAACATCGCGATTTTTTAAATAGTTGCAATTTTTGAAAAATTTATGATCTCAAAAAAGTAAAGATTTCAAAAATGTAGTGATGTGCCAAAATAAGCAGGAACTTGAAAAGGTCATAACTTGTGCTCCAATTGTCCGTTTGAGTCAATTTTTTTAAACCACATGTTTCAAAAATGTCAAATGTTTAAAAATAACATGATTTTCAAAAAAAAAGTCGGGAGCTTGAATAATTTAATACTTTTGATTATTTTACGATTTTTGAAAAAGTCATTATATTCCAAAAAGTTGTGAATTTGAAAAAAATAGGATTTTAAAGAATTTGCAATTTGAGGAGAAGATAGAATTTCATAATTCGAATAAAATTTGAATTTCAAAAATTTTAGGAGTTTTGAAGAAGTTGAGATTTTTTTAAAATTCAGGATTTTAAAAAAGTTGTTATTTCAAAAAATCAAAAGTTTTTGAGAAATTTGGGATTTTCAAAAAAGACAAGATTTTGAAAAAATGTGAAATTTTCAAATAAGTCGGGAATTACAAAACTGAAGAGATTTTTGAATCCTAACAGTTTTGAAAATCCTAATTCATCTTATACATTTTCAAAATTCCAAAATTCTATAAAATCGTGAGTTTTTCGAAAATTACGAATTTTTAAAAAATCACGAGATTTTTTAAAATTTGTGAACTTTTTAAATTCATGACATTATTCACTTTAAAAATCTTGGAAAATACATAAATTTTAAAAATCGTCACTATTTCGAAATTCTAATTGTTTCATAATTGGGATATTTTTTAAATCTTGACTTTTTCAAAATCGCGACCCCTAAACCCTAAAATCTAAACCCCAACATCCTAAACACTAAGCCATAAATACTAAATCCTAAACCATAAACCCTTAACACTAAATCGTAAACTCTAAACCCTTGAGTTAGAATTTTTGAATTTGAATAAGTTAGGATATTCGAAAAAGTCGTGATTTTTAATATTTGATTTTTTAAAAAAAATATAATTTTTAAAAATAGAAAGGATTTTGCAAAAAGTTGGCATTTTTGATATAGTTGAGATTTTAGAAAATTTAGGGATTTTTAAAAAGTTGGGATTTTTGAAAAAGTTTTAATTTTCGAAAATGTTACGATTTTTCAAATAGTTATGATTTTTGAAAAAGTTGAGATTTTCATAAAAACACATAATATCAAAAAGTCTAAGATTTCAAAAATGTAGTGATGCACCAAAATTAGTAGTAACTTGAAAAGGTCATAACTTGTGCTCCGGGTGTCCGTTTGATCCCATTTTTTTTAAACCGCATTTTCAAAAATCTCAACCTTTTTAAAATATTAGGATTATCTAAAAAAAGTGAGGAGTTCGAAAAAATGAGATATTCTAGAAATTTTGGATTTTTTAATATAATACGATTTTTTAAATGTCATTATTTTCCAAAAATTTGTGAATTTATAAAAATTTAGGAGTTTAAAGAATTTGCAATTTTGGAAAAAGTTAGAATTTCATAATTCTAAAAAGTTAACATAGTTGCGATTTCAAAATTTGAAATAACTGTGATTTTCAAAAACTTTGATTTTTCAAAAAAGTTATAATCTCAAAAAAGTCAAGATTTCAAAAATGTAGTGATGCACCAAAATTATCAGGAACTTGAAAAGGTTACAAGTTGTGCTACGAGTGTCGAGCTTTAGAGTTTTTAACATGTTTCAAAAATCTCAACTTTTTTAAAATATCAGGATTTTCAAAACAAAAGTCGCAAGATTCAATAATTTAGATTTTCTAAAAAATTTGGATTTTTAATGTCATGATTTTTGAAAAAATCAATGTTTTAAATTATTTTGTCAGTTTAAAAAAATTTAGGATTTTAAAGATAATGTAAATTTAGAAAAAGATAGAACTTCATAATTCTAAAAAAGTTTGAATTTAAATTTTTTCAGGTTTTTGAAAAAGCTAAGATTTTCAAAAAAGTCAGGATTATTAAAAGGTTGGGATTTCAAAAAGTCGTGATTGAAAAAAGCCAAGATTTTTGAGAATGTTGAGATTTTCAAAAAGACAAGATTTTTAAAAAAGATGTAATTTTCAAAAGGCAGGAATTACAAAATATAAGAGATTTTTTAAATCCCAACTATTTTAAAAATCCTAACATTTTCAAAATCTTTACTTTTTATAAAATCACGACTTCTTTAAAAAAATAAGAATTTTCAAAAAATCGTGAGTTTTTACAAATTGTGAACTTTTCAAATTCATGACTTTATCACTTACAAAATGTTTGAAAATATAGACTTTTTGAAAATCACGACATTTACGAAATCTTAACTCGTGAGCCTTAAGCCAAAACCCTAAACACAAAACCTTTAGCTAGAGATCTAAACCCTAAACTCATAACCCTGAAGCACAAGTTATTACCTTTTCAAGTTCTTGCTAATTTTGGCGCATCAATATATTTTTAAAATCTTGACTTTTTAAGATTATAACTTTTTTGAAAATCTGTACTTCTAATAAACCTCAATCATAAACCTCGAACCCAAAACATTAAAAACTTTGCCCTAAATCCCAACCCTAAAACTTAATTCTTAAACCTTAAACCCCAGGACCCTTAACCTCGACCCTAAACCCTAAACTCCAAACCCTGATCCCCAAGCCCTAATCCCTAAACCACTAAATAGTAAACCCTAAACCCTAAACACTAAATCCTCTCAGCTCTAAACCCTCAACCTAGAAACCTTAATATAGTTATATTTAGAAGAATGTGGTATTTTAAAACCTTGGGATTTTCAAAAACTTGAGATTTTAAAATAAGTTTCAATTTTGAAAAAAATGTTATTTTTAAAAACATCAAGATTTTAAAAATGTGAGGACTTTGAAAATGTTTGAATTTTCGATCAAGTTTGGGTTTTTGAAAAAGAATATTTCCAAAAATATAGGATTTTTAAAAAGTTGGGATTTTCGAAAGAGTGGGGCTTTACGCATTTTTGAAGAGTAGGGATTTTTGAAGAGTCTAGATTTTTAAAAATTCAAGATTTTTGAAAAACTTGAAATTTTCAAAAAAGTTAGTATTTTGGAAAAGACGAGATTTTTAAAAATTGAAAATTTACAAAAAGTCATGATTTTGTAAAAGTGAAGATTTTCAAAAAAGTTAGGATTTTTAAAATGTCAGGATTTTCAAAAAAGTAAAGATTTTGGAAAATGTTGGGATTTTAAAATGTCAAGATTTTTGAATAAGTAAGGATATTTGAAAAATCCCCGATTTTTAATAATTGTGATATTTTTAAAAATATAATTTTAAAAAAAGTAATGAATTTAAAAAAAAGTAGAAATTTTCGATAAAGTTGAAAGTTTAGAAAATTCAAGAATTTTTAAAAACCTGGGATTTCTGAAAAAGTTTTGATTTTCGAAAACATCGCGACTTTTGAAATAGTTGTGGAAACTTGAAAAGGTCATAACTTGTGCTCCAGGTGTTCGTTTGAGTCCTTTTTTTTAAATCACATGTTTCAAAATATCAACTTTTTAAAACTATAAGGATTTTTTTAAAAATGTCGGGAGTTTGAATAATTTAGATTTTTCCAGAAATTATGGATTTTTGAATATGTAATGATTTTTCAAAAATTCATTATTTTCAGAAACGTTGTGAATTTTAGAAAAAGATAGAATTTTATAATTCTAAAAAAGTTTGAATTTCAAAAAAATTGTGGTTTTTGAAAAATTGAGATTTTTTAAAAATTTAGGATTATGAAAAGGTTGGGATTTCACATAAAAATCGGGATTTCAAAAAAGCCGTGATTTGAAAAAAGCCAAGAATTTTGAGAAAGTTGGGATTTTCATAAAAGAATTTTTTTGAAAAAAGGTGCAATTTTCAAATAAGTCCGAATTACAAAAGTGAAGAGATTTTTAAATCCCAACTATTTTGAATATGATAATTTTTTTGAAAATCCTAACATTTTTAAAATATTTACTTTTTGAAAATTCCAATTTTTTATAAAATCACAACTTTTTCAGAAATTACAAATTTTTAAAAATCACAAGTTTTTAAAAATTTTGAACTTTTAAATTTATGACTTTATCACTTTCAAAATATTTTAAAATACACACTTTTTCAAAAATCGTGACTTTTTCAAGATCCTAACTATTTGAAAATCGAGATATTTTTGAAATCGTGACCCCTAAACCCTAAAACAAGAAACCCGAGTCATCAATTCTAAACCCTAAACCCAGATATCTAAAAGACTAAGCAAAAATCCTAAATCCTAAACCATAAACCATAAAGCCCGAACACTAAATCTTATACCCTAAACCCTCAGCCATAAACCATAAACCCAAATCCTTAAATAGTAAAACCTCAATTGTAAACCCTAAACCTTAAACAATAAACCCTAAACCCTATACCTTGAACCTGTGAGCCCTAAGAAAAACCCTAAACCCTAAACTCATAAACTGAAACTCGAACCCCGACCCATGGACCCTCAGCCATGAACAATGATACCTAAACCCTAAACCCTGACCACTGTGCCCTAAACCATAAACTTAGAGCCCGATACTGATAAACATTAAAACTTAAGCTCTAATTGCTCCTAAATCCTAAATTCTTAGTTTTAAACCTTAAAACCCTAAATGCTAAAACCTAAATACTAAACCCTCAATCATAAACCATGAACCCTAAACTGTAAATGTAAAAACCTCAACCATAGACCTCAAACCCCAAAACCTAAAACCTGATCCCTCAACCCTAAACCCTAAACTGTAAAACCCTAAACCTTGATCCCCGAACCCTTAACATAAACCCTAAACCATGAACATTGAACCCTATGCCCGAGCCCTAACCCCTAAACCCTAAACACGAAACCCTAAACCTTGAATCCTATGCCCAAAAACATAAACCCTAAACACTAAATCCCCTAATCCCTAACCCTCAATCTAGAAAATTTAAAATAGTTAGATTTGGAAAAATGTTGGTATTTTTAAAAACTTAGGATTTTAAAAAGTCAATATTTTCGAAAAAGTTAGGATTTTCAAAAACTTTGAGATTTTGGAAAAAATTGCAATTTTGCAAAATGTTGGGACTTTGAAAATGTTCAAATTTTCAAATAAGTTGGGGTTTTTGAAAATGAAAATTTCAAAAAGTTAGGATTTTTGAAAAGTTGGAATTTTCGAAAGAGTTGGGATTTTTGCAAAAGCAAACATTTTTGAAAAACTTGACATTTTGAATTAAGTTAGGATTTTTGAAAAGATGAGAGTTTAAAAATTGAGATTTTCAAAAAAATTGTGATTTTGTAAAAGTGAGTATTTATGAAAAGTTAGGATATTTAAAATTCAAGATTTTCAAAAAAGTCAAGATTTTGGAAAATGTTTGGATTTTAAAATGTCAAGATTTTTGAAAAAGTCATGATTTTTGAATAAGTCGGGATATTTGAAAAAGTCCCATTTTTTAATATTTGTGATGTTCAAAAAAAAAAATTTATTAGATTGGGTAAAAATAGATTTTGATGGGATCGGGAACCCTGTACAACCGAAAGATGAAGCAATCAAATCCCAAGAGAGAAACAACAATAAACAAGAGCCCATGGCCAAAAAAGAAACAAAACGACACGCCAAACCTCTGGATCAGGGAAACACCAAAAAGGAACACAAGGTATGATGGTCAAAGCAACTTGGCCAACCTGGACCACGAATCAACTTCCAAAATCTTTCCCTTTATGAGATCTAAGGCACATCTTGAGAGGCACAGTTCCATCTTTTCCCTTTTTTATAGTTCACCATCTTCCATCCTTCCCCCAATTAGGATCCACATTCTCATCCAGGTTAATAGGAAGACTAATTTCAAGAGACGCAATGTTTAGATCAGGGTCACACAAGGATACAAGGGATGACAAAGGTGCAACCCCCTTATCAGCTACATGTGGTTCATTAACAGGTAAAATGGGAAGAGTGACATTCGCACTCAGATTTTTCACATTCATTTCTTCCATTACCTTATCCTTCTCCTTTCCCAAATTACCAATGTCACTGTCTAAAACATTTGAAGCATCATTGTCCTCCTCAGCCTCAACTGTCAAATTTTTTGGATTAAAATCCTTCCACCACGATACCCGCCCTTTAATCTACTTCTTCACAATGTGACAGTCAGCAGCAAGATGTCCAAGGGTGAAACATGTTCTGCATCTGAAGGGGAGACCTTCATAATCGAGATTTTGAGTCCATATAAAATCCCTAACTTTGAGCTCCATTGTGGCTGGGAAATCAGCCGTCATGTCCATATCCACCAGAATACGAGCATAAGTAGTATGATCAAAAGATTTTGTCCTAGTATCAACATCAAGGAATTTACCCAAAGCATCTCCCATAGATCTGAAACACTCCTCACTCTAGAAATGCAAAGGTAAATAGGGCATCCTAATCCACACAGGTCTGATAGTAAAGGTTTAGAAACCGGGTTAAAGTTTGGAAACTAAGGCTTCATCAGAAGATGGTGCGACTAAAAATCCCATATTTTTCCAAAAATATTTTCCTTGTCGAGGAAACCTCAAAGACAGCAATGAATATTCCACAAGCAGAGGGATAGATATTAACTTTACCTTCCATGAAGGGCCTCCAATGCACGAATATCCATTTGTGAAGGGCTGGAAGGCCAGGACAACAACTACTGAATCTATAGATCAGCCCCGTTTTTGGTAAAAATCCACAGTTTCTGATACATCCTCACCAAAGGAGACCGATGGAGTTGATTTGGCATAAGCCATGGGTCTAACTGGCTCCTTAACACCAGATTTGGCCACCTCCAAGAAAGAGGGATTTCCCTTGTTCTGGTACTACTTCCTGAGATGTCTCTGTCCTACACTTTGCTCCCTGAAACCCCCACTAGGGAGGAAACAACCGAACCACCAATCACTGAAGGACGCACAACAGGGTAACCGTCACAAGGGGGCATCAGACCTGCATCCGCCCTCACCATAGGCTTGCCCGATGAGACCCAAGCTGTCACCCCTAACATTATCTTTGTTGAGATCTGTATGGGCCTTAATACCGCCGCCGCCATGGATCTGGGAAACGCCACCACTACCACCAAGGAGAATAGAGGAGACACCCCCACACCCATCGATTTGACTATACACCAGCCCATTTGAAGGGCCCAATCTAGAGATCGGTTCTCCAACAGAGCAGGGTAACGAACCCGAACAAGGGCAAACCAAACATATCTGCCGCCCTTGGCAGAAGCACTGCCCCCTTTCGAGCATTTTTTATTTTAAACCGTGGTGATTTTGGATTTTTGAAAAAATATAATTTTTTTAAAAGAAAAGATTTTCAAAATAGTCGACATTTTTGATAATGTGTAGATTTTACATAATTCATGAATTTTTAAAAAGTTGGGATTTTTGAAAAAGTTTTGATTTTCAAAAATGTCATGATTTTTGAAATATTTGCGATTTTCGAAAAAGTTATAATCTCAAAAGATTTAAGATTTCAAAAATGTAGTGATGCGCCAAAATTAGTAGGAACTTGAAAAGGTCATAACTTGTGCTTCAGTGTCTGTTTGAGTCCATTTTTCTTGAAACCACATGTTTCAAAATCTCAACTTTTTTAAAATATAAGGATTTTCAAAAAAAAGTTGGGAGTTTGAATAATTTAGATTTTCTAGAAATTCTGGATTTTTAATATGTCATGATTTTTGAAAAGTCGTTATTTTAAAAATGTTGTGAATTTAAAAAAAAAAAAGGATTTTAAAGAATTTACAATTTTAGAAAAAAATTGAATTTCATAATTCTAAAAATGTTTGAATTTAAAAATTTTAGGTTTTTTTGAAAAAGTACCGATTTTTTAAAAGTCAGAATATGAAAAGGTTGGGATTTTGAATAAAGTTTGGGATTTTGAAAATGTTGTGATTTTGACAAAAATCCAATAATTTTGAGAAAGTTGGGATTTTCAAAAAGACAAGAATTTTAAAAAGGTGTAATTTTCAAATAAGTCGGGATATACAAAACTGAAGAGATTTTTAAAACCCAATTGTTTTCAATATCTTAATTTTTTTAAAATCTAACTTTTAAAAATCTTTACTTTCTCAAATTTCCAACTTTTTATAAAATTGTGACTTTTTTGAAAATTATAAATTTTAAAAAAATCATGAGTTTTTTTAAAAATTGTGAAGTTCCTAAATACATGACTTTATCACTTTAAAAATCTTTGAAAATAGAAACTTTTTTAAAGTAATGACTTTTTCGAAATCCTAACTGTTTCAAAAATGAGATCTTTTTTAAATCGTGAATTTTTCAATATCGTGACTCCTAAACCCTAAACCCTAAAACATAAAAACCTAAGTTATAACGTTAAACCCTAATCCACCACATCCTAAACACTAAGCCCAAAACCCTAAATCCTAAACCCTAAACCCTCAGCCATAAGCCATAAACCATAAACCATAAACCATAAACCTAAATCCCTTAATTGTAAAACCTAAACTCTAAACCCCAAACCTTAACCCCTATGACTAAACCCTAAACTCTAAATTCTAAGACTTAAACCCTAAATTCCTAAATGCGAAAATCCTAAGTAGTAATCCGTGAATCATAAACCATGAGCCCTAAACCTTAAATGTAAAACCCTCAACCATAAACCTCGAACCCAAAACCCTAAAACTTGAGCCCTAAATCCTAACCCTAAACCCTAAACCTTAAAACCTAATTCTTAAACCCTAAACCCCGAACCCCGAACCCTGAGCCCTAATCCCTAAACCATAAACACTAAACCTTAAACCCCGAATCCTGAGCCCAAAACCTAAACCCTAAACACTAAATCCCTTGAGCCCTAAACCCTTAACCTAGAAACATTAAAATAGTTAGATTTGGAAAAAGTTGGTATTTTGAAAAACTTGGGATTTTTTAAAAATCAAGAATTTTGAAAAAGTTGAGATTTTAAAAACCTGAGTTTTTCAAAAAATCACTGACTTTTAAAAAGTTGAAATTTTAAACAAATATGTTATTTTTAAAACATCAATATTTTAAAAATGTCGGGACTTTGAAAATGTTCAAATTTTCAAACAAGTTGGGGTTTTCAAAAAATGAATATTTCAAAAAGTTAGGATTTTTTAAAAGTTGGGATTTTTGAAAGAGTTGGGCTTTTCACATTTTGAAGAGTGAGGATTTTTAAAGAGTGGTTTTTTTAAATTTCAATATCTTCAAAAATCTTGACATTTTTCAAAAAGTTGGGATTTTTTAAAAACTAGATTTTTAAAAATTTGAGATTTTCTGAAAACTCGTGATTTTGTAAAAGTGAAGATTTTTGAAAAATTCAAGATTTTGAAAAGTCAGGATTTTCAAAAAGTCAAGATTTTTGAAAATGTTGGGATTTTTAAAACGTCAAGATTTTTTAAAAAGTCAGGATTTTGAATATGAAGAGATATTGGAAAAAGTCTTGATTTTTAATTAAGTTGGGATTTCTGAAAAAAATTGATTCTCGAAACCGTTGCGATTATTTAAATAGTTGCAATTAGTTAAATAGTCGTAATATTCTAAAAAATTAGGATTTTTGAAAAAGTTATAATCTCAAAAGAGTCAAGATTTCAAAAATGTAGTGATGTGCCAAAATTAGCAGGAACTTCAAAAGGCCATACATAAATTGTGCCCCATGTGTGTATTTGAGTCCATTTTTTCGAAACCACATGTTTTAAAAATGTCAACAAGTTCAAATTTGATCATTATAAACAAGTTCAAATTTTTAAAAAATTTAGGGTTTTTGAAAAAGTTGAGATTTTCAAAAATTCAAGATTATGAAAAGGTTGGGATTTCAAAAAAATTGAGATTTCAAAAATTCACGATTTCGAAAAAGGTAAGAAGTTTTAGAAAGTTGGGATTTTCAAAAATCACAAGTTTTTGATAAAAGGTGCAATTTTCAACTAAGTTTAGAATTACAAAACTAAAGAGATTTTTAAATCCCAATTGTTTTGAAACTAAATAGTTTGAAAATCCTAATTTTTATTTAAGTCATGACCCCTAAATCCTAAAATATGAAACCTGATTAATAAATGCTAAACCCTAAACCCCAACATCCTAAACACTAAGCCAAAAATTCTAAATCCTAAACTCTAAACTATAAACCCTTAACATTGAATCTTAATCCTTAAACCCTCAGTAATAAACCATAAACCCAAATCCCTAAATCGTAAAACCTAAACTCTAAACCCCAAACCTTAAACCATAAACCCTAAACCCTGATCCCTAAGCCATGAAGCCTAAACCCTAAACAAGTAAATAGTGAACCTTAAAGCATTAGGCCTAAACCCTAAACCATGTACCTTCAATTGTGAGACCCAAGCCAAAACCTTAAATACTAAATCTTTAGCTAGAGACCTAAACCCTAAACCCTAATCCCTAAACTCATAACCCCGAACCTCGAATCCTGAGCCATGGACCCTTAACCATGAACACTAAGACCTAAACCCTAAACCCTAACCCTAATTACTTGTAAACCCTAGATTTTGAGTCTTAAAACATAAAACACTAATTGCTAAATCCTAAATACTAAACCCTCAATCGTAAACCATGAGCCCTAAACCCTAAATACAAAACCCCAAACCCTAAAACGTAACTCTTAAACCCTAAACCTTGATCCCCGACCCCGAACCTCGACCCTAAACCCCGAACCCCAAAACTCGAGCCGTGAGCCCTAATCCCTAAACCTTAAACACCAAACCCTAAACCCCTAATCCTGAGCCCAAAAACCTAAACCCTATACACTAAATCCCTTGAGACGAAAACCCTCAACCTAGAAACCTTAAAATAGTTAGATTGTGAAAAGTTGGTATTTTGAAAAACTTGGGATTTTCAAAAGGTCAAGAATTTTGAAAAAGTCAGGATTTTAAAAAACTTGAGATTTTCAAAAAGTCTCATGGTTCAAAGTATATGATTTAGGGTTTAAGGTTAGGCCCAAGGCTTTAGGGTTCACTGTTTAGGGTTTAGGGTTTAAGGCTCAGGGTTAGGGATATAGCGTTTAGGGTTTACGCTTCATGGCTCGGTGAATCAAGGTTTAGGGTTTATGGTTTAAGGTTTGGAGTTTAGAGTTTAGGTTTTACAATTTAAGAATTTTTTTTTATGGTTTATGGCTGAGGGTTTACGGTTTAGGATTAAGTGTTAAGGTTTTATTGTTTAGGATTTAGAGTTTTGGGCTTAGTGTTTAGGATGTCGGGGTTTAGGGTTTCACGTTTTAGGGTTTAGGGGTCACGATTTTGAAAAAGTCACAATTTCTAAAATATCCTGATTTTGAAAAAGTTAGGATTTGAAAAATTCATGATTTTCAAAAAGTTTGTATTTTCAAATATTTTAAAAGTTATAAAGTCGTGAATTTAAATAGTTGAATTTTTTTTTAAAAATCATGATTTTTTAAAAATTCGTAATTTTCAAAAAGGTCACGATTTTATAAAATGTTGGAATTTTTAAATAGTAAAGATTTTTAAAATGTTAGGATATAAAAAAGAGGATATTGAAAATAGTTGGGATTTAAAAGTGTCTTCAGTTTTGTAATTCCTTACTTATTTAAAAATTTCCTTAAAATCTATTTATTCAAACTCACGAATTTTTGTTGAAAATCCTGATATTTTAAAACAGTTGAGATTTTTGAAACACGTGGTTTATAAAAACGGACTCAAACAGACACCCGTAACACAAGTTATGATCTTTTCAAATTCCTGCTAATTTTGGTGCATCTAGTCACTTTCAAAATCTTAACTTGTTTGACATTATAACTTTTTTAAAATCACAACATTTTACAAATTTCTTAATTTTCTAAAATCTCAACTTTTTAAAAATTATTGAATTTTCTAAAATCTCAAATTTATTGTCCCGACTTATTAAAAATACTGACTTTTTCAAAAATCTTGACGTTTTAAAAATCCCAACATTTTAAAAAATCTTGACTTTTTTAAAATTCTTGACTTTTCAAAAATTGTTACTTTTTTAAAAATCTTCACTTTTACAAAATCACAAATTTTTGGAGAATCTCAAAAAATTTAAAATCCCGTCTTTTCAAAAATCCTAAGTTTTTGAAAATGTTGACTTTTTCAAAAATCCCGACTCTCGAAAAATGTGAAAATCCCAACTCTTTCAAAAAAACCCAACTTTATTGAAAATTTGAACATTTTTAAAAATTTTATGTTTTCAAAAATAACAACTTTGTTTAAAATTGCAACTTTTTCAAAAGTCGTGACTTTCATGAAAATCTCAAGTTTTTTAAAATGCTAATTTTTTTAAACATCTTAACTTTTTAAAAATACGAGGTTTTTCCAAATTTGACTATTTTAAGTTTTATAGATTGAGGGTTTTATGTTTTGCAGTTTTGTGTTTTACGGATTAGGGTTAGGATTTAGGGCTAAGGTTTTAGGGTTTGGGGTTTGAGGTTTACGGTTGAGGATTTTGAACTTAGGGTTTATGGCTCATAGTTTACAATTGAGAATTTACTATTTAGGATTTAGAATTTAGGGTTTAAGGGTTTAAGACTCAAAATTTAGGGGTTATAGGGTATAGGGTTTAGATTTTATAGTTTAGGGCGTAGGGGTAAGGGTTTAGGTCTCAATGTTCATGCATGAGGATCCATGGCTCAGTGTTCGAGGTTCAGGATTATGAGTTTAGGGTTTAGGTCTCTAATCAAAGGTTTAGGGTTTAGGGTTTATGGTTTTGGCTTAGAGCTCACGGTTCGAGGTATAGGGTTTAGGGTTAGGCCTAAGGCTTTAGGATTCACTGTTTGGGGTTTAGGGTTTAGGTTTTATGGTTTAAGGTTTGGGGTTTAGAGTTTAGGCTTTACAATTTAGGGATTTGGGTTTATGGTTTATGGCTGAGGGTTTAGGATTCAAGTGTTAAGCGTTTATGGTATAGGATTTAGGGTTTTTAGCTTACTGTTGAAGATGTTGGGGTTTAGTGTTTATCGTTTATGACTTAGGTTTTAGGTTCAGTGGTTTAGGGTCGTAATTTTGAAAAAGTCACGATTTAAAAAATATCCCAATTTTCAAACAGTTAGGATTTCCAAAAATTAATGATTTTAAAAAAGTTTGTATTTTCAAAGATTTTAAAAGTTATAAAGTCATGAATTTAAATAGTTCACGATTTTTTAAAAACTCGTGATTTTTAAAAAAATCGTAATTTTTGAAAAAGTCGTGATTTTATAAAAAGTTGGAATTTTGAAAAAGTAAAGACTTTTAAAACATTAGGATTTTCAAAAAAATGATATTCAAAATAGTTGAGATTTATAAATCTTTTAAGTATTGTAACTCTTGACTTATTGTAAAATTGCACCTTTTTTCAAAATCTTGTCTTTTTTAAAAATCCCAACTTTCTCAAAATTTTGGGCTTTTTCAAAATCATGACTTTTTTAAATCCCAATTTTTGTTCGAAATCTCAACCTTTTCATAATCCTGACTTTTTTAAAATATCAACTTTTTCAAAAACCCTAAATTTTTTAAAATTCAAACTTTTAGAATTATGAAATTCTATCCTTTTCTAAAATTACAAAATGCTAAACCCTAAATTAAACCCTAAACCCCTTTTCTAGAATTATGAAACCTGATTAATAAATGCAAACCCTAAACCCCAACATCCTAAACACTAAGCCAAAAATTCTAAATCCTAAACTCTAAACTATAAACCCTTAACATTGAATCCTAATCCTTAAACCCTCAGTAATAAACCATAAACCCAAATCCCTAAATCGTAAAATCTAAACTCTAAACCCCAAATGTTAAACCATAAACCCTAAACCCCGTCCCTAAGTCGTGAAGCCTAAACCCTAAACCCTAAATAGTGAACCTTAAAGCATTAGGCCTAAACCCTAAACCCTGTACCTTCAATTGTGAGACCGAAGCCAAAACCTTAAATACTAAATCTTTAGCTAGCGACCTAAACCCTAATCCCTAATCCCTAAACTCATAACCCTGAACCTCGAACCCTGAGCCATGAATTGACCCTTAATAATGAACACCGAGACCTAAAGCCCCTACCCTAACCCTAATTACTTATAAACCCTAGATTTTGAGTCTTAAAACATAAAACACTAATTGCTAAATCCTAAATACTAAATCCTCAATCGTAAACCACGAGCACTAAACCCTAGATACAAAACCCCAAACCCTAAAACCTAACTCTTAAACCCTAAACCTTGATCCCCGAACCCCAAAACCTGAGCCGTGAGCCCTAATCCCTAAACCTTAAACACCAAACCCTAAACCCCTAATCCTCGAGCCAAAAACCTAAACCCTATACACTAAATCCCTCGAGATGAAAACCCTCAACCTAGAAACCTTAAAATAGTTAGATTGTGAAAAGTTGGTATTTTGAAAACTTGGGATTTTCAAAAGGTCATCAATTTTGAAAAAGTCAGGATTTTAAAAACTTGAGATTTTCAAAAAGTCTCATGGTTCAAAGTATATGATTTAGGGTTTAAGGTTAGGCCCAAGGCTTTAGGGTTCACTTTGTTTAGGGTTTAGGGTTTAAGGCTCTGTGGTTAGGGGGTATAGCGTTAGGATTTTATGCTTCATGGCTCAGGAATCAAGGTTTAGGGTTTATGGTTTAAGGTTTGGAGTTTAGAGTTTAGGTTATACAATTTAAGAATTTTTGTTTATGGTTTATGGCCGAGGGTTTACAGTTTAGGATTAAGTGTTAAGGTTTTATTGTTTAGGATGTCGGGGTTTAGGGTTTCACGTTTTAGGGTTTAGGGGTCACGATTTTGAAAAAGTCACAATTTCTAAAATATCCTGATTTGGAATAGTTAGGATTTCGAAAAATTCATGATTTTCAAAAAGTTTGTATTTTCAAATATTTTAAAAGTTATAAAGTCATGAATTTAAATAATTGAATTTTTTTTTAAATAATTGAATTTTTTTTTAAAAAATCATGATTTTTTAAAAATTCGTAATTTTCAAAAAGGTCACGATTTTATAAAATGTTGCAATTTTTTAAATAGTAAAGATTTTTAAAATGTTAGGATATAAAATAAAGAGGATATTGAAAACAGTTGGGATTTAAAAATCTCTTCAGTTTTGTAATTCCTGACTTATTTAAAAATTTCTTGAAAATCTATTTATTCAAACTCAAGAATTTTTGTTGAAAATCCTGATATTTTAAAATAGTTGAGATTTTTGAAACACGTGGTTTAAAAAAACGGACTCAAACAGACACCCGTAACACAAGTTATGACCTTTTCAAATTCCTGCTAATTTTGGTGCATCTAGTCACTTTCAAAATCTTAACTTGTTTGACATTATAACTTTTTTGAAAATCCCAACATTTTACAAATTTCTGAATTTTCTAAAATCTCAACTTTTAAAAATTATTGAATTTTCTAAAATCTCAAATTTATCAAAAATTTCTGAGTTTTCTAAAATCCCATCTTTTAAAAATTCAAAAATTTCTAAAATTTCAACTTTATCAAAAATACAAACTTTTTGAAAATCCTTACTTTTTTAAAAAATTATATTTTTTCGAAAATCACAAATATTAAAAATCTAGAATTTTTATTATCCGACTTATTAAAAATACTGACTTTTTCAAAATCTTGATGTTTTAAAATCCCAACATTTTTAAAAATCTTGACTTTTTAAAATTCTCGACTTTTCAAAAATTGTTACTTTTAAAAATCTTCACTTTTACAAAATCACAAATTTTTGGAGAATCTCAAAAATTTAAAATCTCGTCTTTTCAAAAATCCTAAGTTTTTTGAAAATGTTGACTTTTAAAAATCTTGACTTTTTCAAAAATCCCGACTCTCGAAAAATGTGAAAATCCCAACTCTTTCAAAAAAACCAAACTTTTTGAAAATTTGAACTTTTAAAAATATTTATGTTTTCAAAAATAACAACTTTGTTTAAAATTGCAACTTTTTCAAAAGTCACGACTTTTTTGAAAATCTCAAGTTTTTTAAAATCCTAACTTTTTCAAAATCTTAACTTTTTAAAAATATCAGCTTTTTCCAAATCTAACTATTTTAAGTTTTATAGGTTGAGGGTTTTGTGTTTTGCAGTTTTGGGTTTTTTGGTTTTAGGGATTAGGGTTAGGATTTAGGGCTAAGATTTTAGGGTTTGGGGTTTGAGGTTTACTGGTTGAGGATTTTGAACTTAGGGTTTATGGCTCATAGTTTACAATTGAGAATTTACTATTTAGGATTTAGAATTTAGGGTTTAAGGGTTTAAGACTCAAAATTTAGGGGTTATAGGGTATAGGGTTTAGATTTTATGGTTTAAGGCATAGGGGTAGGGGTTTAGGTCTCAGTGTTCATGCATGAGGATCCATGGCTCAATGTTCGAGGTTCAGGGTTATGAGTTTAGGGTTTAGGTCTCTAGTCAAAGGTTTAGGGTTTATGGTTTTGGCTTAGAGCTCACGGTTCAAGGTATAGGGTTTAGGGTTAGGCCTAAGGCTTTGGGATTCACTGTTTGGGGTTTAGGGTTTAGGCTTCATGGCTCAGGGATCAAGGTTTAGGTTTTATGGTTTAAGGTTTGGGGTTTAGAGTTTAGGTTTTACAATTTAGGGATTTGGGTTTATGGTTTATAGCTGAGGGTTTAGGATTCAGTGTTAAGGGTTTATGGTATAGGATTTAGGGTTTTTAGCTTACTGTTTAAGATGTTGGGGTTTAGTGTTTATCGTTTATGACTCAGGTATTAGGTTTCAGTGGTTTAGGGGTCGCAATTTTGAAAACGTCGCGATTTAAAAAATATCCCAATTTTGAAACAGTTAGGATTTCAAAAAATTCATGATTTTCAAAAAGTTTGTATTTTCAAAGATTTTAAAAGTTATAAAGTCATGAATTTAAAAAGTTCACAATTTTTAAAACTCGTGATTTTATAAAAAGTTGGAATTTTGAAAAGTAAAGACTTTTAAAACATTAGGATTTTCAAAAAAATGATATTCAAAATAATTGAGATTTATAAATCTTTTAAGTCTTATAACTCTTGACTTATCGTAAAATTGCACCTTTTTTCAAAATCTTGTCTTTTTAAAAATCCCAACTTTCTCAAAATTTTGGCTTTTTCAAAATCATGACTTTTTGAAATCCCAATTTTTGTTCGAAATTTCAACCTTTTCATAATCCTATCTTTTTTGATGATATCAACTTTTTTAAAAACCCTAAATTTTTAAAATTCAAACTTTTTAGAATTATGAAATTCTATCCTTTTCTAAAATTATAAATTCTTTAAAATCCTAAAATATTTTGAAATTCACAAATTTTTGGAAAATAATGACTTTTTCAAAATCATAATATTTTCAAAAATACAAAATTTCTCGAAAATTTAAATTATTCAAACTCCCTTCTTTTTTTTAAAATCCTAATATTTTAAAAAAGTTGAGATTTTTGAAACATGCGATTTAAAAAACAAGGACTCAAACGGACACCCGGAACACAACTTATGATCTTTTCAAATACCTGCTAACTTGGGCACATCACTACATTTTTGAAATCTTGATTTTTTGAAATTATAACTTTTTTAAAATCCCAACTTTTTTAAAAATCAAAACTATTTAAAAAATCAAAATTATTTAAAATCTTAAGTTTATCAAAAGTTCAAAGTTTTTTGAAAATCCTTACTTTTAAAAACTTATATTTTTTCAAAAATCACAAATATTAAAAATTGAAACTTTTCGAATATCCTGATTTATTCAAAAATCTTGACGTTTTAAAAATCCCAACATTTTCCAAAATTTTGGCTTCTTTTAAAAATCTTGACTTTTCAAAAATCCTTAACTTTTCCGAAAATAATCATTTTTTACAAAAAAATGACTTTCTGGAAAATCTCAATTTTTTTAAAGTCTCATCTTTTCAAAAATCCTAACTTTTTTGAAAATCCCGATGTTTTCAAAAATAGCAAATTTGTTTAAAATTGCAACTTTTATAAAAGTTGTGACTTTTTTGAAAATCTCAAGTTTTTTAAATTTTATTTATGGTTTATCGTTCATGATTTAGGGCTTTGGGATTAGTTTTTAGGATGTTGAAGTTAAGGGTTTAGCATTTACGACTCAGGTTTCAGGTTTAGGGTTTAGGGGTCACAATTTTGAAAAAGTCCCGATTTTGAAACAGTTAGGATTTCAAAAAAATCATGATTTTCAAAATGTCTGTATTTTCAAAGATTTTGAAAGTGTTAAAGTCATGAATTTAAAAAGTTCACAATTTATAAAAAAATTCGTGATTTTTTAGAAATTCATAATTTTGAAAAAGTCACAATTTTATAAAAAGTTGGAATATTGTAAAATTAAAGATTTTGAAAATGTTAGGATTTTAAAAACATTAGGATATTCAAAACAATTGGGATTTCTAAATCTCTTCAGTTTTGTAAGTCCTGACTTTTTGAAAATTGCACCTTTTTAAAAAATCTTTTCTTTTTTGAAAATCCCAACTTTCTCAAAATTCTTGGATTTTTTGAAATCACAACATTTTTGAAATCCCAATTTTTGTTTGAAATCCCAACCTTTTCATAATCCTAAATTTTTTGAAAATCTCAACTTTTTCAAAAACCCTAAAATTTTGAAATTCAAACTTTTTAGAATTATGAAATTCTATCTTTTTCTAAAATTGCAAATTATTTAAAATCTTAAATTTTTTTAAAATCACAACTTTTTGGAAAATAATGACATTTTCAAAAATCATGACATATTCAAAATCCAAGAATTTCTAGAAAATCTAAATTATTCAAACTCCCAACTTTTTTTTGAAAATCTTGATATTTTAAAAATGTTGAGATTTTTAATTTAAAAATTACTGAATTTTTTAAAATCTCAACTTTATCGAAAATACCAACTTTTATGAAAATTCTTACTTTTTAAAAAAATTATATTTTTTCAAAAATCACAAATATTAAAAATCATCACTTTTCTGAAAATTTTCACTTTTACAAAATCCCGAACTTTCAGAAAATCTCAAAAATTTTAAAATCCCGTATTTTTAAGAATAAGAATCCTAATTTTTTTAAACTGTCGAGTTTTTCAAAATCTTGACTTTTTCAAAAATCCAGACTATTTAAAAATATGAAAAGCCAACTCTTTCAAAAATCCCAACTTTTCAAAAATCATGTCATTTTGAAAACCCCAACTTGTTTGAAAATCTGAACATTTTCAAAGTCCCAACATTTTTAAATCTTGATGTTTTCAAAAATAACAACTTTGTTTAAAATTGCAACTTTTTCAAAAGTCGTAACTTTTTTAAAATCTCAAGTTTTTGAAAATCCTGACTTTTTAAAAATCTTGACTTTTTGAAAATTCCAAGTTTTTCAAAATACCAACTAGGTTTCTAGGTTGAGGGTTTAGGGATCAAGGGATTTAATGTTTATGGTTTAGGCTTTTGGCCTCGGGATTGTGGTTCTAGGTTCAAGGTTTAGGGTTGAGGTTCAAGGTTCGAGGATCAAGGTTTAGGGTTTAAGAATTATGTTTTAGGGTTTAGGGTTTTGGGCTTTTGGGTTCAAGGTTAGAATTTAGAGCTCTAGTTTTAAGGTTTGGTGTTCGAGGTTTAGGGTTTAGGGTATTACACATAGGGTTTACGGCTCATGGTTTACAATTGAGGGTTTAGTATTTAAGATTTAGCATTTAGGGATTTAGGGTTTAAGACTAAAAATTATGGTTTATGAGTAATTATAGCTTAAGTTTTAGGGCATAAGGGTCAGGGTATAGGTCTCGGTGTTCATGTTTGAAGTTCGGGGTTATGAGTTTAAGGTTTAGGGTTTAGGTTTCACTTTGTTCGTGGTTTGGGATATAGGTTTATTTTTTTATGGTTTAGGGCTTAGGGAGGGTTTATGGTTTAGGTTACATGGCTCAAGGATAAAGATTTAGGGTTTAAGGTTAAGGGATTAGGGTTTGAGTTTTACGCCTCATGGTTTATGATTTAGGGTTTTAAGGATTAATAATCAAAATTTAGGGTTTAGGTAATTAGTGCTTTTAAGGTTTAGGATTTATAGGATATATGGCTCGAGTTTAGGGTTTAGGGCGTAGGGGTCAGGGTTTAGGTCTCAGTGTTCATGGTTGAGGGTCCATGGCTTAGTGCTCGAGGTTTGGGCTTAGTGCTATAGGGTTTAGGATTTAGGGTTGGGCCACGAGGCTCAAGGTTTAGGGTTTAAGGCTCAAGGTTTGGGGTTTAGGCTTCATGGCTCAGGGATCAGGGTTTATGCTTTAAGGTTTGGGGTTTAAACTTTAGGTTTTACGATTTAGGGATTTGGGTTTATGGTTTATGGCTAAGGGTTTAGGGTTTAGGATTCAGTGTTAATGGTATATGGTTTAGGATTTACGTGTTTGGGCTTAGTGTTTAGAATGTTTGTATTTAGGGTTTAGTGTTTACGACTCAGGTTTTAGGGTTTAGGGTCGCAATTTTGAAAAAGTCACGATTTCAAAAATATCCCAATTTTGAAACAGTTAAGATTTTGAAAAATTCATGATTTTCAAAAAGTTTGTATTTTCAAAGATTTTAAAAGTGATAAATTCATGAATTTAAAAAGTTTACAATTTTTTAAAATCTGTATGATTTTTTAAAAATTCGTAATTTTTGAAAAAGTTACAATTTTATAAAAAGTTGGAATTTTGAAAAAGTAAAGATTTTGAAAATTTTAGGATTTTCAAAAAAATTAGGATATTCAAAATAGTTGGGATTTAAAAATCTCTCTAGTGTTTTATTTAGAATTAAGCATTTAGGGTTTTAAGGTTTAAGACTAAAAATTTAGTATTTAAGAGTATTTAGATCTTAAGTTTTAGGGTTTATGGGGTATAGGGCTCAGAGTTTAGGGCTTAGGGCTTAGGGGTCAGGGTTTAGGACTCAATGTTCATGGTTGAGGGGCCATGGCTCAGTGTTCGAGGTTTGTGGCTATGAGTTTAGGCTTTAGGCTTTAGGGTTTAGGTCTATAGTTATAGGTTTAGGGTTTAGGGTTAGGCCTAAGGATTTAGGGTTCACTCTTTAGGGTTTTAGGGTTTATTGTTTAGGATTTAGGGCTTAGGGCTTAGGGCTTAGTGTTTAGGGTTTAGGCTTCATGGCTCAGGGATCATGGTTTAGGGTTTATGTTTTAAGGTTTGGTTTTACGATTTAGATATTTGGGTTTATGGTTTATGGCTGAGGGTTTAGTGTTTAGGATTCAATGTTAAGGGTTTATGGTTTATGATTTAGGATTTAGGGTTTTGGGCTTAGTGTTTAGGATGTTGGGGTTTAGTGTTTAGCGTTTATGACTTAGGTTTCATGTTTTAGGGTTTAGGCTTAGGGTCGTTAATTTGAAAATTCATGATTTCAAAATTATCCTGATTTTGAAATAGTTAGGTTTCTTAAAATTCATGATTTTCTAAAAGTTTGTATTTTCAAAGATTTTAAAAGTGATAAATTCATGAATTTTAAAAGTTCACAATTTTAAAAAAGTCATGATTTTTAAAAATTCGTGATTTTTAAAAAATTCGTAATATTAAAAAAATCATGATTTTATAAAAAGTTTGAATTTTGAAAAAGTAAATATTTTTAAAATGTTAGGATTTTAAAAAAATAGGATATTCAAAAAAGTTGGGATTTAAAAATCTCTTCAGTTTAAAAATAGGATATTTTAAAAAGTTGGGATTTAAAAATCTTGTCTTTTTTAAAATCCCAACTTTCTCAAAATTCTTGACTTTTTTGAAATCATGATTTTTTTGAAATCCCAACCTTTTCAAAATCCTAACTTTTTTGAAAATCTCAACTTTTCCAAAAACCATATTTTTTTGAAATTAGAATTTTTTAAGAATCATGAAATTCTATCTTTTTCTAAAATTAAAAATTATTTAAAATCCTAAATTTTATTAAATTCACAACTTTTTTGAAAATAAAGACTTTTTAAAAATCATGACATATTCAAAAATCTAGAATTTCTGGAAAATCTAAATTATTCAAACTCCCGACATTTTTGTAAATCCTAATATTTTAAAAAAGTCAGGATTTTTAAAACATGTGGTTTCAAAAAACACGTACTCAAACATAAAACCAGAGCACAAGTTATGACTTATTTTTTAAATCGCAACAATTTAAAAAATCATGACGTTTTCAAAAATTAAAAGTTTTTGAAAATCCCAACTTTTTAAAAATTCCTAAATTTTCTAAAATCTCAACTTTATGAAAAATGTCGACTTTTTTGAAAATCCTTACATTTTTTTATAAATTTATATTTTTAAAAATTTTAAATATTAAAAATGGAAACTTTTTTATATTGTGACTTATTCAAAAATCCTGACTTTTACAAAAATCACGACTTTTTGAAAATCCTGACTTTTCAAAAATTATGAGTTTTTCAAAAAAATTCACTTTTACAAAGTCATGACTTTTTGGAAAATCTCAAATTTTATAAAATCCCATCTTTTCAAAAATCCTAACTTTTTATAAAATGTCAAGTTTTTCAAAAATCTAGACTTTTTAACAAATTTAGACTCTTTGAAAATCATGACTAGTTAAAAATGCAAAAAGCCCACTTCTTTCGAAAATCCTAACTTTTCAAAAATCCTAACTTTTTTGAAATATTCATTTTTTCAAAAACCCCAACTTGTTTGAAAATATGAACATTTTCAAAGTATCAACATTTTTTAAATCTTGATGTTTTCAAAAATAACAACTTTGTTTAAAATTGCAACTTTTTCAAAAGTCGTGACTTTTTTAAAAATCTCAAGTTTTTGAAAATCCTGAATTTTTCAAAATCTTGACTTTTGAAAATCCCAAGTTTTTCAAAATACCAACTTTTTCCAAATCTAAATATTTTAAGGTTTCTAGGTTGAGGGTTTAGGGATCAGGGGATTTAGTGTTTAGGGTTTAAGTTTTTGGCTAAGGATTTGAGGTTTACAGTTTAGAGATTAGGGCTAAGACCTCGGGGTTTGTGGTTGAGGGTTTAGGGTTGAGAATTTAGGGTTATGGGATCATTGTTTAGAGTTTAAGAATTAGGTTTCAGGGTTTTGGGTTTTTGGGCTAAGGGTTAAGGGTTAAGGCTTTAGGGCTCAAGTTTTAGGTTTAAGGGTTAAGGGTTTAGGGGTCAAAATTTTGAATAAGTTGCGATTTCAAAAATATATAGATTTTGAAACAGTTAGGATTTAAAAAACATTATGATTTTCAAAAATTGTATTTTCAAATATTTTAAAAGTGATAAAGTCATGGATTTAGAAAGTTCACAATTTTTAAAAAACTCGTGATTTTTTAAAAATTTGTAATTTTTGAAAAAATCTTGATTTTATAAAACGTTGAAATTTTGAAAAGTTAAAGATTTTGAAAATGTTGGGATTTAAAAAAATTAGGATATTCAAAATGGTGGGGATTTAAATATCTCTTCAGTTTTGTAATTCCAGACTTTCACAAAATTCTTCACTTTTTTTGAAATCACGACTTTTTAAAATCCCAAAAATCCCAACCTTTTTAATTCATTTTTTTTTGAAATCAATTTTTTTTTTAAAATAATAACTTTTTCAAAAATCATGACTTTTCAAAATCTCAGAATTTTGGAAAATCTAAATTATTCAAGCTCCTATCAATTTTTGAAACATGTGGTTTAAAAAATTGACTCAAACGGATACCTAGAGCACAAGTTATGACTTTTCAAATTCAAACTAAATTTGATGCATCATTACATTTTATAAATCTTGACTTTTTTGAGATTATAACTTTTTGAAAACCAATTTTTTTTTTTTTAAAATGCTAACTATTTCAAAAATCACGATGTTTTCAAAAATCAAAACTTTTCAGAAATCCCAACTTTTTAAAAATTCCTGAATTTTCTAAAATCTCAACTTTATCAAAAATGTTGACCTTTTTGAAAATCCTTACTTTTTAAAAAAATTATATTTTTTTGAAAATAGTAAATATTAAAAATCTAGACTTTTTCGAATATCCTGACTTATTGAAAAATCCTAAATTTTTCAAAAATCTTGACGTTTTAAAATATCAACATTTTCCAAAAATCTTGACATATTCAAAAATCTTCACTTTTACAAAATCATGACTTTTTGGAAAATATCTAGTTTCTCAAAATTCTACACCTTTCCAAAAATCACAACTCTTAAAAAATGTGAAAAGCCCAACTCTTTTGAATATCCTAACTTTTCAAATATCCCGACTTTTTTGAAATATTCATTTTTTGATAACTCCAAAAATTTTGAAAATCTAAATATTTTCAAAGCCCCAACATTTTTCAAATCTTATTGTTTTAAAAATTAACAATTCTTTTAAAAATTGCATCTTTTTCAAAAGTTGTGACTTTTTTGAAAATCTCAAGTTTTTCCAGATACCAACTTGTTCCAAATCTAACTTTTAAATTTTCTAAGTTGAGGGTTTAGGGCATAGGGTATTTAGTGTTTAGGGTTTAGGTTTTTGGGCTTAGGATTCGAGGTTTAGGGTTTAGGGATTAGGGGTCAGGGCGAAAGATTCAGGGTTCGACAATCAAGGTTTAGGGTTTAACAATTAGGGTTTAGGGTTTTGTAATTTAGGGTTTAGGGTTTTGTAATTTAGGGTTTAGACTTAGGATTTAGGGCTCAAGTTTTAGGGTTTTGGGTTCAAGTTTTACGATTAAGAGTTTTACACTTAGGTTCTACAGGCTCATGGTTTACGATTGAGGGTTTAATATTTAGGATTTAACATTTAGAGTTTTAGGGTTTAGTATTTATAGGGTATAGGGCTTAGAGTTTAGGGTTTAGGGCATAGGGGTCAAGGTTTAGGTCTCGGGGTTTGAGTTTTGGGTTATGAGTTTATATTTTAGGATATAGGTCTCTAGCTAAAGGTTTAGGGTTTTGGCTTAGTGCTATGCTTAAGTCTTTAGGGTTCACTATTTAAGATTCTGGCTCGGGGATTAGGGTTTAGGGTCTATGGTTTATGTTTTGGGGTTTAGAGTTTAGGTTTTACGATATAGCGATTTGGGTTTTTGGTTTAATAAAGTTATGAATTTAAAAAGTTCACAATTTTAAAAAAACTCATGCTTTTTTAAAAATTCGTAATTTTCAAAAAAGTCACAATTTTATTAAAAGTTTGAATTTTGAAAAAGTAAAGATGTTGAAAATGTTAGGATTTTCAAAAAAATTATGATATTCAAAATAGTTGGGATTTAAAAATCTCTTCAGTTTTGTAATTCCCAACTTATTTGAAAATTGGACCTTTTTCAAAATCTTGTCTTTTTTGAAAATCCAAACTTTCTCAAATTTCTTGGCATTTTCAAAATCACGAATTTTGTGAAATACCAATTTTTGTTTGAAATCCCAAATTTTTCAAAAATTTAGATTTTTTGAAAATATTCACTTTTACAAAATCACTACTTTTTGGAAAATCTCGTCTTTTCAAAAATCATAACTTTTTTGAAAATGTCGAGTTTTTAAAAAATCTTGACTATTTCAAAAATCTCAACTCTTTAAAAATGTGAAAAGCCCCACTCATTCGAAAATCCCAACGTTTCTAAAATCCCGACTTTTTAAAAATAATTATTTTTTGAAAAACCACAGCTTGTTTGAAAATCTGAACATCCTGACTTTTTGAAAGTCCCATGTTTTTTAAAATACCCACTTTATCCAAATCTAACTATTTTAAGGTTTCTAGGTTGAGGGTTTAGGGCTTAGGGGATTTAATGTTTAGGGTTTAGGTTTTTGGGTTTAGGATTTGGGGTTTAGTAAGGGTTTAGGAATTATGGGTCAAGGCTGGGCTCAGCGTTCATGGTTTAGGGTTTGAGGATCAAATTTTAGTGTTTAAAAATTAGGTTCAAGGCTTTTAGGGTTTTGGGATTTAGGATTTGGGGTTCAAATTTCACGGTTAAGGTTTTTGCACCTAGTGTTTACAACTCATGATTTATGATTGAGGGATTAGTATTTAGATTTATCATTTAGGGTTTTATGGTTTAAGACTCAAAAGTAAGGGTTAGGAGTAATTAGAGCTTAAGATTTTGGGTTTATAGGGTACAAGGCTTAGAGTTTGGGGTTTAGGGCATAGTGGTTAGTGTTTAGGTATCAATGTTCATGGTTGAGGGTCCCTTGTTCAATGTTTGAGGTTCGAGGTTTAGGTCTCTAGCTAAAGGTTTAGGATTTTGGATTATGACTCATGGTTCAAGGTATTGGGTTAGGCCTAAGGCCTCAAGGTTCACAATTTATGATTTAGGGTTTAAGGCTCAGTGTTAGGGGTTTAGGGGTCATGATTTTGAAAAAGTCACGATTTCAAAAATATCCTGATTTTAA
Organism: Taxus wallichiana var. yunnanensis; assembly: GCA_018340775.1. Classification (NCBI taxonomy): domain Eukaryota; kingdom Viridiplantae; phylum Streptophyta; class Pinopsida; order Cupressales; family Taxaceae; genus Taxus; species Taxus wallichiana. Next base: position 153,366,866 of record CM031239.1, on the reverse strand, counting down.
AATAGTTAGGATTTCCAAAAAAATCATGAATTTCAAAAAGTTCTATATTTTCAAAGATTTTGAAAGTTATAAAGTTATAAATTGAAAAAGTTCACAATTTTTTAAAAAGTTGTGATTTTATAAAAAGTTGGAATTTCAAAAAAGTAAACATTTAGAAAATTTTAGAATTTTAGAAAAAAATAGGATATTCAAAATAGTTGGGATTAAAAAATCTCTTCAGTTTTATATTTCCGACTTGTTTTAAAATTGCAACATTGTCTTTTTTGAAAATCCAAACTTTCTCAAAATTCTTGGCTTTTTCGAAATTAATAGATTTTTTAAATCCCAACCTTTTCAAAATCCAGACTTTTTTAAAATCTCAAGTTTTTAAAAAACCATAAATTTTTAAAATTTGAACTTTTTAGAATTATGAAATTTTAACTTTTTCTAAAATTGCAAATTCTTTAAAATCTTTTTTTTTTTAAATTCACAATTTTTGGAAAATAATGAATTTTTCAAAGATCATGACATATTCAAAAATCTAGAATTTTTGGAAAATCAAAATTATTCATACTCTCAACTTTTTAAAAAAATCCTAATATTCCAAAAAAGTTGAGATTTTTGAAACATGTGGTGAAAAAAAACCGGACTCAAATGGATACCTGGAGCACAAGTTAGAACTTTTTCAAATTCTGCTAATTTTGGTGCATCACTACATTTTTGAAATCTTGACATTTTTGAGATTATAACTTTTTCAAAATTCGAAACTATTTCAAAACTAGCGAAGTTTTCGAAAATCTTAACTTTTTCAGAAATCCCAACTTTTTCAAAACTCTTGAATTTTCTAAAATCTCAACTTTATCAAAAATGCCGACTTTTTTGAAAATCCATAGTTTTTTAAAAAATTATATATTTTTCAAAATCTCAAATATTAAAAATCAGGACTTTTTTTAATATCACGACTTATTCAAAAATCCCAACTTTTTGAAAAGTCTTGACATTTTAAAAATTCCAACAATTTTCAAAATCTTGACTTTTACAAAGTCACAACCTCTTGGAAAATCTAAAAAAAATTAAAATATCATCTTTTCAAAAATCCTAACATTTATGAAAATGTCGAATTTTTCAAAAATTTAGACTTTTTCAAAAATCTAGACTTCAAAAATCCTGACTCTTCAAAAATGTGAAAAGCCTAACTCTTTAGAAACTCCCAAATTTTAAAAAATAATAACTTTTTTGAAAACCGCAACTTGTTTGAAAATCTGAACATTTTTAAACTCCCAACATTTATTAAATCTTGATGTTTTCAAAAATAAACACTTTTTTTTTAAATTACAACTTTTTCAAAAGTCGCTACTCATAAGATTTTGACTTTTTAAAAGTCCCAAGTTTTTTAAAATACCAACTTTATCAAAATCTAACTATTTTAACGTTTCTAGGTTGAGTATTTAGGACTAAGGATATTTAGTGTTTAGGGTTTAGGTTTTGGGCTTAAGATTCGAGGTTTAGTGTTTATGGTTTAGGGATTACGGGTCGGGGCTATAGGTTTAGGGGTCGAGGATCAAAGTTTAGTGTTTAAGAATTAAGTTTTAGGATTTCGTGGTTTTGGGGTTTAGGGCTCTTGTTTTAGGGTTTGGGGTTTGAGTTTTACGGTTGAGGGTTTTGTACTTAGTGTTTACGACTCATGATTTATGATTGAGGGTTTAGTATTTAGGATTTAGCATTTAGGGTTTATAGGGTATAGGGCTTAGAGTTTAGGGATTAGGGTAAAGGGGTCAGGGTTTAGGTATCAATGTTCATGGTTGAGGGTCCATGGTTCAATGTTCGAGGTTTGGGTTATGAGTTTATGGTTTAGGTCTCTAGCTAAAGGTTTAGGGTTTAGGGTTTTGGCTTAGGACTCATAGCTCAAGGTATAGGGTTAACCCTAAGGCTTTAGGGTTAACTATTTAGGATTTAGGGTTTAAGGCTCAGTGTAAAGGCATTAGGGTTTAGAGTTTAGGGTCCATGGCTCGAGACATCGGGGTTTAGGGTTTAGAGTCTAGGTTTTACGATTTAGGGATTTGGGTTTATTGTTTATGGCTGAGGGTTTATGGTTTATGGTTTAGGATTTAGTGTTTTGGGTTTAGTGTTTAGGATGTTGGGGTTTATGAGTTAGCCTTTACGATTTAGGTTTCAGGTCTTAGGGTTTAGGGTTTAGGGGTCGCGATTTTGAAAAAGTCACGATTTCAAAAATACCCTGATTTTAAAATAGTTAGGATTTCAAAAATTCATGATTTTCAAAAAGTTTGTATCGTTAAACATTTTGAAAGTTTTAAAGTTATGAATTGAAAAAGTTCACAATTTTTAAAAAAGTCATTATTTTATAAAAAGTTGGAATTTTGAAAAATTAAAGATTTTAAAATGTTAGGATTTTAGAAACAATTAGGATATTCAAAATGGGATTTAAAAATATCTTCATTTTTGTAATTTCAAACTAATTTTAAAATTGCACCTTTTTCAAAATCTTGTCTTTTTTGAAAATCCCGACTTTCTCAAAATTCTTGGCTTTTTCAAAATTACGAGTTTTTTGAAATCCTTAGTTTTGTTCGAAATTCCAAGCTTTTTATAATCCTTACTTTTTATAAAATCACAATTTTTCCAAAAACCCGCTAAATTTTGAAATTCAAACTTTTGAGAATTATGAAATTTTATCTTCTTTCTAAAATTACAAATTCTTTAAAATCCTTTTTTTTTAAATTTGCCAAAATCTTGACTTTTTGGAAAATCCCGACTTTTTCAAAAATCTTGACGGTTTAGATAAATCTTAACTTTTACAAAATCACGACTTTTTGGAAAATCTCAAAATTTTAAAATCCCGTCTTTTCAAAAATCCTAACTTTTTTGAAAATGTTGATTTTTTCAAAATCTTGACTTTTTATAAAATCCACTCTTTGAAAATCACGATTCCTCAAAAAATGTGAAAGGCCCAACTCTTTGAAAATCCAAACTTTTCAAAAATCCTGACTTTTTCAAAATATTCAATTTTTGAAAACCCCAACTTGTTTAAAAATTTGAACATTTTCAAAGTCCCAACATTTTTTAAATCTTGATGTTTTCAAAAATAACAACTTTGTTTAAAATTCCAACTTTAGAAGCAAAGTCTTATGTGGGAAAAGCGAAGAGGCGTGATGCGGTGAGCCCGGGATTCGGAGGTCGAAACGGAGGAGAAGTAACTCGGACGCGAGCGAGCCAAGTGTGGCGAGCTCCTCAACCTTGCAGAGGTTAAAGCAGCGCAGATGAGTCGAGTGCTCACATAGATGTATCGGAGTGCAGGAAGCGCGGATGCGGTACTGCGAGAGGCCGAGACTCGGTGAAGTGGACAGAGGTGGGTTCACATGGTGATGCGCGACATGGTGTCTTGAGTCAAGGACATCATGGATACCGTTGCGGTGTGGTGAGTGACAACGAAGGCAGAGACTTGAGAACATAATGGCGAAAATGGGTGACCTCCGGGAAAGTTCTCGGTGGTGCACCAATGCAACTCTTGAGGGCTATGGAGTGACTAAGAGTTGTGCACGGGGAATATGAAAGGACCATGCTTTGTAAGCCCAAGGATGTCTCAGAATCAAGGTTTAGCCGAGGCGGGTTGGTGAGCTAAGTTGGTTGCACTTAGGAACAGTGCAGGGTGTCTTAGAGCGAAGAACATACCCAATGTACGCGGAGCGAGTTGGGCAACTCATGTGGGCGATGCAGTGGCAGAGCGGGAGTTGGTTTGAAGCATGAAGACCTTGTACGATAGAGGCCTTGCGTTGAGAGTGCAGCGCACACTTTTTGAAAATCCTAACTTTTTCAAAATCTTGACTTCTTGAAAATCCTAAGCTTTTCAAAATACCAACTTTTTCCAAATCCAACTATTTTAAGGTTTCTAGGTTGAGGGTTTAGGGCTCAAGGGATTTACTGTTTAGGGTTTAGTGTTTAGGGTTTAGGGTTCGGTGTTAAGGGTTTAGGGTCGAGGTTCAAGGATCAAGGTTTGGGGTTTAAGAATTAGGTTTTAGGGTTTTGGGCTCATTTTTAGGGTTTGGGGTTCGAGGTTTACGGTTGAGGGTTTTGAATTCAGGGTTTAATGCTCATGGTTTTGTGATTGAGGGTTTAGTATTTAGGATTTACGCTTTTAGGGTTTTGAAAATTGAAGCTTAAGGTTTAGGGTATAGGGCTCAAAGTTCATGGTTTAGGGCTTAGGGGTCAGGTTTTAGGGTTTATGGTTTTGTCCTAGGGCTCGCGGTTCAAGGTATAGTGTTTAGGGTTCACTGTTTAGGGTTTAAGGCTTAGGGTTAGGGGTTAAGGATTTATTGTTTAGGGTTTAAGCTTCATGGCTCGTGGATTTGAGTTTTTGTTTATGGATGAGGGTTTAGGATTTAGGGTTTTTGTCTTAGTGTTTAGGATGTTGGGGTGTAGGGTTTAGCATTTATGAGTCAAGTTTCATGGTTTAAGATTTAGGGGTCACGATTTTAAAAATATCTCATTTTTGTAACATTTAGGATTTCGAAAAGTCATGAATTTAAAAAGTTCACAATTTTAAAAACTCATTATTTTCTAAAAGTAAATATTATTAAAATGTTAGGATTTTAAAAACAAATAGGATTTACAAAACAGTTGGGATTTAAAAATCTCTTTAATTTTGTAATTCCCAACTTATGTGAAAATTGCACTCTTTTTCAAAATCTTGTCTTTTTTGAAAATCCTTTCTCAAAATTTTAAAATTTTTCAAAATCACGACTTTTTTGAAATCCTAATTTTTTTCGAAATCAAAAACTTTTTACAATCTTAACTTTTTCGAAAATCTCAACTTTTCAAAAACCCTAAATTTTTAAAAATTCAAACTTTTTTAGAATTATTAAATTCTATCTTTTTCAAAAATTGCAAATCCTTTAAAATCCTAAGTTTTTTGAAATTCACAATTTTTTGGAAAATAAATACTTTTTAAAATATCATGACATAATCAAAAATCCAAAATTTCTGGAAAATATAAATTATTCAAACTCCAGAATTTTTTTAAAAATCTTGATATTTTAAAAAAGTTGAGAATTATGAAACATGTGGTTTCAAAAAAACAAACTCAAATGAACACCGGAGCACAAGTTATGACCTCTTCAAGTTCCTGCTAATTTTGGAGCATCACTAGATTTATGAAATCTTGAATGTTTTGATAATATAAATTTTTGAAAACCCAACATTTTAACAAATTGCAACTATTTTAAAAATCGTGACATTTTCAAAAACCAAAACTTTTCAAAAATTCCTGAATTTTTATAAATCTCAACTTTATCAAAAATGCTGACATTTTTGAAAATTTATATTTTTTCGAAAATGACAAATATAAAAAATTGAGACTTTTTCAAATATCCTGACTTATTCAAAAATCCCGACTTTTTCAAAAATCTTGACGTTTTAAAAATCCCAACATTTTCCATAATCTTAACCTTTTTGAAAATTCTCACTTTTCTAAAATCCTGAATTTTTGAAAATCTTCACTTTTACAAAATCACGACTTTTTGAGAAATCTCAAATATCTTAAAAAAATCCAGACTCTTCAAAAATCCTAACTCTATGAAAAATGTGAATAGCCCAACTCTTTCAAAAATCCCAACTTTTTCGAAATCTTTATTTTACAAAAAGAATGAACTTGTTTCAAAATCTTAACATTTTCAAAATCCTTACACTTTTTAAATCTTGATGTTTTAAAAAATAACAACTTTGTTTTAAATTGCAACTTTTTCAAAAGTCGTGACTGTTTTTAAAATATCAAGTTTTTAAAATCCTAACTTTTTCAAAAAGCTTTACTTTTTGAAAATCTAAAGTTTTTTAAAATACCAACTTTTTCCCAAATCTAACTATTTTAAGGTTTTTAGGTTGAGGGTTTAGGGCTCGAGGGATTCAATATTTATGGTTTAGGTTTTTGGGCTCATGATTCGGGGTTTAGGGTTTAGTGTTTAGGGTTTAAGGATTAGGGCTCAGTGTTCAAGGTTTAGGGATCATAAACCCTAAACCCTCAACCATAAACCATAAAACCAAATCCCTAAATTGTAAAACCTAAATTCTAAGCCCAAAACCTTAAACCAAAAACCCTAAACCCTGATCCCTGAGCCTTGAAGCCTAAACCCTAAACCCCTAATCCTAAGCCTTAAACCCAAAACCATAAATAGTGAACCCTAAAGCCTTAGGCCTAACCCCTAAACTTAAACCCTCTACCTTGAATCATGAGCCCTAAGCCAAAACTATTAACCATAAACATTTATCTAGAGACCTAAACCCTAAACCCTAAACCTTATAAACCCTAAACCTTAATCTGTAATTTCTCTTAAACCCTAAATTTTGATTCTCAAATCCTAAACGTCCAAATGTTAAATCCTATATACTAAACCTTCAATCATAAACCATGAGCCCTAAACCCTAAATGCAAAACCCTTAACCGTAAACCTCGAACCCCAAACCCTAAAACCTGAGCCATAAATCCTAACCATAAACCCTAAAATATAATTCTTAAACCCTAAACCTCAACCTTAAACCCTGAGCCCTGAGCTTTGATCCCTAAATCTCGAATCCTAAGCCCTAAACACTAAATCCCCTAAGCCCTAAACTCTTAACCTAGAAACCTTAAAATAGTAAGATTTGGAAAATTTTGGTATTTTGAAAAGCATGGTATTTTCAAAATGCAAATTTTTTGAAAAATTCACGATTTTCAAAAACTTGAGATTTTCAAAAAGTCACAACTTTTGAAAAAGTTGCGATTTTAAACAAAGTTGTTATATATGAAAACAACAAGATTTAAAAAATGGTTGGACTTTGAAAATGTTCAGATTTTCAAACAAGTTCAGGTTTTTGAAAAACGAATATTTCACAAAAGTCATGATTTTTGAAAATCTGGAATTTTCGAAAGAGTTGCGCTTTTCACATTTTTGAAGACTCAGGATGTTTGAAAAAGTTAATAGTTTTTAAAAACTGGATATTTTCAAAAAAGTTAGCATTTTTTAAAAGATGGGATTTTTAGAACATTCGTGATTTTGTAAAGGTGAAGATTTTTAAAAAAGTCAGGATTTTCTAAAATTCAACATTTTGGAAAATGTTGGGATTTTTAAAATTACAAATTCTTTAAAATTCTTTATATTTAGAAATTCACCACTTTTTGGTAAATAATGAGTTTTTCAAAAATCATGACATATTCAAAACCAGAATTTATGGAAAATCTAAATTATTCAAACTCTCGACTATTTTTCAAAAATCCTGATTTTTTATAAAAGTTGAGACTTTTGAAACATGTGGTTTAAAAAAATGGACTCAAATGGACACCGGAGCAAGAGTTATGACCTTTTCAAATTCTTGCTAATTTTGGTGATTCACTACATTTTTGAAATATTGACTTTTTAGAGATTATAACTATTTTGAAAATCTGAACTTTTCGAAAATTGCAACTATTTCAAAAATCGCGATGTTTTTGAAAATAAAAACTTTTTAGAAATCCAAACTTTAAAAATTCCAGAATTTTCAAAAATCTCAACTTTATCAAAAATGTTGACATTTTTTAAAATCACTACTTTTGAAAATCCGTACTTATAATAAAATTGCAACTATTTCAAAACCCGTGACATTTTCAACTTTTTAAAAATTCTTCAATTTTCTAAATTTTCAACTTTATCAAAAATGCCTAGTTTTTGAAAATCCTTACTTTTAAAATAAATTATATTTTTTCAAAAATTGCAAATATTAAAAATCTAGACTTGTTTGACTTTTCAAAAATCTTGACTTTTTTAATAATCTTCACTTTTACGAAATCACGAATTTTTGGAAAATGTCAATTTTTTTTAAATCTTGTCTTTACAAAAATCCTAACTTTTTTGAAAATGCTAGTTTTTCAAATATCTTGACTTTTTCAAAAATTTGGATTCTTAAAAAATCTCGATCTTTAAAAATGTGAAAAGTCCAACTCTTTCGAAAATCCCAACTTTTCAAAAATCCTAACTTTTTGAAATATTCATTTTTTGAAAACCCCAACTTGTTTAAAAATCTAAACATTTTCAAACTCCCAAAATTTTAAAAATTGCAAATTTTATAAAAATCCCAAGTTTTTCAATATACTATTTTTTTCAAATTCTTATTATTTTAAGGTTTTTAGGGTTTACGGTTTATGTTTTTGGGCTCAGGATTTGGGGTTTAGGGTTTAGGGATTAGGTCTCAGGGCTAAGGGTTGAGGTTCAGGGTTCGGGGATCAAGGTTTAGGGTTTAAAAATGAGGTTTTAGGAGTTCAGGGTTTAGGGTTAGAATTTACGAGTCAAGATTTAAGGTTTGGGGTTCAAGGTTTATTGTTGAGGGTTTTGCATTTAGGGTTTAGGGCTCATGGTTTACGATTGAGGGTTTAGTATTTAGGATTTAGCATTTAGGGTTTTAGGGTTTAAGACTCAAAATTTAGGGTTTAGGAGCAATTAGAGCTTAAGGTTTATGGTTTATAGGGTATAGGGCTAAAAGTTTAGGGTTTAGGTCTCAGTGTTCATGGTTGAGGGTCCATGGCTCAGGGTTTGAGGTTCGTGGTTATGAGTTTAGGGTTTAGTGTTTTGGCTTCGGGCTCACGGTTCAAGGTATAGGGTTTAGGGTTTAGGGTTAGGCCTGAGGCTTTAGGGCTCATTGTTTAGGGTTTAAGGCTCAGGGTTAGGGGTTAGGGGTTTAGGGATTATTTTTTATTGTTTAGCGCTTATGGTTTAACGTTCTAGGCTTCATGGCTTATGGATAAGGGTTTAGGGTTTAACGTTTGGTGTTTATGATTTAAGGTTAGGATTCAGAAATAGTCATTATTTTCAAAAAGTCTATAATTTTAAAGAGTTTAAAAGTGATAAAGTCACGAATATAAAAAGTTCAAAAAAATTTAAAAAACTCGTAATTTTTTAAAAATTCGTAACCTAGAGGCCAGTGTATACTAGAGGAGGTGTCGTTTTGATGCGTGACAACGTCGTTTCTTTTGAGCTACCTCATTTGGGCGGAGTCCCTCAAGAGCCCAGAGACCAAAAATTTATTCAACTTTGACGGGTGAATACGCACACTCCGTGACACCTAAAGATGTCTCGTCTTATTCTACACCTCAGCGTAGGGACCCTATATAATAGTTTGTCTCGGTTTTTTCCTTCTCCAATTGGTGCTCTCGTTGTAATATTATTTGCAAATGCGCCAAATAGTGTAGTTTGAGACAGTGTAAGGATATCAAATGGTATATTTTGTAAACGGTAGGTTGTTGCACAAAATCGAATGTGCAGACATAGCCAGGTGGCCTGGTGAACGCTAGAGGAGGTGTCGTTTCGGTGTATGACAACGTTGTTTCTTCCGACCTACTTTGTTCGGAAAAAGTCCCTCAAGAGCCCTCAAACCAAAAAATCATTCAACTTCGACGGGTGATTACGCGCACTCCGTGGCACTTAGATATGTCTCTTCTAATCCTACACCTTAGCATAGGGACCCTCTACAATATTCTATCTCGATTTTTTTCTTCTCTAGTTGGTACTATCGCTACTCTATTTTTTGTAAACGCGTCGAATAGTTTAGTTTGAGGAAATGTAAGGCTGTCAAACGGTATATTTTGTAAATAGTGGGTCGTCGCACCAAAAAGCTGCATGAGACAGAGTCATTTCTTTAGTGCGTAACAACTTTATTTCTTCAGGGCTACCTTGTTCGGGTGGAGTCCCTCAAGATATCTGAGACCAAAAATTCGTTCAACTTCGACGGGTGACTACGCGCACTCCATAGAACCTAAAAATATCTCGTCCGATCCTACACCTCGATGTAGGGACACTCTACAATAGCATGTAGCGGTTTTTTCCTTCTCCAATCGGTGCTCTCACTGTTCTATTATTTGCAAACGCGTCGAATAGTGTAGTTTGAGACAATGTAAGGTTGTCATATGGTATATTTTACAGTCGATCGTGGCACTAAAAACTTGGGGCGGCATCCTTTCAGTTCTCTAAGCTTCAGGTCCTTCTATGCTACCTCCTTGAGCCAAGAACCCCCTCCACAAGTACATAAATCATTGTGAATTACTTTTATTTTCTTGTAAAACAATGAAAGCTTCTCTTAGCTTAGATAATTTATAATTCTCTATTAACAAAGTGTCAACCACGTGAAGGTAAAAGCTTTTACGGCATGACTAACCTGCATATAAAAGTGTTAGTCAAAGAAATTTACGTTTCAAATCAAAACCATACTAGATATACACAAAATACACAAATTTAATAAAATATATGAACTTAAATATATCTAGCAAATATATATATAGCAAAGAAATTATATATACCAGATATGAGCATTGTAAATTCATTCTAATGAACCATCAGGATCAGATCTACTCTGAATAGCGAACAAGATTGCTTCATGATCTAACTTTCGAACATTCCAAAGAATCTTGTTATTAGGCCTTCCTCGATATCTATAAAGCTGAATATTTTTCGCTAAAACTAGATGCGAATATAAGAGTATTTAATAAAATATATGAACTTAAATTTATCTAGCAAATATATATATATATAGCAAAGAAATTATATATACCAGATATGAGCATTGTAAATTCATTCCAATGAACCATCAGGATCAGATCTACTCTGAATAACGAACAAGATTGCTTCATGATCTAACTTTCGAACCTTCCAAAGAATCTTGTTATTAGGCCTTCCTCGATATCTATAAAGCTGAATATTTTTCGCTAAAACTAAATGCGAATATAAGAGTATTTTCTTGTGTGTCTCAAAGTCTTCAAATACCGAAACAGAAGAATTTTTAATGGATACCACCGAAGTCAAGTTCCAATAACTACCACTGACCTTATAGGGTACTCAATATCTTCGCCATCTATAACAGGAGAAGTCAACTTCTTTCTTTTCTCGATGCAACGACATAAGAAATAGTATGTTCCTTCTTCATTGTCTTCTATCACAATAACTACAAACACATGTCCTACACAAAAAGGTTTCAACTCAAATTTAAATTATACATATTAAAATTTCAATGCACATAACTCAATCAAAAAATTGTAAATAACCATAAATACCTTGTCGCACAAAAATCAAAATTTCGTCAAAGTCCTTGGATGTTGCAACTTCATCTGCAGAAACAAGTTGTTGGAGTAACCAATGCGTGAAAAAGGTGAATCTTTGTATGGATATCTTGAAATTGGAGCTGCAAACATTACCTTTCCAAGGTTGTTAATGTTGCATATCCTTTGCTAATTATTGTTTCTATTGCTGATACAAGGCTAAAATTATTGTTTGCATTGCAATGGTTTAATGATTTTCCTATTCATTATGTATGATCTTATACTCTATTATTAAATAAGTTTTTAACACATCGTTTAATTAGTTAATACTAAAATATCTTATGCATAAATGGATAAAATGAAACAAGGACCTAATGAGCACCTTAGTGACTATATTTTGCGCTATAAGACCAATCTTTCTAAAATTAATAACATCCTAGCTGATTTCAAATCACAAGATTTATTTCTACAAAGTCTTTAGCCTTCTATCCAAGAGTAAGTCATCTTTGACACCTTTCATTCCTTTGATCCCTTGTGCCATATACTTAGAGATCATGAGCGAAATCTACTTTCCATGGGAAAACTCAAATATGGTGCTCAATCTTATAATAAATATCATGCTAAGTTTCAAGGTAAAAATACCTTCAAGAATAAGCCTATCGAGCCCCGAGATGAGGCTAAAGCCATTGTTAATGCATTGTCCCAATGGATGAAGTTCCAAACCCAATCTGTTGGACAAATTTCACTAAATTGCCAATCCCACCTTGAGTGGTTATGTAATAACTCATTAACAGTAACCTTACCTCTCTTCCTCCACCTCTCTAGTTGGATTCTAGTCAAGGTAAGTTTTTTTATGAAAAATCATATTGTGATTATCACTGCTACAATATAAACTACACCGATCGATGCTTTAAGATTAAATGTCATCCAAGACTTAATTGACTCTAATGCAATTGAATGGGATGGTCCTCCCATATCTAAGCCTACAATAATGACAATAATAACCTTAAGATATTCAACGAATTGCTTCATAAGCATGAAAAGGCTACATCTGAAGTAACTAGTAATCATTCTTACCGAGCCGTTCTAGTTTTGTAGCCTACTAATAATCCTCTAGAATTCATTTTGGTACTAATACTACTCTACGACCAACCATTGAAGATTTCCATGCTTCATTCACATCTTCGAGGATTCACGCTGATGCATCCATTCAAAATCATGCTCTCAATAGTATCATGATCAATCATACTTTCAAACATAATGCATGTTCTCTACCCCTGTTACCTGCCATTGGTTAACTATTATCTCAAATCAGGTGCAAGTCTCCTACTTCCCATGGGTGCATAACTCTTCCCATCATAGTTGGGGCTCTCACTATTTTCTTTCCATTTCTTGTAGCATTTTGACATGGTCTTAGGTCTTCCCACGGATTCAAGCTACTAGAGATATCCCATATGTTGTACACCAATGTCCCTACCACTAGTGCACCTTTCGCTACAGTCAGTGTAACAACCTAAAATTTGAAACTCAAATTAGTAAGAATATTTTTATAACAACATTTAGACATTCATCTACATATATGAATTAGATAACTAGCTACAACTAGTTAATGCAGCAAGTCAACTTAAATTAACGCTAAACAAAAATTCCTCTATATAATTTAATCAGTAACTAGCTGCAACTAATTTATGCAGCATGCCTATAAACTTGTAATTTTAAACAAAGTTGTTATTTTTGAAAACATCAAGATTTAAAAATGTTGGGACTTTGAAAATGTTCAGATTTTCAAACAAGTTGGGGTTTTCAAAAAATGAATATTTCGAAAAAGTCAGGATTTTTGAAAAGTTGGGATTTTGAAATAGTTGGGTTTTTCACATTTTTGAAGAGTCAAAGTTTTTGAAGACTTTGTATTTTTTTAAATCAATATTTTTGAAAAACTTGACATTTTCAAAAAAGTTTGGATATTTGAAAAGACGATATTTTAAAAAATTTGATAATTCCTAAAAAATCACGATTTTTAAAAAGTTGGGATTTTCAAAAAATTTACAATCTGAAGAGAGTCGAGATTTCCACAATCTAGTGATGCCCCAAAATTAGCAAGAACTTAAAAATATCATTCCTTGTGCTACGGGTGTCCATTTGAGTCTTTTTTTTGTAAACCACATGTTTCAAAAATCTCAACTTTTTTAAAATATCAAGATTTAAAAAAAAATTATTATTTACCAAAAGGTTGTGAATCTCCAAAATTAAGGATTTTAAAGAATTTGCACTTTAAGAGAAAGATAGAATTTCCTAATTCAAAAAAAGATCAAATTTAAAAAAATTAAGGATTTTGAAAAGGTTGAGATTTTCAAAAAAATTAGGATTATGAAATGTTTGGGATTTCAAACGAAAATTGGGATTTCAAAAAAGTCGTGATTTCGAAAAAGACAAAATTTAAAAAAGTTGGGATTTTCAAAATATGCAAGATTTAAAAAAAAGGTGCAATTTTCATATCAGTCGGGAATTAAAAAACTAAAGAGATTTTTAAATCCCATCTGTTTTGAATATCCGATTTTTTTTAAAATACTAACAATTTCAAAATATTTACTTTATCAAAATTCCAACTTTTTATAAAATCAGGACTTTTTTGAAAATTACGAATTTTTAAAAAATCATAATTTTTTTTAAAATTGTGAACACAAAACCCAAAACCCCTAACCCTAAATTTAAAACAAAACCCAAAACCCCATAATTTTAAACACAAAACCCTAATCCCTCGAGCCATGAAGCCTAAAGCCTAAATCGTAATCCATAAACCCTAAAAAATAAACCCAAAACCCCTAACCGTAAGCCTTAAACCCTAAACAGTGAACCCTAAAGCCTTAGGCCTAACCATAAACCCTATACCTTAAACAGTGAGCCCTAAGCCAAAACCCTAAACTCATCACCATGAATCTCGAGCCTCTCGGCTATGGACCCTCAACCATGAACACTAAGATTTAAACCCTAAATGCGAAGTCTTAAATACTTAACCCTTAATCAAAAACCATGAGCATTAAACACTAATTGCAAAACCACCAATCATAAACCTCAAACCCTAAACACCAAAACCTTAGCCCTAAATCCTAACCCGAAACCCTAAACCCGAAAACACTAAACCCTAAAACCTAATTCTTAAACCCTAAACATTGATCCCCAAACACTAAACCTCAACCATGAACCCTGAACCCTTAGCCTTTAGCCCTAATCCTTAAACCCTAACCACAAAACCCTAAACCTTGAATCCTAAGACCAAAAACCTAAACCCTAAACACTAAATCCCCTGAGACCTAAACCCTCAACCTAGAAACCTTAAAATAGTTAGATTTGGAAAAAGTTGGTATTTTGAAAAACTTGGGATTTTCAAAATATTGTGATTTTAAAAAGTTTCAATTTCGAATAAAGTTGTTATTTTTTTAAAAATCAAGATTTAAAAAATAAAGTTGGCCTTTTAGATTTTTGAAGAGTCTAGATTTTTGAAAAACTCAAGATTTTTGAAAAACTCAACATTTTAAAAAAAGTTAGGATTTTTGAAAAGACGAGATTTTAAAATTTTTGAGATTTTCCAAAAGTCATGATTTTGTAAATTTCAAGATTATTGAAAAACTCATGATTTTTGAAAATTCATATTTTCAAAAATTTCAATTGAATTTGGCTATGGAACTGCTAGGTTTAGCTGCAGAATTCAAATATAATTCTACTATTTCTTCCTTGAATTTTTCTGCAACTGCTTCTCAATTTCGTTTATTCCACCCAAATGATAGCTCATTATTAATACACCGCCACTTTTACTTGTTCAATTGACATCACCCTCATGATTACTTTCTTTTAATCATAATGTACAATAAATGACTCATCATACCAACTACTTAAATCAAGTCTAATCACACATGCAAACTTTTAATTTAACCTTTAATAAGATCAAGACATAATTACCATCCTTGCTGATGTAATTCATTTACCTTGATGACTCATCATTCCTTAAAAAAAGTGAAAAAGAGAATAAGGTTAAAGAAGTAAGATGAAATTCCAAAGAAGTTCCTTTTAATTTGAATTATCCATTTATTGAGGAGATCAACCGGCATTTTTGGTTTTCAATTGTTCTTTGAGAGATTTTTTTGGGAAGAGAATGCCATTTTCTTGGGTTTCCATTACCTCCTTTTTTCATTCTCTTCCCTTTATTTTGGATCCATGCATCTGATTACTTGATCATTTTGAAAGAATTAGGTTCTTTGATAGCATCAAATTCCTTGTTTTCTTCTAGCTGCTTCAAGAACTCATCCTTGGTAGGAGGCTTCCTATAAATATTCAGCTTGTGTCCATTGACCAGAAGTGCCCTTCTACTGCCATCAATGGGAAGGAGCTAAATAGAGCCATTGTCACATATCTTCTCAATCTAATAAGGTCCTAACCACCTTGTTCTCAACTTGCCATTTGAATTGTTGGTACTTGGAATCAAACAAGTAATACTCAATCTCCCTACCTTGAATTTCCTTTCCTTGATATGTGTATCATGTCACCTGCTTCCTTTGGTCTTGGATTATCTTTCTATTCAAGTGCTTCCAATATCAGCTTAGCCATGGTGTTTTTTTCCCAAAAAAATGGTATGTTGATGTTTCTTCATGATTTATTGACATATTTAGATGATGTATATGCTCTTTCCACATGGATCTCAATGTCTCCAAGGTTGAAAAGAGGCTAAAATTAGTTTTTGAGTGAAATTTCAAGATTTTGAACTTGTTTGAGACCTTTGGTTGATGTTTCTAGCCAAGAGGTGATCCTTTGAAGATGAAAAAATGAATAATATGTTGTTACATGTATAAATTTTTCATTAATGTAAAAAGGTGGAGAAGTTCAGGTGGTTTTCCATCAGTGACAGTGGGGGAGGTTGTTGGCATGTTGTTGTTTAGGTGTTGTAATTGATGCAAAACCTCATTAATGAAAAAGTGGATGATGGAGTAGGGTCATAATATGCTGATGATGATGATGATGATGACATAATGAATAAAATGTGATCTTAGTGATATCAGTTGATTCAGTGAGGATTTCTTGCTCTTGCAAGCCTATTCAGGTGACCTAAATAGCCTAGGTGATGGTGCATGGAGGTTGGATCTCCTTGGTATCTTGAGAAGCATGTTGAAAGATGCAGAGAAGATTTTGGGAGTTAGTTTTGAAATAACATAAGTTGTAGGGTGCAGATACAAGTTGGTGACCATGTTTGTGTTTTCATCTAAAGGTATGGTTGTTAGATTGCATGAGATTGAGTTGTGGATCTATATGAGCTCATGGATGCATTTATGTAGGTATATTATGGTGTAATTGGTATGTTAGGACCATTCGAGTTTTTAAAACACTAAGGGGTAGCTATGCAAATGACATAGGATGGAGATATGGAGAGATATATATGGAATAAAAATGATTGGATATGATGCATAAGTGTTTCCTTCAGTGTGTGTCAAAAATTTGGATTCGTTATGAATACGATTTTTCAAGATATGATGTTGTTGGTAAAATAGGGTCAAGAATAATGCCATTTCCATCTTGAATTGGAACTTAGGATTCTCACCTTGAATTTTGTGTGCTTTGCACGGGATTGTGTGGATTTTAAGGATGTTTGTGCATTGAGTTTGTAAGGTTTCAAAAAAATAATTACGTCATTTCAACATCATATTTTTATGAACAAATGTTAATAAGGTAAACAAATTATTTACGAGTTTGAAACCGTAACTTGAAAGCGTTTTGAGGGAGTTTATTCTTAAGTAGCCAGAATTTATTGATAGTGCTTGGATTATGATTGGAAAATGTATAAGACTCCTTTATATTTCTAGAAAGGTATGGTAGAGGTTATGGTGATGAGTTGACCCCACTCAAACATGTTATTTTATTAAGAATTCTAGTTTGGGACAAGGTTGTCTAAATGAGTTGCAAAATAAATGACCATTTTGTGATGTATGTGAGTTTTATCGATGTAAAAATATTTTATGGTCATGGAGATGTATAATATTGACACAAGGGTGATACTATAAGAACTCTACAAGAGTTGGAGGAGATGAATTCACTAGGGTGCTATATTTTTCTATTAGTCCTTTATTCTAAACAACTAGACGTCGAGAAATTTACAATGCTTCTATTGAAATAGTTTCTTCTTATTCATCGGTATGATTGAGACTTTAAAAATGCTCGTAAGATGTATCGGGGTGTTTATAGTCATTGTAATAGTAATCATGATCAAATTCATATCTGTCTTCAAAATTTAGTAGTAGTGATAAATAAGTGCTATCTGTGAGATTATTTTACATTGCTACCCCAATAGGATTGACATTTGTGATGGCAGAAGAAATTTTAAAAGAAAACTTAGGATTTAGTTGGTATATTCCTAAGAATACAGAGTAATCAATATCATCATCATCAACATTTGCATTTAAATAATACCTTCCACACATATTAGCTTTCACTTTACTAAACGGCATATGAAGTAATAACTTTATGAGGATTTGTAAAAATGTGTCTATCTTTAATTTTATTCTTGCATTACTATTTTTTTTGGAATTTTTGAAAATTATGCTGATAATTAAGCAAAAGAAAAGAGGTTTTCAAGGGAATTTGAAAATAGATATGTTATGAGTAAGATAAGTGACAAAAGGTGATTCAAAAATCAGGAATCATTAGAAGGAGACCCAAAGGGTAGGACAAAACATGAAACCATAGGAAAAATTGTGAAACCAGATCTTGAGTGAAATAAATACCACGACTTCGGTCTTTTTCAATAAAATCATCACGCAATAAATCAACAAAACCCAAAGTAACTTCTCGTTCTAAAAGAAAACTTAGGATTTAACTTGTATATTCCTAAGAATTCAGAGATATGAATATCATCATCATCAACATTTGCATTTAAATAATACCTTCCACACATATTAGCTTTCACTTTACTAAAAATGGCACATCAAGTAATAACTTTATGAGGATTTGTAAAAATGTGTCTATCTTTAATTTTATTCTTGCATTACTATTTTTTTGAATTTTTGAAAATTATGCTAATAATTAAAGAAAATAAAAAGAGGTTTTTATTACATACAAAAAGAGAAATACTTCAAGGAATTTGAAAATAGAAATGTTATGAGTAAGATAAGTGACAAAAGGTGATTCAAAAATCAAGAATCATTAGAAGGAGACCCGAAGGGTAGGACAAAACATGAAACCATAGGAGACTCCTCCTGGACCAAGCCAAACAAAGATGGAAAAAGAAGATGAGAGATTTGAAGAACAAGTTCTTCAAGAATTGGGTGAACCAGCAACATTGTCACATGAAGAAAAAGAGTTGGCGTCTTGGAGGCGAAAAGAGAAATTTCCTTTTGTAGAAAAGGAATGCTCAACTCCTTAAGAATGTTCAAAGAAAGAAGAAAAATAATAGGTGAAACAGGCCCTATTTTTGTCCAGAGAAAAACTCATTATTAGAGAAAAGGATGATCAGTTGAATTTTCTCAAACTTAAATTAGAACAGAGAGAAATGATTATTGAGGAGTTAACAAGTCAGTTCACCGACAATACTGAGAAATTGACAAGAGCAAAAAAATAGATATTGGAGAAAGAGGAATGTAAAAATTCCAGAAAACAATTTGCTCTGTCAATAGTCTTTGCACAAACTGAACTAACTTATTAGCCAATTAGACAGCTATGGGATGACACTTGTAGAGAACTCGGTGAAGCCAAGAAATCCAATAAGGACTTAAAGAGAAAGAAGAAGAGAAGAAAGCTAGAAAAGGATGGGAAGAAAAGTTCTACAAAGAAGAAGATGAAAAATTTAAATATCTTGTGAAAATACAAATGGTTTGCATGATAAGTAATAAATTGCTTGGATGCAGGAGACCAACTCCTGCATATAGTGTGTTTTTGGAGGAACAATTCATTCGCTGGCATTTGTGAAGGTTAGCATCTGGTCCACATGAAATAAAAGATGAAGCCAATTTCACAGCAACCTATTCCTTAGCCAATACAAAGAAGAAAAATTTTCTCTGTGAATTCTATCTCTATAATTTCATGCTGGAGAAGAACTTAGGTTTTATAATCAATTTGTATGTACTAGAGAGTCAGCTTAATGCATTTGTTTCTATTCTCCAAAATCAGATTGCATGGAAGGAAAGGGAGTCAGAGCATCTGTTAAAGGCTATTTCATCTGGTCTCTGTATGAGAATTCATTATATTAAACCATCCGCTTTTGCTACAAATTTCAGATCCCATGCATTAGATAAATGGTTCAAGGAACCTTATCTTGCCAATTTGCAGAGAAGTATTAATGCCTTCACCTCTTATGAAGAGGAAAATTTGAAGATATTTTTGAGGCATGTTTTAAAATATGGGAATTTCTCAAGGTGGCATTGAGAAGATGGGAAGTAATATCTCCCATAAATTTAATCTGGAGTTTTCATAGAGCAAAGGCCTTAGGTACACTAATTTCTCATATCAATGAAAAGCATAGAGGCATATGGATAGGAATGAGAACAAGACCCCACTCCTTCTCCCCCATGTCACTATGGAAAAACAGAGAACCATAAGATTCCAAGATTTGATGCATGGCAAAGGAAAGTAGAAGCAAGAGCAGGGTATAGTACATCTGAATTAAAGCATTGGGATATTCAGTATCAACCATTTCACCTAAGCAATCAAATGGAATGCAGAATATATTACCCCAACTTTGAAGAGTAAAGTTTGTAAAGAGACTTACAAACAAGTATGGGCGAAATGATGAGGTAAGAATATGCCCAATAATGTACAATAAATAATCTCATCTTACTCTACTTTCTACTCCTTTTGGACCAGGTCAAACAGAGATAGAAAAAGAAGATGACACATTGGGTAAACCAGCAGCATTGTCACATGAAGAAGAAGAGTTGGCATCTTAGAGACGAAAAGGGAAATTTCCTTTAGTAGAAGAGGAATGCTCAACTCCCCAAGAAATTTCAGAGAAAGAAGAAAAATAGCATATTAAGCAAGCTTTGTTTTTGTCTAGAGCATTTGAATTTTATCTAAATTAAAATTACAACAGAGAGAAATGGTTATTTAGGAATTAACAACTCAGCTCACTGACAAGACTGAGGAATTGATAAGAGCTAAACAACATATAATGGAGAAAGAGGAGGAATGTCAAAATTCCATAAACAAATTGCTCTTTCAACAGTCTTTGTAAAAACTGAATTAACTTATTGGCCACTTAGACAACTATGGGATGATACTTGTAGAGAACTCAGTGAAGCCAAGACATCCAATGAGGACTTGAACAGAAAGATAGAAGAGGATAAGAAAGCAAGAAAAGGATTGGAAGAAAAGTTTTACAAATAAGAAAATGATAAATTTAAATATCTTGTGAAAATACAAATGGTTTGCATGATGAGTGAGAAATTTCTTGCATGCAGGAGACCTTCTCCTGCATATAGTGTGTTTTTGGAGGAACAATTCATTCGTTGGAAGTTGTCAAGGATAACATGTGGTCTTCCACATGAAATAAAAGATGAAGTTGATTTCACAATAGCATATTCCTTAACCAATGCAGAGTAGAAGAATCTTCTCTGTGAATTCTATCTTTGTACTTTCATGTCGGAAAATAACTCAGGTTTTATGATCAATTTGTATGTAGGGGAGAGCCAGCTTAATGCATTTTTTTTTGTTCTCCAAAATCAAATTGCATGGAAGGAAAGGGAGTCAGAGCATCTGTTAAAGGCTAGTTAATCTGGTCTCTATATGAGGATTCATTATGCTAAACCATCCGCCTTTGCTACACATTTCAGATCCCATGCATTTCATAAAAGGTTCAACGAACCTTATCTTGCCAATTTGAAGAGAAGTATCAATGCCTTCACCTATTATGAAGACGAAAATTTTGAAGATATTTATGAGGCATGTTTGAAAAGATGGGAATTTATCACTGTGGCATTGAGAAGAAGGGAAGTAATAACTTAATCTGGAGTTTGCATAGAGCAAAAGCTTTATGTATGCTAATTCCTCATATCAATGAAAAGTATAAAGGCATATGGATAGGAATGAGAACAAGACCTCCACTCCTTCTCACCCCCATTTCACCATGGAAGAGTAGAGAACCACAAGATTCCATCAAATTTGTTGCATGGTAGAGAAAAGTAGAAGCGGGAGCAAGGTATAGTACATCTGAATTAAAGCATTGCGATATTTAGTAACACCCATTTCACCTAAGCAATCAAATGGAATGCAGAATATATAACCTAAAATTTGAAGAGTAAAGTGTGTAAAGGTACTTACAAACAACAGAGTATGGGGGAAATAATGAGGCCAGCATATGCCTGTTAAATGTACAATAAATGATCTCATCTTACTCTTCTTTTGATTAAGTCTGACTGCATTTTGTGGCTTTTGTTTGATCTGATATGAGTAAGGATGTAATTGTCCATCTTTTGTTGATTGTGATTTTAACGTTTAAAACCTCCATAATTCCTATAAAAGTGTTTTGAAAACTTGATTTTTGTAATAAAGCAGGTCGCAATCAGGCGAAGTATGAAGTATGAATCAGTCAGCATGTTTTTGAGAGCATCTATTTCACTACAGCAGAGTTCTAGAACTTCTAAGCTAGTTCTGGAACTCCATTACAAAGTCACAGGATTTATCACCTCGTTCGGAAGATCCAGACTTAGTTCCTAATACTTATCCATGATTATCGAATTAGCTCGGAACTCCTGTAGATAGCTCTACAACACTCTTGGTTGAACCTAGAACAATTTCCTTTCGTTTTAGAACTCTTTTAGAGTTCCGGAAAAGATAAGAATCAATTCCAAACGGCAGTGATTTGTCAAAACAATGATCCTATCAATCAGAGCACATTAGAAGACTTCTTGCTGTCCATACTTGTAGATCCAGGATAATTATCACACAGCTGTACATCCAACCATGTTTCAATTCAGCATCTATTCTGGGCCCGATTCAGTTCCATCATATCAGTGGAACAATTACGGCCATAAATGCACCCCTAGAAGAAGTATATACATATAGACCTGTAGATAGATTAATATATAGATATAGAAGGAGATAGAAGATATAGATAGATAAGATGAGATAGAGATAGATTGATACACAGATCCAACAAGTTTTTGTAATGCAGAACATTTGATCAATAAAATAGCCATTCTGTTTTGAGAGAAAATTAAGTTGTCAATCTTGTTTCAAGGCGGAGCAAGGGCCCACTCCTCCAAGAACCAGGATCCTCATTTCTTTTGGTATTTATATTTTTAAAGAAAATAGTTTAGATCTGTCAATTCTGTATCACTTTCAATTTGAAATCTGTTATAGACTTGTCCCTACAGGTGTTCTAGATTAAGTTCTTATTTCTTTGCAATCATTTTCCAAGCATTCTCAATTATGTGTTTATTTATGTAATGTTTGTTTTCAGCAATCTATTTCATTTATGCAAAGTGTGTTTATTTCAAGCAATTCATTTCTGCAAAGTGTGTTTACTTCAAAGGAAAAGTGTGTTTACTTCCAAGCAATTCATTTCTGTAAAGTGTGTTTACTTCCAAGAAATTCATTTATGTAAAGTGTGTTTACTTCCAACATGTTTTCATAGTTTGATTCCAATAAGGTTTTTAACCAAGAAGTCCTTAAGACATTGAAAGGATCCCTATAAAATACAAAATACCTACAATCAATTAATAGATCGCTAAGATTCCTCTTGTTGCATATAGCTTCAAACACACCCTTGGTTTGAATATGACATCAACATGAAGTTGATTAAATGAAGGGAATAATGACACCCGTCAGTGATCATTCCAATCTTATGACTATCACTTTCTTCTCTTTGCATGATTCCTTACTTTGTTTAGGCGAGTCACAAAATAGTTATTCCTTCGTGATGTAACTTCGTATCCGGAAATTTCTTTCAAATCATTTGTAAACAACATCCAACAAGAGTGTCACGATGAGTATCTAAGTATATTCAACTCTTCACTATGATCCTATTCCCAAACCTTTTATAGTTTTAACATTTTGGGGCATTTGCATGTACTTAATCATCTTTGTGGCAAGCATTAGTGGCATAATTGATTGTATTATTTTTTTCAAAGTTGTGTTGCATTGTTGATGTTTACTTCTAGGACCACTTTCAAGTAGTGTGATAACATATTGGTTCCTTGATAACACTGATGCATGCACCTACATTTCATATTGGGCTTGTTTTATTTTTTATCTTTTCTATAATATGTGTGTTTTTACGCACATCTAGGTTACCCATCTTGATTCATTAATAATCATGAGGAAAAATCTATTGTGCAACAAAAATTAATATTTCTCTTATATTTATAGTTCTCAAACGGCACTCATACTATGAGAAAAATTCCTCCTATCCTTGTTCAAATCCCAATTTTCTTTCTTATCAAGCGCTCGTCCACCGCCTTTGCTGAGTCGTCCATCCGCTTAAGCGCTTTTGAGGGGATCCAAATGCTTAATCGCTTCCTACTTGCTACGACATCCAAGTGCTTCACCACTTCCTACTCAATTGGGGAATCCAAATGCTTCATCACTTCCTACTTGCTAGGGCATCCAATTACTTCACACCTTCCTACTCGCTAGGGCATCCAAGTGCATCACCACTTCTTACTCGCTGGGGCATCCAAATGCTTCACAGCTTTCCACTCACCACTTTGCACGAGTCTCCTATATTTAAAGTGTTATTACTTCCAATAGCACTTTAAAGAGGGGAAAATTTAAACACCCCAAAAATTACACTAGTTCCCAATACTATCCTGGTTCACGTCATATTTCACCCCCTTTGCGATTGATTAATATAATTAATTAATTAGGTACATTTACCCTCTTTGGATTAATTAAATTAGTCTATAGTACAATTTAATTAAGTTAATTAACATTTATTAAATAAATTATTAATTGATTATTCTGCATATTGTAATATTTACTTAATTTGGGAAATGCACCTATTTTCCTTTAGTGAACAAACCACTTCCCCATTTCCTAGTTAACTCAACTTGGAACTCAACCTCTCAACTCAAATTTAACTCCAATTTCCTAGAGGTCCGACCTCCATTTCGAGGTCAAATCAGGAACATCCACATTCAAACATCTACAAGATCACACAAGCTCAAAGGCTTCTAGAATCCCTTCGAGGTTTATAAGGGAGAATAAACGTGAAGGTTTCTACTTGTTATTGTTTGTCTTTCATTTTAGTTGAGCTTTTCGACACACACACTAGAGGTCTCACAGAGCGGGTAAGTGCCAAAAACTTAGCTTGTTTCTAGTTTTAGTTGATTTCTTTTTAATTTCTGGATTTTGATGGTGCAAAGGGTGATCAATGTTGTATGGTTATGGTATTTGTTGACCAAAGGCAAGTCAACATTGACCTCGTTAGGGTTGGCGTCGATGGGAAGAATTATTGAGTATGAATGATTGTTTGTGAATTTTACATGCCAAAGATACTTTATATTTGAGAGACGAATTCATTTCCATGTTAAGAAAGATTAGGGAAGATGTTAGAGATACCAAGTGGGAACACCTCGATGCATTCTACCATTATCACACGGTGCCTCGAGATAAAATGTTAATTATAGAATTGATAGACAAATGGGTCCCTAGGAATACCACCTTCTTGTTCTAGATAGGTGAGATGATGATCACATTAGAGGATGTGTATCGTATATGGATATTTTTGATTCACTTTGGGCACCCATAGTATCGATTACTCAAGAGATTTGAATGGATACTTTGGGAAAATTATTTGGAGTGAAGGCCCCAAACATTACCTTTATACCTAGGGCATTTGATAAATAGATGCATTATCATCCATTGGTGTTGGGTAACTATATGATCTGATTTGTCATGATGCCTATCTCTCTGTTACACATTTCCATATTCAAGTGGGCCGATATTTCCATGGGCCTTAGGAGTAGTGGTGGCTGATATAATATATAGCACATGACAATTTTTACATTTGGGGCATCCCTCCTAACATAGGTATACCATAAGTTGTTCATGTATGTGATGGAGCAGAGATCAAGAGTGGATATGGATGGTTTTTGCATTACTAGGGCTATGGGCATATAGTTGTGTTAAGGCCACTGGGGCTTCCATAGATTACAAATAATCATATAGAGTTGGGTGTTGGGTTTATATGATAAAGAGTCAACCAAGCTCATAAAGATAAGGGTGATTAAGGAGAGGAGTGGTATACAAAGAGATTGGGGAACCTCAATGTAGATTATGTCATATAGATGGGGTATAAAGGTTTCCCCACATGGGCAGAGCATGGATATCCAGCTCATAGGTCTATAGAGTTTGAGATGGGTATAGGGCAGAAGGATACGGATGGTGGAATCTATATAGTTTCCACGCATCATGATGTAGTTTGGATTTGTATAGATGGTGCCCAAGGAACTGATCAAATAAACGCGAGATGAGGCTAAGACGGACTTGCCAATTCTAGTGATGGAAGACCCATTGGTGGAGGTAGTGGTGCTAGAGGATATGGATGTGCATGAAGTAGGGGTGGCAAGGGGATATGTGGAGTAGATAACTTAGTAGTGGGAAATTCGTAGAGTTGATGAGGTGGTGTGGGTAAGAGAAGAGGCAGCACTAGTAGGAGGATAGGTGGAAACAATTATAGTAGGAGAAGGGGAGGTATGGGTGAAGCAATGGAGATAGCATGGCTTTAGACAGAGTTAGATGTGGCTCGTTAGGAGCGAGATACTTATAAACAACAAATTTTGGTATAATTTCCCCCATCCCGTGTTCACTCCCATTTGTTGTCATCTAGCACATACATAATTATCTTCCCCTTTCCCTCATGAACCCCATTTAATTCATATATTTTTATCCTATCTTAATTCTATCATTATTTCATCTCTCCTAATCCATCCCAAATCGTATTGAATTAACCCTAAACCCATCTATTACCCTAACCTCATCCCTAAACACCCTATTTATCATTCCTAGGCTCCCATATCCCCTCATTTAATGTTTTCCACCCTCCAACAAACTATTTTCATCCCTAAGTAACCCATACCCTCCTAAACAACTTAAAACCCTAATTTTACCTCTTTAGGGCCCTCTATATCAAGTTAATCATCATCTCTACCACCAAGATCAATGGTTATCCATAGTCAACAAAAGCGTGGCGGTTCATGTCGACCCTATAAGTATATCCATACCTATCCTCCTCAAGAGGATGAAATTTGTGAATTCATTGTCTCCTTCTCTTTTTGTGAGTTGAAATCATCAACTTGAAGCTTTTTTCATACCATCCTTGGAGATCTGATGCCTATTTCCATATTACAGTCCTACCATTGTTTCATCATCCTTTACATCAACCTTAAAAGTTTCTTAGTTTGCTTTGAGCTATGTCTTCATATCTACCCTCACCGATTCTTCTACACAACTATCTTGCCATGTATTTAGCCCCATCAAACCATAATCCTATTGGTTACCATTGATACATCCAGTCACCACCGTCGACCCTATCTAGATCAACTCTATTTTTGCCTTCTACAACATCTATCATCTATTTTCCATCCTCCATCAACATTTAGGTCACTTTAGCTTTGTCATCCATCTATCTTATAGTCCAGGTCCTTCTTTTTGGCCCTAAACTCCATCGATCGTCCTAGATCAGCCCCGATCACCATCAACCCAATCAACATCCATTACTTTCTCATCAGATATCCATCTTTCTTGAATTCTTTCTATTTTCCTACACCTCTGGATCATATCAAGACATCATCAACATCTCGACCTTAGATCCAAATCCTATGCAATATCTCAGCACTAGCTCTAGATCTTCTTTTTCGCATATATTTTGATTTGTTCGATACGGTCACCATCAATTGTCCTTATCGGTCTTGGGTTTTCATAAAATTGATTAGGTTTGATTTCACTTATCTTATATTTATCATCATTTATTAATTTTAGATATTTATCTCAGCTTATCTCTACGTATCTCTAATTCTTGTTTACTTCAATTATTATTTTTCATCCAATTTAACCATCATCTTTTATCAAATTTTTTTATCAAAGTGGGTTGACATCCATCCCTATGAAGTTATCACTTATCGGGACTAACCTTGTCAAGAAACCCACCATCTTATCTACTAATCCTTTTTTGTCTAGTTGTCTCTTTGTTGTGTAGGTTATCGAGCTCACCACGGAGAGGATCTCTTTTCCTATATCTTCATCCTCACCATAATTTAGAGTTTCTTATTTTCTTTCCACCATTCCATTAACTTGAAATATGAGCAGGAAAATTCAATCAAAATATCAGCACGCCCCTTGATGGCACCCACTCTTCTTCTTTGTTGAGTTCTTTTTTAATTTTATTATTTCATTTCCTATTATATTAATCTCTTTATACTAATTTATAGGCAGATCATATTTTCTTGCATGCTCGGGGTTTTGTTTTCTTTGAATCAACAAAGTGTGCTTAAATGCAAAAAAATATTAAAAATCATTTATCCAGGTATTCCTCATATTTTCCTTATTATCTCTTTTTGCATCTTCTCTCCCTCGTTTGTCGATTCCTATCATCAAATATCAAATTTGGTTTTGGGACTTAAAAACAGCTCTCATGTTTTCTTTCTCACATAGTCTAAGAGAAGGTAATATTTTGTAGTAACACTTCTTCCCCACACATCCAAAACAAAAAAATCAATTATCACATCTAAAACATATCCTACCAGGTGGAATTATTAGGATTTCATCACCCAATAAGGAAGTCACCACGATGTTTAGGCCATGTAAGAAATTTGTTTAGTAGTGGTATATTGGCTAAGCACTTAAAACCCTTATTGTTATGGTGTGTGAACTGAGGGGGTAGGCCCCAATACCAAACCCCATACCGGTAATCATCATTGATTCGCGCCTCACATCGTCTCGACTATAAAGACGACGTTAGCTTAAACAACTTCAAACCTTCCTTAGATTGGCCACTTCTTAGGTTCCCCTTTGAGCCATTTTTTTATTTTTAAAACGTCTTCTAAATAAACAAGATAATTAAAACATTGTTGCGTGATTTTTTTGTCATATAAAAAATCCACATAAATTCCTATTTTTTGTTTCATGCCCATTCTTTCACCCATTCTTAGGGTAAGAAAATGAAACAAGCAACCTCATTCAAGAACATCCCCTCTTAGAACAATATTTCCAAAAAAAAATCAGCACTTGTCATTGTTTCCCCTACACCCATGATCACCACACCTTTGGTCTCCCAACCCATTATTTATATTGTTCCTCTTCACGAGACCCATGTCATTGAAAATAATCCCCATCAATAAACCAACCCTTTTGCATCTTCCACCTCTTTTGCATCATTTTGACCTCCTATTATCCCTCATGGGTGTGTGGAGTTTCAAGAGATCCTTGATGCCAATCACGTTTCCCTTAATGATTATATTTCTTATAAAGCCACCTATCTCCCCATCGATACCAATTGTAAACCTATTGTAAGAAAATAATTAACATCTTAGTTCAAATATAACATTGGTGTGCAAAATAAACATCATAAAACTCTATTCCATTAAGAAATTTGACGAAAAGATATCATCTTAGTTCTTGCTAGGTGGTATCACATCATCAATAAGATATCATTCTCTCTTCCCCAAAATGAATTAATCAAACTCTTCTCTCCATTATGTGCAAAACACATATCATCAAATATTTTAAAATATTTTAGGAAGCCTTCACCATGGCTTGTAAACTCGAATTACATTCCCTTGATAAAGGTAATGTCATTCACTCTAATAAGCCAAAAACCTAATTCACCAAGTCATCCACTCACAATTACAAATATTAAAATGCAACCAATGCCATCGTAGTCAAATCCTCTTTAACATCCACATTGCATATAGATCCTCCACAAAGGTCTCCTTGATTAACCCCTAACTATACTCATCTCAAAGAATCTTATAGTTCTATCTTCAACAAACTTATGGTTGCGTGTCTTATCCAATGTTTACCTATCCATCCTGTTGATGATTCACGCCCAAAACCAGATGGTACCATGAAGACCATTATTGTAAACATCATCAAGTATATGGTCATGATATCAAAAAAATTTACCTTCAAAGACATAGTACAACAACTTATAATACATGCAGACCTTTAATTGGACAATACCAACGCAACGGGTAACCATGCATTATATTTCTTCAAAAACCTTCCCCAATCATCCTCCAAACAACCAAGCTAATCCTCACATATCTCAAGCACCTGACACCCATACAATCAATACTCTAAGTCGGGCTTCAGCATCACCACTCACATATAGTATACCCTCTTGTATAATCCGTCTCCACTTTTTGTTTCCAATTCACTTGTTCAAACAACACAGTGGAGTATGAAGCTTTGATTGATGGGATGCATTAGGCAAGGAAAAGGGGTATAAAAAACTTGTAATTTTTCGGAGATAACGAGCTAATTATCAATCAAGTCAAAAGGCCATCATGGAATAATTTAAAGCATTCAACATTGAGTCCATACCAAGAAAGAAAAATGAAGCTTCAGATAAACTTGAAAAATGATGTGGTTACCAATATTAAGAGAGATTAAACGCAGCCAAATATCCATGTGATTGTAAGGCCATATGTACCATACAATAATATGAGACGGAGGGTGTTCGAGAATGATCAAAAGATCATTAATTTTTTGCAAGAAGAACATGAGTTCTCAGCTAGGAATCAGGATAAACTAGAGAAGAAGTATGGGGATTAGGTAGTATAGTTGTGAACAAAAAAATTTCCAAAAGTATGAGTAACTTTGGAATCGATTTTATACCCTAATGATCAGTTTAGAAAATAAAAGAAAAACATTTAGGTCAAAAGAGAATATTCAAAGCCTATTTCGGTTGAAGAGGGTAAAATACTCCAAATTGGTAACATGATTAATGAGCAGGAAAAAATTGATTTCATACATCTTTTCCAAGAATTCTGGGATGTATTTTCTTGGAGCCATAAAGACTTGAATGGCTTCAATCCAAAGATCGCACAACACACCATTGAATTAGATCTAGAGGCTAAGCCTATCAGGTAAAAACAAAGACCTTTTAATCCGCACATTGAGCCTCTCATGAAGAAATAAATTAACTAATTGATAGGCGAAAGCATTATATTTCTGATCAAGCACTCAAGTGGGGTTGCAAATATGGTGTCGGTAAGGAAAATAAATGGAGATATAAGGCTATGCATGGAATTCTAGGACCTGTATAGGGTTTCTCTCAAAGACCATTATTTTCCCCCTTCTATGGAGCAAATCTTGCAGGTGGTAGTAGGTTCAAAAAGATTATCTCGCCTAGATGGATACTCGGGCTACAATCATATTATGGTGAAACAAGATGATCAGTTCAAAACAACCTTCACCACCAAATGGAATACTTATGCCTATAGTAAAACTCCATTCAGACTATCAAACGCGTCGAGCTACATTTCAAAGAGTAATGTGTAGAGGATCGTCAATTATCGTCATTAATAATGTTAATCTGGGTTGGTGTCCCAACGCTGTATGCATTAAGAGAAGAAGATCTTGTAAAACAACTCCTTTAAACACAAAACAAACTTCACACACGCAGAAATTTAAAAGCACACTTGCAGAAATATAAACACACTTGCATAAATAAAATTATACTTGTAGGAATATAAAGGCACACTTGAAGAAATAAAGTTTGCACAAAATAAATCACACTTGCATGAGATAAAATTTGTTGAATTAAACATAAATATTATTGAATGAAACACTGGAGGTTCACAATACACTCGCATTTTAACAATATAAAGATAAAAACAATACAACAAAATGAAGTAAAGGAAAAATGAATAAACATCAACATAATTACACAAATCCAACTTCCTTGGAATGAATGGCCAGCGCATTCCTTGGAAGAGTATTTAAATCATACTTCTAAGATCTTAAAACTAAAGAATATTTGAGAGGAACAGATCTTTATTTTTGGTAGATCCAACTTCTTTGGAATGAGTGGCCAGCTTATTCCTTGGAAGAGTATTTAAATCATCTTTTGAGATCTTAAAACTACAAGAATATTTGAGAGGAAAGAACATATTTTGCTTTTTTAGGAAAAAGTATTACATATCTCGGTGTGAAAGGTTGCATTTATAATCCATGCATACAACCAAATTCCTATTTTAGCAAATACACTATGATATTATCTTTATTCCAATCCTAACAACTAAGATCTCCATCTCCACAAAATATGGAGAAGCTATATTATTGAAGTCAAATCTTATCTTGCTTATTTTATGGAGATTAGCTCACAAATCCGATACATGTTTCCTTAAACTGCAGCTCACTAATGATACACGTTTTCTTTAGAATGTAACAAATATGAATGACTTTTTTGTTAAACACATTTCTATGAACAAAATTCTCTCTCAAATTTTCCATTTGAATTTTTTTATTTTATTTATAGAACATTTAGTGCTTGTCTCGATACACTTTTCATCAAACTACATCTCATTAAAAGCTAGATCTCTTTCATTGGTAAAACTGTAGGAAATCTGAAAGAGGTTTTGTTAACCACATTGCTATGAAAAAAACCTCTATTATATTTCCCATTGGAATTTCTGAGTTTTCACAATCGCCAAAAACTG
This sequence comes from Taxus wallichiana var. yunnanensis, assembly GCA_018340775.1. Lineage (NCBI taxonomy): Eukaryota > Viridiplantae > Streptophyta > Pinopsida > Cupressales > Taxaceae > Taxus > Taxus wallichiana. The sequence continues at coordinate 153,335,207 of CM031239.1, read as the reverse complement.
TCATTTCGTTGATGTAAATTTCGAACTAAAGCTGTCAATCTTTTAAAGCAAGTTTTGAACTAAATCTGCAAGTTTCGGAACTAAATCTGATATGTTCAAAAATTGAAAGTTTAAGAACTAACAATCATTCAATTGATACAAGTGCTCAAACTAAATATGCGAGTTCCATTACTAAATCTGTGAGTTCAAACACTAAACCTGCGATTTCTGGAACTAACTCTGCGAGTTCCACAGCTAACCTAAAATAGCTATAACTTTTGCATGCGACCTCTGATTGAGATGATTCTTTTTTTGAACTTGCATAATTTTTTAAAGAAGAATCTGAATATAAAATCAGATTTGATTTTACATGTACTTTTCATGATGAATTCCACTTTTCCCAAAACTAGCATTATCTTTCCTTTATGGCCTACAAACATAAGACTTTGCATTTTTTCCCAAAAATCAATAGGATTAGTCAAAAAGATAGATAAAAAATATTTCTAAAGAATGAACAAGATATATATCATATACTTTATCTTAAGTAAACTATAAGTTCATCGATGACATTTAAATCCACTTTGAAAGGTAACTTGGACAGACAAAATAATGGTAATTTATGGCCATCTTATGGCCTCATCATAATGGACATGGCGTTAAAAGACTTGATCAACAAAATAGTACTCTTCTATCTAGATGACATCACTTTGTGTTCTCCGAAAATATGGAAAGTCACCTTTTCCATCTAAGGCAAGTGTTCCAGAAGTGTAAAAGATTTGGAGTATCCCTAAACCCAAAAAAATGCATATTCCTAAGGAAATCTCTTGGGCCACATAATGTCCAAGGAAGGATTGAAAATCGACTCGAAAGGGTTGATGCCATTCGATCATTACCATTGCCAAGTCACAAAAATCCCTCTAGATTTTCTTAGGAAGAATCAATTTTATCCACAGGTTTGTGTTAGATTTTTTTGTTATTGTAAAGCCAATAACTATGATATTGAATAATATCATGACATTCAAGTGGAAAAAGTAAAGAAAGGAAAGTTTTGAAGCTATAAGAATGTTATATCTCAGGATCTGACTCTTGTTAATCCAAACTTTTCCAAAGACTTAATGTTCTTTGCCTTCAGAGGTTTACACACTATTTCGACCATTCTCATGCAAAAAAATAAAGAGGGATCCGAGAACATGATTTCCTTCCACAATCATAGCTTGGAGGATTATGAAGTGAGGTACTCCTTCATTGAGAAGCATGTCATCGCAGTTCTCCAGAGTTTGAATAAATTCAAGCATATAGTCTCAAACAATAGAATTCAGTTGTTGGTATTACATGTGGGCGTCAAGGATTTCCTCTTGAAACAAGATTTGAATTATAAACAGGCAAGATGGATCACTCATGTCATGGAATACAATATAGATATCAAGGTCACCAAGTTAGTTTGCAACAATGAGCTATATGAGCAACTAGCTTCAAGTCAACATGTTGAGACAAACAACCCACCTTTTCAACCTAAAAAGGTTGACACATAAATCTAGGTTCATAATATTTAATATTAGAAATCTAATAATTTTAGGATATTAAATATTTAACCTAAAGTATATACCTAGTTTAGCATATTTAATAATAGATAAATTGGTCATGATAATCTCAAAAGCAAACATGGATAAAGGAGATAGTGGTCTAGGCGTGATTAGTAAATTCAAGGTGAAAGCTGTAAATTGATTGCTTATATTCACTACAACCATTGTATAGTTGTTTTAGGACCTTGACATAATTTGCATTTCATCTTTTGACATAAAGACCAGGTATAAAGACCTCATACACTTTGCTGGACGGAGCCAAAAAAAAGAGAAAACACGGTCTTATGGGGAGCTGGTAAATAAGTACGCTTGTCTTTATCATGCATTGTTATCCTTAGTTGTCAATATTTCATGTCAAAGGTTAAGTAACCTTTGTCATAGATGTCAAAGGGGAGAGTGAACCAAGAAACATGAGAAAAGGGCTTGCAGGTGTTGGTCTTGATTGGTTTCCATAAACGCTAGTAGGTGGTTTCCATCAATGCTAGTAGGTGGTTTCCATCAATGAAAAATGGGGAGATTGTTGGGAAATGTGTCATAAGATTTTCAATGATTTCAAATTTTACATTGATCCTAAAGTGTACCCAATGTGCCCAGGCGGTTCCATGAGGTCTCAAGTCATGTCAAATCATGATGTAATAGTATAAACGCAAGAACTAGGTGCATGGTCAAGAAATTGAGTTCTATTAGGCATGTGTGAGGCATTACAAATTATGTAACAAGTTTCTACGATCAACTCATGAAGTTTCAGGTAGATCTAGGCCTAATCCTAGTCCCAGATAAAGAAGTCAGGCATGGAAACATGAGAAATGGATCAAGTCAAAGCAATAAGATCATGCTTGCAGTAATATGCGCTAGAATAACATTTATGGAAGGATTATTAGGTCAATACTCAAGCTTATAAGGCATGAAGGTAGCCATTTTGGGGTATTTACGTGAAGATAAGGCTAGTAGGTAAGTATAAATGATGAACCATTACATGATAATGCAAACCAAGCATGGAATGAACATAATATGATGACATATGAGGTGTAAACATATTCTTAGGTGACTAAAAAAATGAATTAGGAACTCATACACGTATGAATGGAATTTCTTCTTAGGACTAGAGAACCAATGCTGCAAAAATGAGATGGGACATAGAGTTTTGGAGAAAAATATGATAAATTGTTCATTGGAATTCATGGAGGAGTGAGTTGTTGTGAAGCTGTGGGAAAAATATCAGGACCTAAAAAGGTGTTTTGTGCAAGTTATGGTAGTTTTTCATAAACTGGGTTTTTGGAAAATGCATATTAAAACTTCTAACTTCTTAGCTGTTAAGAAAAATTGACATCAATCATTCGGAAAAATCATAAAATAATTTTTTAAGTATTTTGTATAAAAATTGAATCCAAAAGTCTTATATGAATTTGTTAAGCATTTAAAAAGTTATAATTATTCTTCGACCTAGTTTGAAACACTCCAAACCTTCATCCTAGAGCGATAGAGGTAAAATGAATTTTTTAAGTGTAGATGAATCTATCAAATCATATATTGGTTGTATTTTTGTTTCCCAAACTTGATGGTACAATACAAATTTTTCATTGTTTCGAACAAATTTACCTAAACAGTTAGCAATGGTAGATTTGCAGAGACTACCTTTGATACAGGAGCATGTTTTGGAGGTAATATTGATGTCCATGAAGAAATCTAGGTGGTTTTAGTACAAATGTTGTGTGAATTTTCCCAAGTTTTGAGTCCTGCCACTAAGGGCTAAAATAGACAAAAACCAGTCACGAGAACTTAAGAGTTTAGTGATCAAATTGCATAATTTGAAGTGATTTATGACCATGAATAGGTAAAATAGGTTCCATAAAACAATCCAAGGATATCAAAAATTAAATGTTGAAATATAAAGTAATGTTTAATGGACATATGGCAACGAAAATCCAAACTAATGTATCTCCGAGCTTAAACAATAAAGGTTCCTCCATTTTTATATGAAAAGGAAAGATTGAAAGTGGTTTAAAAATATCTGATGAAGTTTTCATTAATATTTCATGAAATATAAAATAATTATGAGTTGGTGAGAGCCCAAAATTATATGCCTAGGGTTTGAAACATGAAACCCTCATAGTGCATAGTCTTGAAGATCATGAAATATCTGATCACTTGTCCATGAAGTTGAGCAAGATACAAGAATAGGAGATGAACAACATCTAAAACATTGATGAAATGTGATTATGAGGCTATGAAAAAATAATAAAGGGTGTGTGGTTCCTCAAACAATGAAGATGTTGATTTGTAGCTGTAAAAACATTGATCTCCTTGTTCAAATGCATGTTGCATGAAGTAAACAAGATCATTTTTTATCCTATTAATGGTTGAAGAGTCTCTACAATCTGTGAAAACCATGTTCAAGCATTAATAGGTTCATGAAGAAAACTTTTGTTTCTATTCAAGCTGACCTAAAAATAGATTACAGTCCTCCATGACTGTGGATTAATGTTTATGAAGAGATAGTTATGCAAAACTGCTACATACTCTGATATGAAGATCTCTAAGCCTTGGTTGGTGAAGAAGTCTACCATACATATTTGATGTACTTGAGTAAATGCACAAACTTAACTTATAAGTCTCCTTATTATGCTTGTTTAAGCTTATTGAAACTTTTAAACTTGTAAATCCCACATGAACTCTAATGAAATTTGGAAGGTAAATGACGAGGAAAGGTAGATGAAATGGAGTTATAAAAGATGATAGAGGAGTTAGTAATGTGTGTACATGCATATGCCACTTGGTGCATGTTCAAAAGGTACTAAAAGACAAAATAAGAACTCGCTATGCTAGAGGACAAGCATGGCAGTTACAAAATGAATCTTGCAGGGGTCGAAGGAAGTATAGAGGCTCGTGAGGTATGTGAAGGAAACTTAAGATGATCAGATGCAAACTTACAAAGTGTAAGGAGCTTATGAAAGGATACTTTGATTTTGGTGTACATATGAAAATTTTGTAAATTGAAGATTCATAACATTCATATGATGTCAATTAGGATTCCTTGTACAAGTTGAAAAGCCATATAGTTTGATTAAGTGATGTGTAGAAGATGTACATTTAAATGTCTAGCCTAATATCTTATATATGTGATCTTTCCAAGCATCAACCTGTTGTTAAAAGTGAGGAGCTGAGTGATGCGTAATCACAGCACCCCTGAATGTCTGCAACTCGATGGGTTGAAGCTATTAGTGTGATTGCATAACATTGAGCTTTTCCCAAAGTGCGGGACCTTGCGACTGGGAAAACTCTTCGAATGATATCCGGTTCCTATTCATTAGTTCAGGTGCATGCATTCATATTCCAAAGGATCTACTCGGAAACCTACTCTAACTAGCAAAGTAGTAGACAAGGTTAAGAAGATGAAAAAAATAAATCCTAAAACTAACAAGGTGATATACCAAAGGAATGTTGAACACTTGCTTTTCCATTAAATACAAACCATAAAACATGTAATACAACCACTAAATCATATAACCAAAATGTAATGAGAGATCGAGAGGAACCGATGAATATAGAGAGGGTTGAAAATCATCCACGAGACATGCATTATTCACTCCAAAAGTTAATATTGTACACTCTACAATGGCCAAGAGGCACAAACTTGCATTACAGTTTAAATGGGGAGGTTTGAACTCCACAAATTCACCTGCCAAAGAGAAGAAGGGAGGGGCAAAGCCAAAAATGTCCAACCTTTAGAAAAATGCCCCTCCTTACAATTTATAGGAAGAATGAGAGAAGGAGATGAGAAGAATTCGAAATCCTACTCCAACCACCCTAGGATGCATTGAATTCACCTACAAAATGATGGGGTCTACTGCCAAAACCCATGCCTTCATGTACCATTCCTTGTTGGGCAAGAAAGGAAGCCCATACCTCATTATGGCGGTAGGTGAGAAACCTGGGAGACCCTAAAAAATGGCGGACTGTATTTCTTCATTTTGACTAACTTAGTCTCACTTATTTAAAGATATCCAATCGTAGTTGGGTAGAGGACCCTGTGAGCTTTCTGAAAAGTCCTCTCTTGTGTAAATCCGAGCTCCCAGTCAAAAGTTATGGCCATCTGAAGGTCTAGGTGTATTCTATGAAAAATGTCCTTAGAGTATCGAAAACCCGAAAGTCCGAAATGCATGCAACCTCCGAAATCCTGAAATTCAAATTTCAAAAAAATTTATTTCGAATAAAATACACCGTCCATCCGCCAAATGCTCGAAGTTTTCCTAAAGTCTGAAACCTGAAAAACCGAAAGTCTGAAATTTCAAACTTTCAGATTTTGAAACTTCGGACATTTCGTGCATTTTTTCCATTTTTTGCTTGAGAATTTCCGAAACTCGAAAACCCAAAAGTCTGAAAATTTCAGACTTTTGAATTCAGAATTTCAGACTTTTTGGCTCCATTTTCCAACTTCGCGCCTGAGATTTCCGAAAGTCCGAAACCTGAAAATATGAAAATTTGGACTTTAAGAGTTTCAGACTTGAAAATTCAAACTTTCAGGTTTTGGACATTTCTGCTAATTTTTTCCGTGTTTAGCACAATTTATGACCTTTTCAAATTTGTGCTAATTTTGGTGCATCACTACATTTTTAAATCTTGAGTTTTTCCAATTATAAATTTTTTGAAAATATCAACTTTTTCGAATATCCGAAATATTAAAAATCAGAACTTTTCGAATATGCTAACTTATTCAAAAATCCAGACTTTTTCAAAAATCTTGACATTTTAAAAATCCCAACATTTTCCAAAATATTGACTTTTGAAAATCTTGACATTTCAAAAATCCTGACTTTTTTCAAAATCCCGATATTCGTTTTAGAAAACCCTAACTTCTATGAAAATCTGAATATTTTCAAGTCCCAACATTTTTTAAGTCTTGATGTTTTTAAAAATAATAACTTTGTTTAAAATTACAACTTTTTCAAAAGTCGTGACTTTTTAAAAATCTCAAGTTTTTGAAAATCTTGAGTTTTTCAAAATTCTTGACTTTTGAAAATCCCAAGTTTTTCAAAATATTAAAAATTTTCAAATCTAACTATTTTAAGGTTTCTAGATTAAGGGTTTAGGACTCAGATGATTTAGTGTTTAGGGTTTAAATTTTTGGGCACAGGATTTGGGGTTTAGGGTTTAGTGTTCAAGTTTTAGGAATTAGGGCCTCAGGGTTCAAGGTTCGGGGATCAAGGTTTAGGGTTTAAGAATTAGGTTTTAGGGTTTAGGTATTTGGGGTTTAGGTTTAGGATTTACTGCTCATTGGTTACGATTGAGGGTTTAGTATTTAGGGTTTTAGACACAAAATTTAGGGTTTAGGAGTAATTAGAGCTTAAGATTTAGGGTTTATAGTCTATAGGGCTCAGAGTTTAGGGTTTAGGGCATAGGGGTCAGGATTTATGTCTTAGTGTTCATGGTTGAGGTTCCATGTTTGAGGTTCGGGGTTATGAGTTTAGGGTTTAGGTCTCTAGCTAAAGGTTTAGGGTTTAGGTTTTGGCTTAGGGCTCACAGTTCAAGGTATAAGGTATAGGGTTTAGGGTTAGGCCTAAGGTTTTACATCTCACTATTTATGGTTTAGGGTTTAAGGCTCTGGATTAAAGGTTTAGTATTTATTTTTAGGGTTTTAGGGATTAGGCTTCGTGGCTCAAGAATCGGGGTCTCTATGATTGCTAACTTAAACTATGAACCTATGTATTATTGCTTGATCTCAAGGATTGAGAATGGAATCTCACCAAGAATAGCCACAAGGCCATTTTAGATCTTCCCATATTACTCAATTTTGAGTGAAACGGTGTAAGATGGAGAATCTATTTCCAATAATAGAAAATGGATCAAGATCAAAATGTTTATAGTTTGCACTATTCAAAGCATGGTGTGAATAGATAAATAGTTATTTATTGATTTAGAGTTGTGAATGTAATTAATTAATAATAATTAATTAACCCAAGTAGAAGTGGATATTAATTAACGAAAGGTCATTAATTGACATCTTTAATGATATGAAGACTAATTAATTAATCAAAGGTTGTTAATTAATGAATATGAAGAAGAATGTTAGCTAATTAGCGAGAAAGTGCTAATTATTACGGAAATGACAAGAAAGTACAAGGAGGAGGATAATTAACATTAAAAGTTGCGTAAGAAGATTTTATGTGTCTACATTTACCCCTCTTTGGGGTAGTGTAAGTAGATTTTAGGTGTCTACATTTTCAAAAAAGTTAGGATTTTTTAAAAGACAAGATTTTAACAACTTTGAGATTTTAAAAAGTCATGATTTAGTAAAAGTGAATATTTTCAAAAAATTTAGGATTTTTCCAAAAGTCAAAATTTATGAATAAGTCAAAATATTTGAAAAAGTCCCAATTTTTAATATTTACAATTTTCAAAAAAATATATATATTTTAAAAAGTAAGGATTTTCAAAAAAGTCGACATTTTTGATAAAGTTGAGATTTTAGAAAATTCAAGAATTTTTAAAAGTATGGATTTCTGAAAAAATTATAATTTTCAAAAATGTAGTGATTAGCAAAAATTATAATTTTTGAAAAAGTTATATTCTGAAAAGAGTCAAAATTTAAACAATGTAGTGATGAGCCAAAATTAGCAGGAACTTGAAAAGGTCATAACTTGTGCTTCGAGTTTCCGTTCTAAAATCTCAACTTTTTTAGAATATCAGGATTTAAAAAAAACTTCAAGAGGCTAAACCTAAACTCTAAATCCCAAACCTTAAACCATAAACCCTAAACAATAAAACCTAAACCCCTAACCCTAAGCCTTAAACCCTAAACCCTAAACAGTGAACCCTAAAGCCTTAGGCCTAACCCTAAACCCTAAACCCTATACCTTGAATTGTGAGCCCTAAGCCAAAACCCTAAACCCTAAACTCATAACCCCAAACCTTGAACCTTGAGCCATGGACCCTCAACCATGAACACTAAGACCTAAACCCTAAACCCTAACCCCTACACCCTAAACCCTAAACTTTGAGCCCTATACCCTATAAACCCTAAACCTTAAGCTTTAATTGCTCCTAAACCATAAATTTTGAGTCTTAAACCCTAAAACCATAAATGCTAAATCCTAAATACTAAACCCTCAATCATAAACCATGAGTCCTAAATCCCAACTATTTTGAATATCCTAATTTTTTGAAAATCCTAAATTTTTAAAAATGTTTACTTTTTCAAAATTTCAACTTTTTATAAAATTGTGAATTTTTCAAAATTACGATTTTTAAAAAAATAACGAGTTTTTAAAAAATTGTGAAAATTTTAATTTCTTTACTTTATCACTTTGAAAATCTTTGAAAATAAAGACTTGTTTAAAATCTTGACTTTTTCGAAATCCTAACTATTTCAAAATCAAGATATTTTGAAATTGTGACTTTTTCAAAATCGTGACCCCTAAACCCTAAACCATAAAATCTAAGACATGAGTCATAAATGCAAAACCCTCAACCACAACATCCTAAACACTAAGCCCAAAATCCAAAATCGTAAAACATACACCATAAACCATAAACCTAAATCCCTAAATCGTAAAACCTAAACTCTAAATCCCAAACCTTAAACCATAAACCATTAACAATAAAACCTAAACCCCTAACCCTGAGCCTTAAACCCTAAACCCTAAACAGTGAACCCTAAAACCTTAAGCCTAACCTTAAACCCTAAACCCTAAACTCATAACCCCAAACCTTGAACCCTGAGCCATGGACCCTCAACCATGAAAGCTAAGACCTAAATCCTAAACCCTAAACCCTACACCCTAAACCCTCAACGTTTAGCTCTATACCCTATAAACACTAAACCTTAAGTTTTAATTGATCCTAAACCTTAAATTTTGAATCCTAAACCCTAAAACCCTAAATGCTAAATCCTAAATACGAAACCCTCAATCATAAACCATGAACCCTAAACCCTCAACCATAAACCTTGAACCCCAAACCCTAAAACCCCAAGCCCTAAATCCTAACCCTAAACCCCAAAACCTAAATTCTTAAAGCCTAAACCGTGATCCCCGAAACCCGAACCCTAATCGTAAACCCTAAACACAAAACCCTAAACCCTTAATCTTGAGGTCAAAAACCTTAACACTAAATCCCCTGAGCCCTAAACCCTTAACCTAGAAACCTTAAAATAGTTAAATTTGAGATTTTCAAAAAGTCACGACTTTTGAAAAGTTGCAACTTTAAACAAAGTTGTTATTTTTGAAAACATCAAAATTTAGAAAATGTTAGGACTTTGAAATTGTTCAAATTTTCAAACAAGTTGGGGTTTTCAACAAATGAATATTTCAAAAAAGTTAGGATTTTTGAAAAGTTATGATTTTCAAAAGAGTTGGGCTTTTTGAAAAGACGAGATTTTTAAAATGTGAGATTTTCTTAAAATCGTGATTTTGTAAAAGTGAAGATTTTTAAAAAAGTCATGATTTTGAAAAGTCGTGATTTTTAAACGAAGTCAAGATTTTGGAAAATGTTGGGATTTTAAAACATCATGATTTTTAAAAAAGTCCTGATTTTTATTATTTGTGATTTTTGAAAAAATATAATTATTTAAAAAAGGAAGGATTTTCAAAAAAGTCACCCTTTTTTATAAATTTGAGATTTTAGAAAATTCAGGACTTTTTAAAAAGTTTGGATTTCTTAAAAGGTTACGATTCTTGAAAATGTCACGATTTTTTAAATAGTTTCAAATTTTGAAAAATTTGGAATTTTTAAAAAAGTTAAAATCTCAAAAATATCAAGAGTTCAAAATCTAGTGATGTGTAAAAATTAGCAAGAACTTAAAAAGGTCATAACTTCTGCTCTAAGTGTCCATTTGAGTACGTTTTTTTAAACCATTTGTTTTACAATATCAACTCTTTAAAAACACAAGGAGTTTGAATGATTTAGATTTTCTAGAAATTACGGATTTTTGAATATGTCATGATTTTTGAAAAAGTCATTTTTTTCCAAAAAGTTGTGAATTTCTAAAAGTTTAGGATTTTAAAGAATTTGGAATTTTAGAAAAAGTTAGAATTTCAAAAAAAAATAGGGTTTATAAATAAGTTGAGATTTTCAAAAAATTCAGGATTATGAAAAGGTTTGGATTTTGAATTAAAAATGGGATTTAGAACAATTCCTAATTTTGAAAAAGCGAAGAATTTTAAGAAAGTTGAGATTTCTGAAAAGGCGAGATTTTGAAAAAGGTGCAATTTTCAAATAAGTCAAAAATTACAAAACTGAAGAGATTTTTAAATCCCAACTATTTGGAATATCCTATTTTTTTATAATCCTAACATTTTAAAAATCTTTACTTTTTCAAAATTCCAACTTTTTATAAAATCACGACATTTTTGAAAATAATATTTTGAAAAAAATTAACGAGATTTTGAAAAATTGTGATTTATAAATTCACGACTTTATCACTTTCATAATATTTGAAAATAATGACTTTTTTAAAATTCTAACTGTTTCAAAATCAGGATATTTTTGAAATCATGACTTTTTCAAAATCGTGAACCCTAAACCCTAAAACCTAAAACATAAGTCATAAATGCTAAACCCTAAACCCTCAACCATAAACCATAAACACAAATCCCTAAATCGTAAAACATAAACTCTAAACCCCAAACCTTAAACAATAAACCCTAAACCTTATACCTTGATCCGTGAGCCATGAACTCTAAACCCTAAACCCTATACCCTATACCTTGAACCCTCAACCATGAACATTTAGACCTAAACCCTAAACCCTGACCCATATGCCCTAAAACCTAAACTATTAGCCCTATAAAATATAAACCCTAAACCTTAAGCTCTAATTACTCCTAAACCCAACATTCTGAGTATTAAACTCTAAAACCCTAAATTCTAAATCCTAAATACTAAACCCTCAATCGTAAACCATGAGCCCTAAACCCTAAATGTAAAACCCTCAACCATAAACATTGAACCCCAAACCCTAAAACCTGATCCCTAAATCCTAACCCTAAAACCTAATTCTTAAACCTTAAACCATGATACCGAAACCCCGAACCCGAACCTTAAACCATTAACCTTGAACCCCGATCCTTGAGCCCTAATCCCTAAACCCTAAACACTAAACCTTAACCCCGAATGCTAAGCTCATAAACTTAAACCCTAAACATTAAATCCACTTTGAGTCATAAACCCTCAACCTAGAAACCTTAAAATAGTTAGATTGGGAAAAGTTGGTATTTTGAAAAACTTGCGATTTTCAAAAGGTCAAGATTTTGAAAATTTAGGATTTTCAAAAAGTCACGACTTTTGAAAAAGTTATAATTTTAAAAAAGTTGTTATTTTTGAAAACATCAAGATTTAAAAAATGTTGGGACTTTGAAAATGTTCAGATTTAAAAGATTTTGAAAGAGTTGGGCTTTTTGCATTTTTGAAGAGTCAGGATTTTTGAAGAGTCTGGATTTTTGAAAAAGTCAAGATTTTTGAAAAAATTAGAATTTTGAAAAAACAAAATTTTAAATTTTTTGAGATTTTCTAAAAAGTCATGATTTTGTAAAAGTGAAGATTTTTGAAAAAGTCAGGATTTTTGAAAAGTCAGGATTTTTAAAAAAGTCAAGATTTTGAAAAATGTTGGGATTTTTAAAACATTAAGATTTTGAAAAATTCAGGATATTCGAAAAAGTCCCAATTTTTAATATTTGTGATTTTCCAAAAAATATATATTTTTAAAAAGTAAGGATTTTCTAAAAAGTCAACATTTTTGATAAAGTTGAGATTTTAGAAAATTCAGGAATTTTTTAAAAGTTGGGATTTCTGAAAAAGTTTAGATTTTAAAAACATCTTGATTTTTGAAATAGTTGGGATTTTCAAAAATGTTATAATCTCAAAAGAGTCAAGATTTTGAAAATATAGTGATGCTTAAAAGTTTGGAGGACTTGAAAAATATCATAACTTGTACTATGGGTGTCCGTTTGAGTGCGTTTTTTTAAACCACTTAGTTTAAAAAATCTCAAATTTTTAGAAACTTTGTGGATTTCAAAAATTTAGGATTTTAAAGAATTTGCAATTTTTGAAAAAGATAGAATTTCATAATCCTTAAAAATTTTGAATTTTAAAAATTTTAGGGTTTTTGAAAAAGTTGAGAATTTCAAAAAAGAAACGATTATGAAAAGCTTGGGATTTCAAACAAATATTGGGATTTCAAAAAAGTCGTAATTTCGAAAAAGTCAAGAATTTTGAGTAACTTGGGATTTTAAAAAGACAAGATTTTGAAAAAGGTGTAATTTTCAAATAAGTCGGGAATTATAAAAATGAAGAGATTTTTAAATCCCAACTATTTTGAATATCCTATATTTTATGAAAATCCTAACACTTTCAAAATCTTTACTTTTTATAAAATCACGTAATTTTCAAACATTACAAATTTTTTAAAAACCTTGAGATTTTTTAAAAATTGTGAACTTTTTAAATTCATGACTTTATCACTTTCAAAATCTTTGAAAATATAGACTTTTTGAAAATCATGACTTTTTCAAAATCCTAACTATTTCAAAATTGGGATATTTTTGAAATTGTGACTTTTTCATAATTCATGACACCCTAAACCATAAAACCTAAAACCTGAAACTTGTGTTGTCAACGCTAAATCCTTAACCTCAACATCCTAAACACTAAGCCCAAAACCCTAAATCCTAAACCATAAACCATAAACCCAAATCCCTAAATCATAAAACCTAAACTCTAAACACCAAACCTTAAACCATAAACCCTAAACCCTGATCCCTGAGCCATGAAGCCTAAACCCCTAAACTCTAAGCCATAAACCCTTAACCCTAAACCGTGAACTGTGAACCGTGAGCCCTAAGCCAAACCCCTAAACACTAAATCTTAAGCTAGAGACCTAAACCATAAACCCTAAAATCATAACTTTGAACCTCGAACCCTGAGCCATGGACCCTCAACCATAAACCGAGACCTAAACCTTACCCTCTACACCCTAAACCCTAAACTATGAGTCCTATAACCTATGAACCCTAAACGTTGATCTCTAATTACTCTTAAACCCTAAACTCATTACCCCGAACCTCAAACCCCAAATCCCTAAACCATGAACACTGAGACCTAAACCCTAAATTCTGAGCCCTATACCCTATAAACACTAAACCTTAAGCTCTAATTGCTCATAAACCCTAAATTCTGAGTCTTAAAACCTAAAACCCTAAATGCTAAATCCTAAACACTAAACCCTTAATTGTAAACCATGAGGCCTAAACCCTAAATGCAAAACACTCAACCAACACCCTCAAACCCTAAACCCTAAAATGTGAGCCCTAAATCCTCACCCTAAACTCTAAAATATAATTCTTAAACCCTAAACCTTGATCCCCGAACCCTTAATATGGAACGTTGAGCCCTGAGCCCTAATCTCTAAACCCTAAACACTAAACCCAAAACCCCGAATCCTGAGCCCAAAACTCTCAACCTAGAAACCTTAAAATAATTTGATTTTAAAAAGTAAATATTTTGAAAAACTTGGGATTTTAAAAATTCAAGATTTTTGAAAAAGTCAGGATTTTCAAAAATTTGAGATTTTCAAAAAAGTCATGACTTTTGAAAAAGTTACAATTTTAAACAAAGTTGTTTGAAAACATCAAGATTTAAAAATGTTTGGAAATTGAAAATGTTAAACTTTTCAAACAAGTGGGGCTTTCGAAAAATGAATATTTCCAAAAATTCAAGATTTTTGAAAACATGGGATTTTTGAAAGAGTTGGGCTTTTCACAATTTAGAAGAGTCAAAATTTTTGAAGAGTTTGCATTTTCCAAAATTTCAGTATTTTTGAAAAAACTGACATTTTAAGAAAAGTTGGGAATTTTGAAAACATGATATTTTTAAAAAATTGATAATTTTGAAAAAGTCTTGATTTTGTAAAAGTTAAGATTTTCAAAAAATTCAATTTTTTTGAAAAGTCAGGATTTAAATAAAAGTTAAGCTTTTGGAAAATGTTGGGATTTTTAAAACGATAAGATTTTTTAAAAGGTAAGGATTTTTGAATAAGTCAAGAGCGTCCCAAATTTTTATATTTGTGATTTTTGAAAAAATTAATTTTTAAAAAGTAAGGATTTTCAAAAAAGTCGGCATTTTTTATAAAGTTGAGATTTTAGAAAATTCAAATTTTTAAAAAAGTTGGGATTTTTGAAAAGGTTTTGATTTTTGAAAAGATTTTTGAAATAGTTACGATTTTTACAAAGCGTTGGGATTTTTGAAAAAAATTATCTAAAAAGAATTAAGATTTCAAAAATGTAGTGATGCGCCAAAATTAGCAGGAACTTGAAAAGAACATAACTTTTTCCTCAAGTGTCCGTTTGATTCTATTTTTTCGAAAACACATGTTTCAAAAAAATTCAAAAGTTTGAATAATTTAGATTTTCTAGAAATTTTGGATTTTTGAATATGTCATGATTTTTAAAATTCGTTATTTTTGAAAAATTTTGTGAATTTAAAAAGATTGAATTTCATAATTCTAAAAAAGTTCTAATTTCAAAAATTTAAGGTTTTTGAAAAAGTTGAGATTTTCAAAAAAGCCAGGATTATGAAAAGGTTGGGATTTCAAACAAAAATTGAGATTTTAAAAAAGTCGTGATTTCGAAAAACCCAAGAATTTTGAGAAAGTTGGGATTTTCAAAAAGACAAGATTTTGAAAAAAGGTGCAATTTTCAAATAAGTTAGGAATTACAAAATTGAAGAGATTTTTAAATCCCAACTGTTTTGAATATCCTAATTTTTTTAAAATCCTAACATTTTCAAAATCTTTACTTTTTCAAAATTCCAACTTTTTATAAAATCTTTTAAAATATAGACCTTTTGAAAATCATGACTTTTTGAAATCCTAACTGTTTCAAAATCGAGATATTTTTGAAATCGTGACTTTTTCAAAATTTCAACCCCTAAACCCTAAATACTAAAACTTGAAAGTTGAGTCGTAAACTTAACACCCTAAACCCCAACATCCGAAACACTAAGAGCAAAACCCTACATCCTAAATCATAACACATAATAAAGCCTAAACCCTCAGCCATAAACCATAAACTGAAATGCCTAAATAGTAAAAGCTAAACTCTAAACCCCAAAATTTAACCCATAAACCCTAAACCCTTATCCTTGAGCCATGAAGCCTAAACCCTAAACCCTAAACATTAAAAATTGAACTCTAAAGAAATATGCCTAAACCTAAATCCTAAACCCTATATACCTTGAACCGTGAGCCCTTAGTAGAAACCCAAAACCCTAAACTCATAACCCCAAACCTTGATTCCTTAGCCATGGACCATAAACCCATACCCCTACACTCTAAACCTTAAAATCTGATCCCTATACCCTATAAACCTTAAACCTTAAACCTTAAGTTCTAATTCCTCATAAACCCTAAATTCTGAGTCTTAAACCCTAAAACCCACGAATGCTAAATCCTGAATACATAATCGTATATCGTAAACCATGAGCCCTCAACCCTAAATGTAAAACCCTCAATCATAAACCTCGAACCCAAAACATTAAAAACTTTTCCCTAAATCCCAACCCTAAAACTTAATTCTTAAACCTTCAACCCCGGACCCTTAACCTCGACCCTAAACCCTAAACTCCAAACCCGACCCCCAAGCCCTAATCCCTAAACCACTAAATAGTAAACCCTAAACCCTAAACACTAAATCCTCTCATCCCTAAACCCTCAACCTACAAACCTTAATATAGTTATATTTAGAAGAAGGTGGTATTTTTAAAAACTTGGGATTTTCAAAAACTTGAGATTTTAAAATAAGTTACAATTTTGAAAAAAAATGTTATTTTTAAAAACATCAAGATTTTAAAAAAGCCGGGACTTTGAAAATATTTGAATTTTCGATCAAGTTTGGGTTTTTGAAAAAAGAATACTTCCAAAATTATAGGATTTTTAAAAAGTTGGGATTTTTGAAAGAGTGCGGCTTTACAAAAAGTTAGGATTTTGGAAAAGACGAGATTTTAAAAAATTGAGAATTTAAAAAGTCATGATTTTGTAAAAGTGAAGATTTTCAAAAAGTTAGGATTTTTAAAATGTGGGATTTTCAAAAAAGTCAAGATTTTGGAAAATGTTGGGATTTTAAAACGTCAAGATTTTTGAATAAGTAAGGATATTTGAAAAAGTCCCGATTTTTAATAATTGTGATATTTTTAAAAATATAATTTTTAAAAAAGTATTGATTTTTAAAAAAGTAGAAATTTTCGATAATGTTGAAAGTTTACAAAATTCAAGAATTTTTAAAAACCTGGGATTTCTAAAAAAGTTTTGATTTTTGAAAACATCGTGACTTTTGAAATAGTTGTGGAAACTTTAAAAGGTGTTCGTTTGAGTCCGTTTTTTTAAAATCTAATGTTTCAAAATATGAACTTTTTTAAACTATAAGGATTTTTTTTTAAATATCGAGAGTTTGAATAATTTAGATTTTTCCAGAAATTATGGATTTTTGTATATGTAATGATTTTTAAAAAATTCATTATTTTCAGAAAAGTTGAAAATTTTAGAAAAAGATAGAATTTTATAATTAGTATAAGTAGTATGATCAAAAGATTTCGTCTTAGTATCAACATCAAGGAATTTATCCAAAGCATCTCCCATAGATCTGAAACACTCCTCACTATAGAAATGCAAAGGTAAATACAACATCCTAATCCACACAGATCTGACAGCAAAAGTTTAGAAACCGGGTTAAAGTTTGGAAACCAGGGCTTCATCATAAGATGGTGCAACTAAAAATCCCATATTTTTCCAAAAATATTGTCCTTGTCAGAGGAAACCTCAAAGACAAGCAATGAATATTCCATGAGCAGAGGGATAGATATTAACTTTACCTTCCATGAAGGGCCTCAATGCACGAATATCCATTTGTAACAGCTGGAAGGCCGGGATAACAACTACTAAATCTACAGATCATGCCATGTTTTTGGTAAAATCCACAGTTTCTGATACATACTCACCAAAGGAGACAGATGGAGTTGATTTAGCATAAGCCATGGGTCTAACTGGCTCCTTAACACCAGATTTGGCCACCTCCAAGAAAGAGGGATTTCCCTTGTTCTAGTACTACTTCCTGAGATGTCTCTGTCCTGCACTTTACTCCCTAAAACCCCAGCTAGGGAGGAAACAACCGAACCACCAATCACCGAAGGACGCACAACAGGGTAACCGTCACAAGGGGGCATCAGACCTGCATCCGCCCTCCCGTACGTAGGCTTGCCTAATGAGACCCAAGATGTCACCCCAAACATTATCTTTGTTGAGATCTGTATGGGCCTTAATACCGCCGCCGCTATGGATCTGGGAAATGCCACCACTACCACCAGGGAGAACAGAGGAGACACCCCCACACCCATCGATTTCACCATACACTAGCCCATTTGAAGGGCCCAGTCTAGAAATCGGTTCTCTAACAGAGCAGGGTAACGAACCCGAACAACGGCAAACCAGGACATCCGCGCCCTTGGCAAAAGCACCGCCCCCTTTCGAGCATTTTTGATTTGAAACCGTGGTGATATTGGATTTTCTAAAAAAAAAAAAAAATTTTTAAAAAGAAAAGATTTTCAAAACAGTTGACATTTTGATGTGTAGATTTTACATAATTCAGAAATTTTAAACAGTTGGGATTTTTGAAAAAGTTTTGATTTTCAAAAATGTCATGATTTTTGATATATTTGCAATTTTGAAAAGATATAATCTCAAAAGAGTCAAGATTTCAAAATATATTGATGCGCCAAAATTAGTAGGAACTTGAAAAGGTCATAAATTGTGCTTGGTGTCTGTTTGAGTCCATTTTTCTTGAAACCACATATTTCAAAAATCTCAAAATTTTAAAAATATAAGGATTTTCAAAAAAAAGTCAGGAGTTTGAATAATTTAGATTTTCTAGAAATTCTGGATTTTTAATATGTCATGATTTTTGAAAAAGTCGTTATTTTAAAAAATGTTGTGAATTTTTTTATAAAAAAGGATTTTAAAGAATTTACAATATTAGAAAAAAATTGAATTTCATAATTCTAAAAATGTTTGAATTTAAAATTTTTAGGGTTTTTTAAAAAAGTATAGATTTTTTTAAAAGTCGGGGAATATGAAAAGGTTGGGATTTTGAACAAAGTTTTGGATTTCAAAAAAGTTGTGATTTTGAAAAAATTCCAATAATTTTGAAAAAGTTGGGATTTTCAAAAAGAAAAGATTTTGAAAAAGATGCAATTTTCAAATAAGTCGGGATAAACAAAACTGAAGAGATTTTAAAACCCAATTGTTTTCAATATCTTAATTTTTTTAAATCCTAACTTTTTCAAAATCTTTACTTTTTCAAATTTCCAACTTTTTATAAAATTGTGACTTGTTTGAAAAATATAAATTTTAAAAAATCATGAGTTTTTTTAAAAATTGTGAAGTTTCTAAATACATGACTTTATCACTTTAAAAATCTTTGAAAATAGAAACTTTTTTAAAGTAATGACTTTTTCAAAATCCTAACTGTTTCAAAAATGAGATATTTTTTAAATCGTGAATTTTTCAATATCGTCACTCCTAAACCCTAAAGCCTAAAACCTAAGTTATAACGTTAAACCCTAATCCCCCACATCCTAAACACTAAGCCCAAAACCCTAAATCCTAAACCATAAACCCTTAACATTGAATCCTAAACCCTAAACCCTCAGCCATAAGCCATAAACCATAACCCTTAATTGTAAAACCTAAACACTAAACCCCAAACCTTAACCCCTATGACTAAACCCTAAACTCTTAGCCCTATACCCTATAAACCCTAAACTCTAAATTCAAGTCTTAAACACTAAATTCCTAAATGCGAAAATCCTAAGTAGTAAACCATGAATCATAAAACAAGATCCCTAAACCTGAAATGCAAAACCTTCAATCGTAAACCTCGAATCTAAAACCCTAAAACTCAAACCCTAAATCCTAACCCTAAACCCTAAACCTTAAAACCTAATTCTTAAACCCTAAACACCGAACCCTGAACCCACGAGCCCTAATCCCTAAACCATAAACACTAAACCTTTAACCTCGAATCCTTAGCCCAAAAACCTAAATCCTAAACACTAAATCCCTTGAGCCCTAAACCCTTAACCTAGAAACATTAAAA
Organism: Taxus wallichiana var. yunnanensis; assembly: GCA_018340775.1. Lineage (NCBI taxonomy): Eukaryota > Viridiplantae > Streptophyta > Pinopsida > Cupressales > Taxaceae > Taxus > Taxus wallichiana. The sequence continues at coordinate 153,315,508 of CM031239.1, read as the reverse complement.
TACTTAGATTTGCAAAAAGTTGGTATTTTGAAAAACTTGGGATTTTCAAAAATCAAGATTTTTTAAAACGTCAGGATTTTAAAAAACTTGAGTTTTTCAAAAAATCACTGACTTTTTCAAAAGTTGAAATTTTAAACAAATATGTTATTTTTTGAAACATCATATTTTAAAACTGTCGGGACTTTGAAAATGTTCAAAATTTTCAAACAAGTTGCGGTTTTCGTACAATGAATATTTCCAAAAAGTTAGGATTTTTTAAAAGTTGGGAATTTTGAAAGAGTTGGGCTTTTCACATTTTGAAGAGTGAGGATTTTTAAAGAGTGTTTTTTTAAATGTCAATATCTTAAAAAATCTTGACATTTTCAAAAATTTGGGATTTTTTAAAAAACTAGATTTTTAAAAATTTGAGATTTTCCAAAAACTTGTGATTTTGTAAAAGTGAAGATTTTTGAAAAATTCAAGATTTTGAAAAGTCAGGATTTTCAAAAAGTCAAGATTTTGAAAATGTTGGGATTTTTAAAACGTCAAGGTTTTTTAAAAAGTCAAGATTTTTGAATATGAAGAGATATTGGAAAAAGTCTTGATTTTTAATTAAGTTGGGATTTCTTAAAAAAATGATTTTCGAAACCGTTGCGATTATTTAAATAGTTGCAATTAGTTAAATAATCATAATTTTCTAAAAATTAGGATTTTTGAAAAAGTTATAATCTCAAAAGAGTCAAATTTCAAAAATGTAGTGATGTGCCAAAATTAACAGGAACTTCAAAAGGTCATACATAAATTGTGCTCAGTGTATGTATTTGAGTCCATTTTTTTCGAAACCACATGTTTTAAAAATGTCAACTTTTTTAAAATATCAGGATTTTTTTTAAAAAATAGGAGTATAAATAATTTCGATATTCCAAAAATTATGGATTTTTGAATATGTGATGATTTTTAAAAAATTCATTATTTTCCAAAAAGTTGTGAATTTTAAAAAAATAGTATTTTAAAGAATTTGCAATTTTATAAAAAGAAAGAATTTGATCATTGTAAACAAGTTCAAATTTTAAAATTTAGGGTTTTTGAAAAAGTTGAGATTTTCAAAAAGTCAAGATTATGAAAAGGTTGGGATTTCGAAAAAAAAATGAGATTTCAAAAAATTCGCGATTTCGAAAAAGGCAAGAAGTTTTAGAAAGTTGGGATTTTCAAAAACACAAGATTTTGATAAAAGGTGCAATTTTCAACTAAGTCGAGAATTACAAAACTAAAGAGATTTTTAAATCCCAACTGTTTTGAAACTATTCATTTTGAAAATCCTAATTTTTAAGTCATGACCCTAGCTCCTAAAATATGAAACCTGATTAATAAATCCTAAACCCTAAACCCCAACATCCTAAACACTAAGCCAAAATTCTAAATCCTAAACTCTAAACTATAAACCCTTAACATTGAATCCTAATCCTTAAACCCTCAGTAATAAACCATAAACCCAAATCCCTAAATCGTAAAATCTGAACTCTAAATCCCAAATGTTAAACCATAAACCCTAAACCCCGTCCCTAAGTCGTGAAGCCTAAACCCTAAACAAGTAAATAGTGAACCCTAAAGCCTTAGGCCTAACCCTAAACCCTATACCTTCAATTGTGAGACCCAAGCCAAAACCTTAAATACTAAATCTTTAGCTAGAGACCTAAACCATAAACCCTAAACTCATAACCCTGAACCTCGAACCCTGAGCCATGAATTCACCCTTAGTAATGAACAATGAGACCTAAACCCTAAACGCTAACCCTAATTACTCGTAAACCCTAGATTTTGAGTCTTAAAACATAAAACACTAATTGCTAAATCCTAATTACTAAACCCTCAATCGTAAACCACGAGGCCTAAACCCTAAACCCTAAAACCTAACTCTTAAACCCTAAACCTTGATCCCTTACCCCTGAACCTCGACCCTAAACCCCGAACCCCAAAACTGAGCCGTGAGCCCTAATCCCTAAACCTTAAACACCAAACCCTAAACCCCTAATCCTGAGCCCAAAAACCTAAACCCTATACACTAAATCCCCTGAGACCAAAACCCTCAACCTAGAAACCTTAAAATAGTTAGATTGTGAAAAAGTTGGTATTTTGAAAAACTTGGTATTTTCAAAAGGTCAATCATTTTGAAAAAGTCGGGATTTTAAAAAACTTGAGATTTTAAAAAAAGTCTCATGGTTCAAAGTTTATGATTTAGGGTTTAAGGTTAGACCCAAGGCTTAGGGGTTTATGCTTCATGGCTCATGAATCAATGTTTAGGGTTTATGATTTAAGGTTTGGAGTTTAGAGTTTAGGTTATACAATTTAAGAATTTTTGTTTATGGTTTATGGTCGAGGGTTTATGGTTTAGGATTAAGTGTTAAGGTTTTATTGTTTAGGATGTTAGTGTTTAGGGTTTCACGCTTTAGGGTTTAGGGTTCACGATTTTTTAAAAAGTCACAATTTCCAAAATATCATGATTTTGAAATAGTTATGATTTCGAAAAATTCATGATTTTCAAAAAGTTTTTATTTTCAAATATTTTAAAAGTTATAAAGTCGTGAATTTAAATAAATGAATTTTTTTATAAAAAATCATGATTTTTTAAAAATTCGTAATTTTCAAAAAGGTCACGATTTTATAAAATATTGGAATTTTTTAAATAGTAAATATTTTTAAAATGTTAGGATATAAAAAAAAGAGGATATTGAAAAGCAAGTTGGGGTTTAAAAATCTCTTGATTCTGTAATTCCTGACTTATTTAAAATTTCCTTAAAATCTATTTATTCAAACTCATGAATTTTTGTTGAAAATCCTGATATTTTAAAACAGTTGAGATTTTTGAAACACGTGGTTTACAAAAACGGACTCAAACAGACACCCGTAACACAAGTTATGACCTTTTCAAATTCCTCGCTAATTTTGGTGCATCTAGTCACTTTCAAAATCTTAACTTGTTTGACATTATAACTTTTTTAAAATCCCAACATTTTACAAATTTCTGAATTTTCTAAAATCTCAACTTTTTAAAAATTATTGAATTTTCTAAAATCTCAAATTTATTATACCGACTTATTAAAAATACCGAGTTTAAAATTGCAACTTTTTCAAAAGTCGTGACTTTCATGAAAATCTCAAGTTTTTTAAAATGCTAATTTTTTCAAAAATCTTAACTTTTAAAAATTCCAGGTTTTTCCAAATCAGACTATTTTAAGTTTTATAGATTGAGGGTTTTGCGTTTTGCAGCTTTGTGTTTTGCTGATTAGGGTTAGGATTTAGTGCTAAGGTTTTAGGGTTTGGGGTTTGAGGTTTACTGGTTGAGGATTTTGAACTTAGGGTTTATGGCTCATAGTTTACAATTGAGAATTTACTATTTAGGATTTAGAATTTAGGGTTTAAGGGTTTAAGACTAAAAATTTAGGGGTTATAGGGTATAGGGTTTAGATTTTATAGTTTAGGCGTAGGGGTAAGGGTTTAGGTCTCAATGTTCATGGTTGAGGATCCATGGCTCAGTGTTTGAGGTTCTGGGTTATGAGTTTAGGGTTTAGGTCTCTAGTTAAAGGTTTAGGGTTTAGGGTTTATGGTTTTGGCTTAGGGCTCACGGTTCAAGGTATAGGGTTTAGGGTTAGGCCTAAGGCTTTGGGATTCACTATTTAGGGTTTAGGGTTTAGGCTTCATGCCTCAGGGATCAAGGTTTAGGTTTTATGGTTTAAGGTTTGGGGTTTAGAGTTTAGGTTTTACAATTAAGGGATTTGGGTTTATGGTTTATGGGTGAGGTTTTAGGATTCAGTGTTAAGCATTTATGGTATAGGATTTAGGGTTTTAGCTTAGTGTTTAGGATGTTGGGGTTTAGTGTTTAGCGTTTATGACTTAGGTTTTAGGTTTTAGGGTTTAGGGGTCGCAATTTTGAAAAAGTCACGATTTAAAAAATATCTCAATTTTCAAACAGTTAGGATTTCGAAAAATTAATGATTTTCAAAAAGTTTGTATTTTCAAAGATTTTAAAAGTTATAAAGTCATGAATTTAAAAAGTTCACAATTTTTTAAAAACTCGTGATTTTTAAAAAATCTGTAATTTTTGAAAAAGTCACGATTTTATAAAAAGTTGGAATTTTGAAAAAGTAAAGACTTTTAAAACATTAGGATTTTCAAAAAAATGATATTCAAAATAGTTGAGATTTATAAATCTTTTAAGTCTTGTAACTCTTGACTTATCGTAAAATTGCATCTTTTTTAAAAATCTTGTCTTTTTTAAAAATCCCAACTTTCTCAAAATTTTGGGCTTTTTCAAAATCATGGCTTTTTTTAAATCCCAATTTTTGTTCGAAATTTCAACCTTTTCATAATCCTGTCTTTTTTGATAATATCAACTTTTTAAAAACCCTAAATTTTTTAAAATTAAAACTTTTAGAATTATGAAATTCTATCCTTTTCTAAAATTACAAAATTCTAAACCCTAAATTAAACCCTAAACCCCTTTTCTAGAATTATGAAACCTGATTAATAAATGCTAAACCCTAAACCCCAACATCCTAAACACTAAGCCAAAATTCTAAATCCTAAACTCTAAACTATAAACCCTTAACATTGAATCCTAATCCTTAAACCCTCAAGTAATAAACCATAAACCCAAATAGCTAAATCGTAAAATTTAAACTCTAAACCCCAAACGTTAAACCATAAACCCTAAACCCTGTCCCTAATTCGTGAAGCCTAAACCCTAAACCGTAAATAGTGAACCTTAAAGCATTAGGCCTAAACCTGACTTTTTAAAAATCTTGACTTTTTGAACATCCCAAGTTTTTCAAACTACCAACTTTTTCCAAGTCTAACTATTTCAAGGTTTCTACATTGAGGGTTTAGGGATCTGTGGGATTTAATGTTTATGGTTTAGGCTTTGGCCTCGTGGATTCAGTGGTTCTAGGTTCGGGGTTTAGTGTTGAGGTTCAAGGTTCAAGAATCAAGGTTTAGGGTTTTAAGAATTATGTTTTAGGAGTTAGGGTTTTGGGCTTTTGGGTTCAAGGTTAGGATTTAGAGCTATGGTTTTAAGGTTTGGTTTTCGAGGTTTAGTGTTTAGGTATTGCACATAGGGTTTAGTATTTAAGATTTAGCATTTAGGGATTTAGGGTTTAAGACTAAAAAATTATGGTTTATCAAGTAATTATAGCTTAAGTTTTAGGGTTAGAGTTTAGGGTTTAGGGCATAGGGGTCAGGGTATAGGTCTCCGTGTTCATGTTTGAGGGTCCATGGCTCAATGTTTGAGGTTGGGGTTATGAGTTTAAGGTTTAGGGTTTAGGTTTCACTGCTCAAAGTTCGGGGTTTGGGATATAGGGTTTATTTTTTTATGGTTTAGGTTACATGGCTCTGGGATAAAGATCTAGGGTTTAAGGTTAAGGGATTAGGGTTTGAGTTTTACGCCTCATGGTTTATGGTTTAGGGTTTAGCATTTAGGGTTTTAAGGATTAATAATCAAAATTTAGGGTTTAGGAGTAATTAGTGTTTTTAAGCTTTAGGATTTATAGGATATATGGCTCGAGTTTAGGGTTTATGCCGTAAGGGTCGTGGTTTACATCTCGGTGTTCATGGTTGAGGGTCCATGGCTTAGTGCTCGAGGTTCGAGGTTATCAGTTTAGGGTTTAGTACTTTGTCTTTGGGCTTAAGGTTCAATGTATAGGGTTTAGGATTTAGGGTGGGCCTAAGGCTCAAGGTTTAGGGTTAACTATTTAGGGTTTAGGGTTTAAGTCTCAAGGTTAGGGGTTTAGGTTTTATTGTTTAAGGTTTGGGGTTTATTTAGGGCTTTAAGGTTTGGGGTTTACACTTTAGGTTTTACGATTTAGGGATTTGGGTTTAGGGTTTAGGATTCATTGTTAAGGGTTTATGGTTTAGGATTTAGGGTTTTGGGCTTAGTGTTTAGGATGTTATTATTTAGGGTTTAGTGTTTACGACTGTAATAGGGTTTAGGGGTCGCGATGTTGAAAACGTCACGATTTCAAAAATATCCCAATTTTGAAACAGCTTAAGATTTTGAAAAATTCATGATTTTCAAAATGTTTGTATTTTCAAATATTTTAAAAGTGATAAAGTCATGAATTTAAAAAGTTCACAGTTTTTTAAAACTATGATTTTTTAAAATTCGTAATTTTTGAAAAAGTCACAATTTTATAAAAAGTTGGAATTTTGAAAAAGTAAAGATTTTGAAAATGTTAGGATTTTCAAAAAAATTAGGATATTCAAAATAGTTGGGATTTAAAAATCTCTCAAAGTGTTTTATTTAGGATTTAGCATTTAGGGTTTTAAGGTTTAAGACTAAAAATTTAGTATTTAAGAGAATTTAGAGCTTAGGTTTTAGGGTTTATGGGGTATAGGGCTCGAGTTTAGGGCTTAGGGCTTAGGACTCAATGTTCATGGTTGAGGGGCCATGGATCGGTGTTCGAGGTTTGTGGCTATGCGTTTAGGCTTTAGGCTTTAGGGTTTAGGTCTACATTAAAGGTTTAGGGTTTAGGTTAGGCCTAAGGCTTTAGGGTTCACTCTTTAGGGTTTTAGGGTTTATTGTTTAGGGTTTAGGGATTAGGGCTTAAGGCTTAGGGTTTAGACTTCATGGCTCGGGGATCATGGTTTAGGGTTTATGTTTTAAGGTTTGGTTTTATGATTTAGATATTTGGGTTTATGGTTTATGGCTGAGGGTTTAGTGTTTAGGATTCAATGTTAAGGGTTTATGGTTTATGATTTTGTGTTTAGGATTTTGGGGTTTAGGGTTTAGCATTTATGATTAAGGTTTCATGTTTTAGGGTTTAGGCTTAGGGGTCATTATTTTGAAAAATTAATGATTTCAAAATTATCCCTGATTTTGAAATAGTTAGGATTTCTTAAAATTCATGATTTTCTAAAAGTTTGTATTTTCAAATATTTTAAAAGTGATAAATTCATTAATTTTAAATGTTCACAATTTTAAAAACTCGTGATTTTTAAAAATTCATAATATTAAAAAAAATCACGATTTTATAAAAATTTTGAATTTTGTAAAAGTAAAGATTTTAAAAATGTTAGGATTTTAAAAAAATAGGATATTCAAAAAGTTGGGATTTAAAATCTCTTCAGTTTAAAAATAGGATATTTTAAAAATTTGGGATTTAATAATCTTGTCTTTTTTAAAATCTCAACTTTCTCAAAATTCTTGACTTTTTGAAATCATGACTTTTTGAAATCCCAACCTTTTCAAATTCCTAAATTTTTGAAAATCTCAACTTTTCCAAAACCATATTTTTTTGAAATTAGAATTTTTAAGAATCATGAAATTCTATCTTTTTCTAAAATTACAAATTTTTTAAAATCCTAAATTTTATTTAATTCACAACTTTTTGGAAAATAATGACTTTTTTAAAAATCATCACATATTCAAAAATCTACAATTTCTGGAAAATCTAAATTATTCAAACTCCCGACATTTTTTGTAAAATCCTAATATTTTAAAAAAATTGAGATTTTTAAAACATGCGGTTTCAAAAAAACACGTAATCAAACATAAAACCAGAGCACAAGTTATGAATTTTTCAAAATCGCAACAATTTAAAAGTTTTTCAAAATCCCAACTTTTTAAAAATATTAGGATTTTACAAAAATGTTGGGAGTTTGAATAATTTAGATTTTCCAGAAATTGTTTTCATAAATTAAAAGTTTTTCAAAATCCCAACTTTTAAAAATTCCTAAATTTTCTAAAATCTCAACTTTATGAAAAATGTCGACTTTTTTGAAAATCCTTACATTTTTTTATAAATTTATATTTTTTGAAAATTTTAAATATTAAAAATTGAAACTTTTTTAATATTGTGATTTAGGATTTATGGGGGTTATGGGATCATTGTTTAGAGTTTAAGAATTAGGTTTTAGGGTTTTGGGTTTTTCGGCTAAGGGTTAAGGCTTTAGGGCTCAGGTTTTAGGTTTAAGGGTTAAGGGTCGTGATTTCAAAAATATCTAGATTTTGAAACAATTAGGATTTAAAAAACATTATGATTTTCAAAAATTGTATTTTCAAATATTTTAAAAGTGATAAAGTCATGAATTTAAAAAGTTTACAATTTTTAAAAACTCGTGATTTTTTAAAAATTTGTAATTTTTGAAAAAATCGTGATTTTATAAAACGTTGAAATTTTCAAAAGTTAAAGATTTTGAAAATGTTGGGATTTAAAAAAAAAAGGATATTCAAAATGGTGGGGATTTAAATATCTCTTTAGTTTTGTAATTCCAGACTTTCACAAAATTCTTCACTTTTTTTTTTCGAAATCACGACTTTTTTAAAATCCCAATTTTTGTTTGAAATCCCAACTTTTTCATAATCCCAATTTTTGTTTGAAATCAATTTTTTTTTGGAAAATAATAACTTTTTCAAAAATCATGACTTATTCAAAAATCCAGAATTTTTGGAAAATCTAAATTATTCAAGCTCCTAACTATTTTTTGAAACATGTGGTTTAAAAAATTGACTCAAACGGATACCTAGAGCACAAGTTATGACCTTTTCAAATTCCAACTAATTTTGACGCATCATTACATTTTATAAATCTTGACTTTTTGAGATATAACTTTTTCGAAAACAACAATTTTTTTAAAATGCTAACTATTTCAAAAATCGCGATGTTTTCAAAAATCAAAACTTTTTCAAAAATCCCAACTTTTTAAAAATTCCTGAATTTTCTAAAATCTCAACTTTATCAAAAATGTTGACCTTTTTGAAAATCCTTACTTTTTGAGATGATAAATTTTTCAAAACTCACAACTATTTCAAAACTAACGACGTTTTCGAAAATCTGAACTTTTCAGAAATCCCAACTTTTAAAAACTCCTGAATTTTCTAAAATCTCAACTTTATCAAAAAAGCCGACGTTTTAGAAAATCCATATTTTTTTTAAAAAATTATATATTTTTCAAAATCTCAAATATTAAAAAGCAGGACTTTTTTTAATATCACAACTTATTCAAAAATCCCAACTTTTTGAAAAGTCTTGACATTTTAAAAATTCCAACATTTTTCAAAATCTTGACTTTTACAAAGTCACGACCTTTGGAAAATCTCAAAATTTTAAAATCTCATCTTTTCAAAAATCCTAACATTTTTGAAAATGTTGAGTTTTTCAAAAATTCAGACTTTTTCAAAAATCTGGACTTCAAAAATCCTGACTCTTCAAAAATGTGAAAAGCCTAACTCTTTAGAAACTCCTGAATTTTCAAAAATGATAACTTTTTCGAAAACCGCAACTTGTTTGAAAATCTGAACAATTTTCAACTCTCAACATTTATTAAATCTTGATGTTTTCAAAAATAAACACTTTTTATTTCAATTACAACTTTTTCAAAAGTCGCTAATTTTTTTAAAATCTCAAGTTATTGAAAATCCTGACCTTTCATAAGATTTTGACTTTTTAAAAGTCCCAAGTTTTTTAAAATACCAACTTTATCGAAATCTAACTATTTTAAGGTTTCTAGGTTGAGTATTTAGGACTAAGGATATTTAGTGTTTAGGGATTATGTTTTTGGGCTTAGGATTCGAGGTTTAGTGTTTATGGTTTAGGGATTACGGCTCGGGGCTCAAGGTTAAGGGTTCAAGGTTTAGGGTTCGAGGATTAAAGTTTAGTGTTTAAGAATTAGGTTTTAGGATTTCGGGATTTTGGGGTTTAGGGCTTTGGTTTTAGGGTTAAGGGTTTGAGTTTTACGGTTGAGGGTTTTGTACTTAGTGTTTACGACTCATGATTTATGATTTAGGGTTTATAGGGTATAGGGCTTAGAATTTACGGATTAGGGTAAAGGGGTCGGGTTTAGGTATTAATGTTCATGGTTGACGGTCCATGGTTCAATGTTCGAGGTTTCGGGTTATGAGTTTATGGTTTAGGTCTCTAGCTAAAGGTTTAGGGTTTAGGGTTTTGCCTTAGGACTCATAGTTCAAGGTATAGGGTTAAGCCTAAGGCTTTAGGGTTCACTATTTAGGATTTAGGGTTTAAGGCTCAAAGTGTTAGGGCTTTAGGGTTTAGGGTTTAGAGTCTAGGTTTTACGATTTAGGGATTTGGGTTTTTTGTTTATGTCTCGAGGGTTTATGGTTTATGGTTTAGGATTTAGTGTTTTCGGTTTAGTGTTTAGGATGTTGGGGTTTAGGGGTTAGCCTTTATGATTTAGGTTTCAGGTTTAGGGTTTAGGGGTCGCGATTTTGAAAAAGTCACGATTTCAAAAATATCTTGATTTTGAAACAGTTAGGATTTCAAAAATTCATGATTTTCAAAAAGTCTGTATTGTTAAAGATTTTGAAAGTTTTAAAGTTATGAATTGAAAAAGTTCACAATTTTTTAAAAAGTCGTGATTTTATAAAAAGTTGGAATTTTGAAAAATTAAAGATTTTTAAAATGTTAGGATTTTAGAAAAAATTAGGATATTCAAAACAATTGGGATTTAAAAATATCTTCATTTTTGTAATTCCAAACTAATTTTAAAATTGCACCTTTTTCAAAATCTTGTCTTTTTTGAAAATCCCGACTTTCTCAAAATTCTTGGCTTTTTCAAAATTACGAGTTTTTTGAAATCCTAAGATTTGTTCAAAATTCCAAGCTTTTTATAATCCTAACTTTTTTAAAATCACATTTTTTCAAAAACCCCCTAAATTTTGAAATTCAAACTTTTGAGATTTATGAAATTTTATCTTTTTCTAAAATTACAAATTCTTTAAAATCCTTTTTTAAATTCACAACTTTTTTGGAAAATAATGAATTTTTCAAAAATCATGAAATATTAAAAATAATGACTTTTTTTTCAAAATCCTGATATTTTAAAAATATATATATTTTTGAAACATGTGGTTTTAAAAAAATGGACTCAAATGGACACCCAGAGCACAAGTTATGACATTTTTCAAATTCCTACTAATTTTGGCGTATCACTACATTCTTGAATTCTTGATTTTTTGAGATTATAACTTTTTCAAAAATCCCAAATTTTTTGAAAATCACATTTATTTCAAAACTCACGATGTTTTTGAAAATTGATGATTGAAAAACAGGTACTAAGCCCTGACCACTTTTATTAAATTCAATCAATCAAAAATTACAGAGAATGGGCTGCAATATTTATAGATATTGCACAGCCAAATACATACGGGAGAATAAGTTGCACAGGTGCAACCAAATGCCAGAATGAATAAGCTTCCAATAACATCCGGGAAGCAGGAAATGAATAGATACAAATATATTGTTCACAACAATATAACAGTATGAAATAAAAGACAAATATGGTTGATTAACCATATAACCAAATAACAATTATTATTTAATTAATAAAATTAAATAATTTAAACTATGCATAATTAATATTAGGATAATAATATTTAATCCTAACATTCCCCCCCTTAATTGTGCATCATTCAAGAGATGAGGAGAGAAATGCTCGAACAACTCAAATTGTCACGTGCAAGTGACTTTGTGAAAATATCTACTCGTTGTTCAGCCGTTGGACAAAATTGAAGATGGATGTTGTGCTTAAACACATGTTCGCGTATGAAATGAACCTGAACCTCAATGTGCTTTGTTCTCTCATGAAAAACTGAATTGCGAACAAGTTTGAGAACACCTTCATTGTCTACATACATGGTAGTCGGTTTGTCTGTGGAAGAGCGAGAAACAAAGTGTTGTTTCTTACTTCCCCATGGTATTAGTCTAGATCCCATAATGAATATAAATCCAGAAGTCAATTTTCTATCATCAATGTTACTCGCATGATCCTGGATCCGAATATCCAGTCAAGAAGAAGTTTTCATTCTTCTTGTATTCTAGACCAAGATCCACTGATCCTTTGAGATATCTCAAAATGCGCTTTGCTGCTTTCCAATGACAAATTTTGGGTTCCTGCATGAACCTGGATAAATAGCTCACTGCAAAGCTGATATTTGGTCTAGTGTAGGTCAAGTAAATGAGACTCCCAATCAGCTACCGATAGAGAGTGGCACTTACCTCAAGAGATGGATCTGAACAAGATAATTGTAATCTGTTCTCCATAGGTGTAGCAATTGGTGTGCAATCCATCATCCTAAACTTCTCAAGTGTTGTCTTGGTATATTTCATCTGAGAAACAAATATATGATTCTCTTTCTGCCATACTTCTAGTCCAAGACAGTAGTGCATAAGCTCGAGATCTGTCATGTCGAATGATCGCTTAAGATCTTTCTTTGTTTCATCAATCATCTTCACTGAACTTCCAGTGATGACTAGATCATCGACATAAACTACAACAATCACCATCTCCCCCCCTTGCTTTTTGAGGTAGAGAATGGGATCATATGCATTTCTGATGAATCCATGTTGTACGAGATGCTCATCAATCTTGATGTACCATGCCCTGGGTGCCTATTTGAGACCATACAGAGATTTCCCGAGTCTCGCATACCTTTTCTTCTTGACCAGTACAACATATCCTCAAAGTTGAGTCATGTAGACTTCTTCTTGTAAATCTCCATTCAGGAAGGTACTTTTTACGTCCATTTGGTGAACTTTCCATCCAAACTGAGCAGCTAGAGCAAAGATCATCCTGATCATTTTGATCTTAGTTGTGGGAGCAAATGTCTCCTCATAGTCAATGCCTTCTTTTTGTGCGTACCCCTTTGCTACAAGTCTTGCTTTGCACTTGTCCACTGTCCCATCTGCTTTGTACTTAGTTTTGAATATCCATCTGCATCCAATGGGTTTCTTCCCTGGTGGAAGATCAACAAGCTGCCAAGTGTTATTCTTCATCACTGATTGATATTCAGAATCCATGGCATCTTTCCAAGCTTTTGACTGTAGGGCTTCCTGGACTATAGAGGGCTCATCTGATTCAATAACTCTACTCATCAAAGCAAAGTTAACTTCTTCTCTTGCTTTATTGCGAGTCCGTGGTCCAGGGGTGGATGTATCCGGTGGAGCATCCAATCTTGCATCTCGTAATGTACTTGTACACCATTTAGGCATACGTTGACCTGTTCCCATGGGTTGTGGTTCTATCTGATCAACACCATCATCCCCATCATCACTTTCATCTTCTGAGGGAACATTAGCTTCAATTTTTACAAATAGTTAAAAATCTACATCTTGCAAGTCCAGAGGAGTCTCTGCTTCCTTCTTCTCGAAAAACTCAACATCTCCGCATGTGTACACTTTTCTCGGTCTCAGGATCCATCATCTGTACCCAAGAGTCTCTTCACCGTATCCAATGAAGATGAGATTTTGTGACTTCATATCCAATTTCTTTGCATTCGTTTGGGTATGTGCATGTTGGCTTTGCACCCGAATACTCTGAGGTGTGCAATGGATGGTTTCCTTTTTGACCATGCTTCTTGTGGTGTAATTCCATCAAGAGCAGTTGTGGGCGCTCTGTTTAACAAATACACTGCTGTTTTTGCTGCTTCTGCCCAAAATGTCTTTGCAAGTCCGGAATCATCGATCATGCATCGCACCATTTCCATGATAGTACGATTTCTTCTCTCAACAACACCATTTTGCTGCGGTGTGTGTGTGGAGGAGGCATTTGTCGATGAATCCCGTGAGTTTGTAGGTAGTCTCTGAACTCATCACTGGTGAATTCCCCCCCTCGATCTGAGCGAGAGAGTTCTGATGTGACGACCAATTTCTTTCTCAACTGCCACTTTGAACTTTTTGAATGTTTCAAAGGCTTTACTTTTCTTGAGAAGACAAAAATCCACATTTTCCGTGAATAGTCGTCAACACAGAGCATAAAGTACTAGAACCCCGAATGACCTGGCTGCATCGAACCCGCCTGAGATCGGTATGAACCAGGTCAAGTTTACCATGAGCTCGAAAAGTACTCTTTTGGAATGAAACTCTGTGTTGTTTTCCTACTAAGCAGTGAGGACACTTGTCTGTATCCTTCTGAAGAGATGGTAGCCCATGTACCATATTACACCGGCGAAGTGTTTTGAGATATTTGAAACTTACATGACCAAATCTCCGATGCCACAACTAGGCTGAGGTGGAGTTTTTAGCCACAAGTGCTTGATCATTTTTGTGAATGAAATCAAGTTGAAACATTCGTCCCACATTTGAGGCTTTTGCAATTATTTTCGAGCCTCTGGATTTATCTCGAATCAAACACATTTTCTTGCCGGATTGACTATCAAAGTCAATTTTCAGGTTGTGATCTAGGAGTTGACTAACTGAAAGAAGATTCTTTGTCAACCTGGGACATATAGAACATCTGATAGTCTGCATTTGCATGAACCAAGGGGTAGAGAAATGTTTCCAATCCCCTGAATTGTATATGAAGAATCATCTCCCAACGAAACATGATTTTTCGATGGCGTGTCCCTCATTGAAATAAACCAATCTCTGTGGCCGGTCATGTGTCGAGTGGCTCCCAAATCAACATACCAGACGTCACTAGATGACGTGGATGGTTCACTTGATCGAGCAGTGAACAAGAAGTCTTCATTGTCTGACTGTTCTTGTTGCTCAGCAATATTACCTTGCTGGTGGGGTCTTCTTTTCCAGTTCCCCTTTTTCTGCCCATGATAGTTGTTTGAATGTCCCTTGTAAGATTGTTGTTGTGGTCCAGAATTGCTTGATGAACCTTTCTTATAAGTGTTAAACCAACATTCTTGCAAGTCATGTCCTCTTTTGCAAATTGGACATCGCTTCTTCTGTTGATTGTCCCCATGATACTGATTCTGATGTGGGGACTTCTGATAGGATTTAGGTTTTCCTTTACCTTTTCCTTTCCATTTTTGATGTGAAGACAATGCCTGCTCCTCTTCATCATCCTTGTTGTGCATTGTTTCCTCTTGTTGCAGTAGGTTTACTAGCTTGTCAAAACTAATTGTCGTATCTGACAAGTTTAGAGTTGTGACAAAAATGCGGTAAGAAGAAGGGAGAGCTCTCAGAACAATGGGAACGAGAGATTCATCTTTGACCTCTTCTCCTAGGGCTAGAAGTGAAGCCCTTAACTCTGCAACTCTTCTTAAGGAAAGCTTCAATTTTCTCATTCTGCTTGAACTTCAATGTATGTAACTAACTCTGCAAATTTAGTATGACATTCTTGTTCTTGGCCTCATATATTGTGCTCAGCTTATCCCACACTTCTTTTGCTGTTGTGGCATCTCGAATGTGGGCTTGCACATCGTCGGACACTCCAAACAAGATGATGAGTTTTGCTTTCTGATCTGCTCTATCAAATTGTCGTTGTTGTGTTGCATCAGTTGGTGATCTGGTTAGAGTACCAGTCACAACAGGCCAGATTTCTTCAAACTCAAGTTGTGTCTTTATTTTTGTCTTCCATGCAGCATAGTTGCTTCCTCTGAGCAATTGTGAATCCGGAAGAAAAAATTTGGGGGCATTGGTGCCCATTTTGCAGAGATCACTGACAGGGTTTGGCTCTTATCACTCTAGGTATTAGGTCTCCCAATCTATATACCATCAATTCGATATACCGAACCTTTCTATATATGCGCCCTTCCGATATACCCGTCGGTACGTGGAAGAAGCTCGCCCTTTCTATATACCCGGTAGTACGTGAAAGAGGCGTTAATGTACGTGAAAGAATTCAATACGTGGTACCAAGACAGTACTGATGGGGGTCTGTGTGATTATTGACACCGGCTCAAAGAAATATCCTCATACGCGCGTAACTTTCGCTATATACTTGGACAGTTTCTCAGTCTGGATTTATGTCTTGCAATCGTTCACAGACGGATGGGATGGTTCATAGTGTGTGCACTGTGAACTTATTACTCCCCGTCGATTTATAGGGATGATGCCCAGACGACGTTGTTGCAGCTATATTAGGCGTTAAGTGCAGTAGTAGTCGCGACGGCTTTACCCGTAAGCGCTTCCCAGAGGCACTGTATATACCGAACGCTGCGAATGAGATCTAGGATCTCGTGAGTGTTACAGAACCAATTTTATTGTTTTTATTACAATTCTGCCAGTTTCTGAGCAGTTACAAAGTTTTGCAGTTGACTATGGCAACCTACAAATTAGTACAATATGCAGCAGTATACAATTTACATTCAAAAAACTGTACAATTTGAATGACAGGCAAAAAATTTCAGTTTCGGGGTCCCTGGTGGCCTCCTGAGCCCAATACGACCCAAAATGCTAAAAATTGCAAAAAAATAGCTGACCAGATGGGAGAAAAAAATTTACCCTAAATTAGGGATTTCTCCGCTAAATTTAGTTAGTTATAACTAAATTCAAAAAATCTGCTAAATTTAGCAGTTCCGCCAAAAATTCTGCCAAATGCAAAATGTGAAGTTGGGGGTGGGATTTGAACCATGCACCTCCCACTTCTAAGGCTTTCCCTCTATCCAACTTGGCCACTTAAGGGCGCTTGATGTAGAAATGAGCAAACTTGTATTTAAAGTATATGAAAAATGACTTACCTTAGAAAATGCGACCTAGATGAAGGATCCACGTGGCTGCAGCTGGTGAGAGGCGTTTTTAGGTTATTTTTTAGCTAAAAATCCGGATCTGAAGCATCTACAGCACTTTATCTCCTTTGGCCGCCACTTTTACCTTATTTCTCACCATTTTTTTCATTTTTTTGCTTGCTTGGTCGCTGTTTTCTTGTGCAGGTCGCTTGGATGGAGGATTTGGCGCTGGCACTGCTATTTTTCTTTGTTTGGGCCGCTGGTTCCTTGCTTTGGGCGCCTATTTTGATTGTTGTTGTATTCTTTGCTTTTGTATTGATTTGATTTGCTTTCCTTTTGCAGGCTTTGGCGTGGAGGACTGGCTGAAGGCGCCTTTTTCTTTGTTTTCTTTGATTCTTGATTGATATGCTTTGCTTTGCTGATTTCTATGTGTGCAGGTCTAGCATGAGGAGGATTTGGGCGCCTCTTTTTTTTATTCTTTGCTTTGTTTTGATTTGCTCCTTTCTTGTGTGCGCAGGTAGCTCTTTTCCTCAGGCTTCACAAATCCATATACATACACACAGATTTGGATGTCCAGTGGACTACTAACAATAACAGGAGCTATATTTCCTCTCTAATTTAGAGATAAAACCCGTAATGGGGTAAAAAAATACTAATAATTTTAAAAAAAAAAATTTTGAATACCTGCTGCAAATTTTGCCTTTGAGTGCACCAGTGCAAAAAAAATTTGCGTTCCAAACACCTGGAACTGAACAGGAGGTTGTGGGTTTGCAGGGGGTTCTGGGAAGCTGCAGGAGGCAGCACTGGCTCTCCTTCTGGTGTAGATTTCTTCTCCACGAATTCTCCTTCTTCTGCAACCTTCTCCAACCTTGCCAGGAGCTTCAATTCGCTCTGGTACCAAATGATGATTGAAAAACAGGGGACGGCTTTGACCACTTTTATTAAATTCAATCAATCAAAAAATTACAGAGAATGGGCTGCAATATTTATAGATATTGCACAGCCAAATACATACGGGAGAATAAGTTGCACAGGTGCAACCAAATGCCAGAATGAATAAGCTTCCAATAACATCCGAGATGTAGGGAATGATTAGATACAAATATATTGTTCACAACAATATAACAAGATGAAATAAAAGATAAATATGGTTGATTAACCATATTACCAATTAACAATTATTATTTAATTAATAAAATTAAATAATTTAAACTATGCATAATTAATATTATGATAATAATATTTAATCCTAACAAAAATCTAATCTTTTTCCAAAATCATAACTTTTTCAAAATTCCTGAATTTTCCAAAATCTCAACTTTATCCAAAATGTCGGCTTTTTTTTTAAATCCTAAGTTTTTAAAAAAATTATATTTTTTTAAAATCGCAAATATTACAAATCAGGACTTTTTCAAATATCTTGACTTATTTAAAAATCCTAACATTTTTTAAAGTCACGACTTTTTGGAAAATCTCTTCTTTTCAAAAATCCTAACATTTTTAAAATGTCAAGTTTTTCAAAAATCTTGACTTTTTCAAAAACGCAAACTCTTAACAAATCCTGAATCTTCAAAAATATGAAAAGTTGTTAACTTTTCAAACATATTAACTTTTTTGAAATATTCATTTTTCAAAGACCGCAAATTGCGTGAAAATCCGAACATTTTAAAAGTCCCAACATTTTTTAAATATTAATGTTTTCAAAAATAACAACTTTGTTTAGAAATACAAATCTATCCTTTGATTGCGTTTTGGACATCAAGTCTCTTTCACTTTAAGTTGTAAGGGTAAAACCGTAGACATCAAATAAACGTTGGAGAAGAATATTTTTCTACCTAATAGAAAATGATTAAGTATTTTTATGCAATTTGATTTATGCCAATTATGTATGTCAGTTATGGCAATTTATATAAAGTATAAGAAACCAACTTGAGAACGTCGAATTGTATTTTTCAACCGCGGAATAAGCCTAAGAAAACGTAGGTGGACAAACAAGAAAATTTATCGTTACTCGTAATGTCCTTGGAATGTTAACTTTAACAAAAATACATTTAAGGAAATGATGTGTTTTGGGTTCACCATTCCTGAAGCCATGTTCTTGTGGTTGGGTCTTTAATAGTAACCTTACATTGGGAAAAGTGTAGCATCAGCATGCGTACGTCATTTTTGCGTGTCTATGTGAGTCGATGATTATTGTGATTAACGTATGCGCGTCGAGTTCTGGACTAAAAGCCCATGTTATGTGTGTGTAGTGAGCAATGTAAGTCAAAACAAAAATTATCCGGTATTCTCGTTGTATTTGTGTGTGTAAAGTGTGGGCACTACACCTTCTAATTTTCGTGCATCACTACATTTTTGAAATCATGACTTTTTGAGATTATAACTTTTTAAAAATCCCTTCTTTTTTGAAAATAACATTTGTAGAAAAAATCACGATGTTTTCAAAAATCAAAACTTTTAAAGACTCTAAATTTTTGAAAAACTCAACATTTTCTAAAAATTTAGCATTTTATAAAAGACATGATCTTAAAAAATTTAAGATTTTCTAAAAAGTCTTGATTTTGTAAAAGTGAATATTATCGAAAAAGTTAAGATTTTGGAAAATGTTGGGATTTGTAAAAGTCAACAGTTTTGAAACGTCAAGATGAGATTTCTGAAAAAGTTTTGATTTTTGAAAACATCGCGATTTTTGAAATAGTTTCAATTTTTGAAAAATTTATGATCTCAAAAAAGTAAAAATTTTCAAAAATGTACTGATGTGCCAAAATAAGCAAGAACTTGAAAAGCTCATAACTTGTGCTCCAATTGTCCGTTCGAGTCAATTTTTTAAACCGCATGTTTCAAAATGTCAAATGTTTAAAAATAACACGATTTTCAAAAATAAAGTCAGGAGCTTGAATAATTTAATACTTTTGATTATTTTACGATTTTTGATTCATTATATTCCAAAAAGTTGTGAATTTGAAAAAAATAGGATTTTAAAGAATTTGTAATTTTAGGAAAAGATAGAATTTCATAATTCCAATAAAATTTGAATTTCAAAAATTTTATGAGTTTTGAAGAAGTTGAGATTTTTAAAAAGTCGGGATTTTAAAAAAGTTGTTATTTTGAAAATTCAAAAGTTTTTAAGAAATTTGGGATTTTCAAAAACACAAGATTTTGAAAAAATGTGAAATTTTCAAATAAGTCAGGAATTACAAAACTGAAAGGATTTTTAAAACCTAACAGCTTTGAAAATCCTAATTCATCTTATACATTTTCAAAATTCCAAAATTCTATAAAATCGTGAGTTTTTCGAAAATAACGAATTTTCAAAAAATCACGAGATTTTTTAAAATTTCTGAACTTTTTAAATTCATGACACTACCACTCTAAAAATCTTGGAAAATACATAAATTATAAAAATCGTGACTATTTCGAAATTCTAATTGTTTCAAAATCGGGATAAATACTAAATCCTAAACAAAGTTGTTATTTTTTAAAACATAAAGATTTAAAAATGTTGGGACTTTGAAAATGTTCATATTTTCAAACAATTTGGGTTTCCAAAAAATGAATATTTGAAAAAAGTCAGGACTTTTGAAAAGTTGGGATTTTCAAAAGAGTTGGACTTTTTGAAGAGTCTAGATTTTTGAAAAACTCGACATTTTCTAAAAATTTAGCATTTTATAAAAGACATGATCTTAAAAAATTTAAGATTTTCTAAAAAGTCTTGATTTTGTAAAAGTAAATATTTTCGAAAAAGTTAAGATTTTGGAAAATGTTGGGATTTTTAAAAAGTCAAGATTTTTAAAACGTCAATATGAGATTTCTGAAAAAGTTTTGATTTTTGAAAACATCGCGATTTTTGAAATAGTTGCGATTTTTGAAAAATTTATGATCTCAAAAAAGTAAAGATTTTCAAAAATGTAGTGATATGCCAAAATAAGCAAGAACTTGAAAAGGTCATAACTTGTGCTCCAATTGTCCGTTTGAGTCAATTTTTAAACCGCATGTTTCAAAATGTCAAATGTTTAAAAAAATAACACGATTTTCAAAAAAAGTCGGGAGCTTGAATAATTTAATACTTTTGAATATTTTACAATTTTTGAAAAAGTCATTATATTCCAAAAAGTTGTGAATTTGAAAAAATAGGATTGTAAAGAATTTGCAATTTTAGGAAAAGATGTAATTTCATAATTCCAATAAAATTTGAATTTCAAAAATTTTACGAGTTTTGAAGAAGTTGAGATTTTTTAAAAGTCAGGATTTTAAAAAAGTTGTTATTTCGAAAAATCAAAAGTTTTTGAGAAATTTGGGATTTTCAAAAACACAAGATTTTGAAAAAATGTGAAATTTTCAAATAAGTCGGGAATTAAAAAACTGAAGAGATTTTTAAAACCTAACAGTTTTGAAAATCCTAATTCATCTTATACATTTTCAAAATTCCAAAATTCTATAAAATCATTTGTTTTTCGAAATTTATGAATTTTTAAAAAATCACGAGATTTTTTAAAATTTGTGAACTTTTTAAATTCATGACATTACCACTTTAAAAATCTTGGAAAATACATAAATTTTGAAAATCGTGACTATTTCGAAATTCTAATTGTTTCAAAATCGGGATATTTTTTAAATCTTGACTTTTTCAAAATCGCGACCCCTAAACCCTAAAACCTAAACACCAACATCCTAAACACTAAGCCCTAAATACTAAATCCTAAACAAAGTTGTTATTTTTAAAACATAAAGATTTAAAAATGTTAAGACTTTGAAAATGTTCATATTTTCAAACAATTTGGGTTTTCAAAAATGAATATTTCGAAAAAGTCAGGATTTTTGAAAAGTTGGGATTTTCAAAAGAATTGGACTTTTTGAAGAGTCTAGATTTTTGAAAAACTCAACATTTTCTAAAAATTTAGCATTTTATAAAAGACATGATCTTAAAAATTTAAGATTTTCTAAAAGGCTTGATTTTGTAAAAGTGAATATTTTCAAAAAAAGTTAAGATTTTGGAAAATGTTGGGATTTGTAAAAGTCAAGATTTTTAAAACGTCAAGATGAGATTTGTGAAAAAGTTTTGATTTTTCAAAACATCGCGATTTTGAAATAGTTGCAATTTTTGAAAAATTATGATCTCAGAAAACTAAAGATTTTCAAAAATGTAGTGATGTGCCAAAATAAGCAGGAACTTGAAAAGGTCATAACTTGTGCTCCAATTGTCCGTTTCAGTCAATTTTTTAAACCACATGTTTCAAAAATGTTAAATGTTTAAAAATAACACAATTTTAAAAAAAAAGTCGGGAGCTTGAATAATTTTATACTTTTGATTATTTTACGATTTTTGAAAAAGTCATTATATTCCAAAAAGTTGTGAATTTGAAAAAAAAATAGAATTTTAAAGAATTTGCAATTTTAGGAAAAGATAGAATTTCATAATTCCAATAAAATTTGAATTTCATAAATTTTACGAGTTTTGAAGAAGTAGAGATTTTTTAGAAGTCAGGATTTTAAAAAGTTGTTATTTCGAAAAATCAAAAGTTTTTGAGAAATTTGGGATTTTCAAAAACACAAGATATTGAAAAAATGTGAAATTCTAAAATAAGTCGGGAATTAAAAACTGAAGAGATTTTTAAAACCTAACAGTTTTGAAAATCCTAATTCATCTTATACATTTTAAAAATTCATAAATTCTATAAAATCGTGAGTTTTTTGAAAATTACGAATTTTTAAAAATCACGAGATTTTTTAAAATTTCTGAACTTTTTAAATTCATGACATTTCCACTTTAAAAATCTTGGAAAATACATAAATTTTAAAAATCGTGACTATTTCGAAATTCTAATTGTTTCAAAATCGGGATATGTTTTAAATCTAGAATTTTTCAAAATCGCGACCCCTAAACCCTAAAACCTAAACACCAACATCCTAAACAAAGTTGTTATTTTTCAAAACATAAAGATTTAAAAATGTTAAGACTTTGAAAATGTTCATATTTTCAAACAATTTGGGTTTTCAAAAAATGAATATTTTAAAAAGTCGGGGTTTTTGAAAAGTTGGAATTTTCAAAAGAGTTGGAGTTTTTGAAAAGTCTAGATTTTTGAAAAACTCAACATTTTCTAAAAATTTAACATTTTATAAACGACATGATCTTAAAAATTTAAGATTTTCTAAAAAGTCTTGATTTTGTAAAAGTGAATATTTTCGAAAAAGTTAAGATTTTTAAAACATCAAGATGAGATTTCTGAAATAGTTTTGATTTTTCAAAACATCGCGATTTTTGAAATAGTTGCAATTTTTGAAAAATTATGATCTCAAAAAGTAAAGATTTTCAAAAATGTAGTGATGTGCCAAAATAAGCAGGAACTTGAAAAGGTCATAACTTGTGCTCCAATTGTCCGTTTGAGTCAATTTTTTTAAACCGCATGTTTCAAAAATGTCAAATGTTTAAAAATAACATGAAAAGGTCATAACTTATGCTTCAGGTGTCCGTTTGATTACATTTTTTTAAACCGCATTTTCAAAAATCTCAACCTTTTTAAAATATTAGGTTTATCTAAAAAAATGAGTTTGAAAAAATCAGATATTCTAGAAATTTTGGATTTTTTAATATGATACGATTTTTTAAATGTCATTATTTTCCAAAAATTTGTGAATTTATAAAAATTTAGGAGTTTAAAGAATTTGCAAGTTTGGAAAAAGTTAGAATTTCATAATTCTACAAAGTTAACATAGTTGCGATTTAAAAATTTGAAATAACTGTGATTTTCAAAAAGTTTGGTTTTTCGAAAAAATTATAATCTCAAAAAAATCAAGATTTCAAAAATGTAGTGATGCACCAAAATTAGCAGGAACTTGAAAAGGTTACAAGTTGTGCTACGAGTGTCAGCTTTGAGTTTTTTTTAACATGTTTCAAAAATCTCAACTTTTTTAAATTATCAGGATCTTCAAAACAAAAGTCGCGAGATTCAATAATTTAGATTTTCCAAAAACTTTGGATTTTTAATGTCATGATTTTTGAAAAATTCAATGTTTTAAAATTTTTGTCAGTTTAAAAAAATTTAGGATTTTAAAGAAAATGTAATTTTAGAAAAAGATAGAACTTCATAATTCTAAAAAGTTTGAATTTAAAACTTTTTAGGATTTTGAAATAGCTAAGATTTTCAAAAAAGTCAGGATTATTAAAAGGTTGGGATTTCAAAAAGTCGTGATTTCGAAAAAGCCAAGATTTTTGAGAATGTTGGGATTTTCAAAAAAGACAAGATTTTGAAAAAAGGTGCAATTATCAAAAGGCAGGGAATACAAAATCTAAGAGATTTTTAAATCCCAAATGTTTCAAAATTCCTAACATTTTCAAAATCTTTACTTTTTCAAAAATCCAACTTTTTATAAATTCACGTCTTCTTTAAAAAAATAAGAATTTTCAAAAATCACGAGTTTTTTAAAAATTTTGAACATTTCAAATTCATGACTATATCACTTTCAAAATCTTTGAAAATACAGACTTTTTGAAAATCACGACATTTACGAAATCCTAATCTGTGAGCCTTATGCCAAAACCCTAAACACAAAACCTTTAGCTAGAGATCTAAACCCTAAACCCTAAACTCATAACCCTGAAGCACAATACATTTTTAAAATCTTGACTTTTTTAAGATTATAACTTTTTTAAAAATCCGTACTTCTAATAAAATTGCAACTATTTCAAAACCGTGACATTTTCAAAAATAAAAACTTTTTCAAAAATCCCAACTTTTTAAAAATTCTTGAATTTTCTAAATTCTCAACTTCATCAAAATGCCCAGTTTTTTTAAAATCCTTACTTTTAAAAAAATTATATTTTTTCCAAAATTGCATATATTAAAAATCTAGACTTGTTTGACTTTTCAAAAATCTCAACTTTTTGAAAAATCTTCATTTTTACAAAATCACGAATTTTTGGAAAATCTCAATTTTTTTAAAATCTCGTCTTTTCAAAAATCCTAACTTTTTTGAAAATGCTAGTTTTTCAAATATCTTGACTTTTTCAAAAATTTGGATTCTTAAAAATCACGATCTTTAAAAATGTGAAAAGCCCAACTCTTTCGAAAATCCCAACTTTTCAAAAATCCTAACTTTTTGAAATATTCATTTTTCGAAAACCCCAACTTGTTTAAAAATCTAAACATTTTCAAACTCCCAAAATTTTAAAAATTGCAAGTTTTATAAAAAACCCAAGTTTTTCAATATACTATCTTTTTCAAATTCTTATTATTTTAAGGTTTCTAGGTTGAGAGTTTAGCGGATTTAGGGTTTAGGGTTTATGTTTTTGGGCTCAGGATTTGGGGTTTAGGGATTAGGTCTCAGGGCTAAGGGTTCAAGGTTAAGGGTTGAGGTTCAGGGTTCGGCGATCAAGGTTTAGGGTTTAAAAATAAGGTTTTAGGATTTATGTTTTAGGAGTTCAGGGTTTAGGGTTAAAATTTACGGCTCTTCAAGGTTTACGGCTGAGGATTTTGCATTTAAGGTTTAGGGCTCATGGTTTACAATAGAGGGTTTAGTATTTAGGATTTAGCATTTAGAGTTTTAGGGTTTAAGACTCAAAATTAAGGGCTTAGGAGCAATTAGGGATTAAGGTTTATGGTTTATAGGGTATAGGGCTAAAAGTTTAGTGTTTAGGTCTCATTACTAATGGTCGAGGGTCCATGGCTCGGGGTTTGAGGTTTGTTGTTGTGAGTTTAGGGTTTAGTGTTTTGGCTTCTTGCTCACGGTTCAAAGTATAGGGTTTAGGGTTACGCCCGAGGCTTTAGGGGTCATTGTTTAGGGTTTAAGGCTCAGGGTTAGGGGTTTAGGGATTATTTTTTATTGTTTAGCGCTTATGGTTTAACGTTCTAGGCTTCATGGCTTATGGATAAGGGTTTAGGGTTTAACGTTTGGTGTTTATGATCTAAGGTTAGGATTCGAAACAGTCATTATTTTCAAAAAGACTATAATTTTAAAGAGTTTAAAAGTGATAAAGTCACGAATATAAAAAGTTCACAATTTTTTTAAAAACTCGTGATTTTTTAAAAATTCATAATTTTTTAAATAGTCGCAATTTTATAAAAAGTTGGAATTTTGAAAAATTAAAGATTTATAAAATGTTAGGACTTTAAAAGATATTAGGATATTCAAACAATTGGGATTTAAAATCTCTTCAGTTTTGTAATTCCTGACTTATTTTAAAATTACACCTTTCTTTAAAATCTTGTTTTTTTAAATCCTAGTTTTCTAAAAATTGTTGGCTTTTTCGAAATCACAACTTTTTGAAATCCCAATTTTTGTTCAAAATCCCAACCTTCTTATTATCTTGACTTTTTAGAAAATTTCAAGTTTTTCAAAACCCTAAATTTTTGAAAATCAAACTAATTTTAAAATTATAAAAATTCTATCTTTTTCTAAAATTGCAAATTCTTTAAAATCCTAATTTTTTTTAAATTCGCAATTTTTTCGAATATGAGGACTTTTTAAAAACCTTGACATAATCAAAAATCTGAAATTTCTGGAAAATCTAAATTATTTAAAAATCCCAACTTTTTTGAAAATCGCAACTATTTGAAAAATAGTAACCTCTTTGAAAATCAAAACTTTTTCAAAAATCCCAACTTTTCAAAAATTCATGAATTTTGTAAAATCTCAACTTTATCAAAAATGTGGACTGTTTTGAGATTTCTTAATTTTTAAAAAATATATATTTTTTCGAAATTCATATATTTTAAAAATCAAGACTTTTTCGAAATCACAATTTTTCTTTAATAATCCTGACTTTTTTGAAAATCTTAGCTTTTTCGAAAACCCTGAAATTTTTTATAATTACGAAATTCTATCTTTTTCTAAAAATGAAAATTCTTTAAAATCTTAATTTTCTAAATTTCACAACTTTTTGGGAAATAATGACTTATCAATATTCAAAAATCTAGAATTTATGGAAAATCTAATTTATTCAAACTCGCGACATTTTTTTAAAATCCTGATATTTTTAAAAACTTGAGATTTTTGAAACACGTGGTTTTAATAAAAACGGACTCAAAGACACCCGGAGCATAAGTTATGACGTTTAAAACTTCCTGATAATTTTGGCGCATCACTACATTTTTGAAATCTTGACTTTTTCAGATTATAACTTGTTCAAAAATCCCAACGTTTTTGAAAATGACAAATATTTCAGAAATCATGACGTTTTCGAAAATCAAGTTTTTTTCAGAAATCCCAACTTTTTAAAAAAATTCTGAAATCTCTAAAATCTAAACTTTGTAAAAAATACCGACATATTTGCAAATCCTTTTTTAAAAATTATATTTATTTCAAAATCGCAAATATTAAAAATCAAGGATTTTTCAAATATCCTGAATTATTCAACAATCAAGACTTTTTCAAAAATTGTTGCACTTCGATAGCTGACTACGTGCACTCCGTGGCACCTAGATATGTATCAGCTGATCGTACACCTCAGCCTAGGAACCCTCTACAATAACCTGTCTCCGTTTTTTCCTCTCCAATCGGTGCTCTCGCAGCCCTATTATTTGTAAATGCACCGAATAGTGTAGTTTGAAAAACTGTAAGACTATCAAAGCAGTATATTTTGTAAACAAGTGGGTCATAGCACCAAACCGACTATGCGGACACATTCGTGAGGCCAGGTGTATATTAGAGGAGGTTTCGTTTCGATGTGTGACAACGTCGTTTCTTTCGAGCTACCTCGTTTGGGCGGAGTCCCTCAAGAGCCCAGAGACCAAAAATTTATTCAACATTGACGGTGAATACGCGCACTCCGTGACACCTAGAGATGTCTCGTCTTATCCTACACTCGCCTTATCCTACACCTCGGCGTAGGGACCCTCTCTAATTTTCTGTCTCAGTTTTTTCCTTCTCCAATCGGTGCTCCCGTTGTCCTATTGTTTGTAAATGCGCCAAATAGTATAGTTTGAGACAGTGTAAGAATGTCAAACGGTATATTTTGTAAACGGTGGGTTGTGGCACAAAACCGAATGTGCAAACACAGCCAGTGGCCTGTTGAATGCTAGAGGTGTCGTTTGGTGTATGACAACGTTTTTCTTCCGACCTACTTCGTTCGCGGCGAAGTCCCTTAAGAGCCCTCAAAACTAAAAAATCGCTCAACTTCGACGAGTGATTACGCGCACTCTTCTAATCCTACACCTTAGCATAGGGACCCTCTACACTATCCTATCTCGATTTTTTCCTTCTCTACTTGGTACTCTCGCTAAACTATTGTTTGCAAACGCGCCGAATAGTGTAGTTTAAGGAAATGTAAGGCTGTCAAACGGTATATTTCTTAAGCAGTGGATCGTGGCACCAAACAGACTGCACATACATGTCATTTCTTTAGTGCGTAATAACGTCATTTCTTAGGGCTACCTTGTTCAGCAGAGTCCCTCAAGATATCCGAGACCAAAAATTGCGTTCAACTTCGATGGGTGACTACGCACTCCATGGAACCTAAAAATATCTCGTCCGATCCTACACCTCAATTTAGGGACCCTCTACAATAGCATGTATCGGTTTTTTCCTTCTCTAATCGGTGCTCTCACTTTGTTGTATTGTTTGCAAATGCGTCGAATAGTGTAGTTTGAAACAATGTAAGGTTGTCAAATGGTATATTTTACAGTCGATCGTGGCACTAAACACTTGGGGAGGCATCCTTTCAGTTCTCTAAGCTTTAGGTCCTTCTATACTACCTCCTTGAGCAAGAACCCCCTCCAAAAGTACATAAATCATTGTTAATTGCTTTTATTTTCTTGTAAAACAGTGAAAGCTTCTCTTAGCTTCGATAATTTATAATTCTCTACTAATAGTGCCAACCACGTGAAGGTAGAAGCTTTTCTGGCACGACTAACCTACATATAAAAGTGTTAGTCAAAGAAATTTATGTTTCAAATCAAAACCATACTAGATATATACAAAATACACAAATTTAATAAAATATATGAACTTAAATTTATCTAGCAAATATATATATAGCAAAGAAATTATATATACCAGATATGAGCATTATAAATTCATTCCAATCAACCATCAGGATCGGATCTACTCGAATAGCGAATAAGATTGCTTCATGATCTAACTTTCGAACATTCCAAAGAATCTTGTTATTAGGCCTTCCTCGATATCTATAAAACTGAATATTTTTCGCTAAAACTAGATGCGAATATAAAAGTATTTAAATTTATCTAGCAATATATATATATATATATATATAGCAAAGAAATTATATATACCAGATATGAGCATTGTAAATTCATTCCAATGAACCATTAGGATCGGATCAACTCACGAATAGCAAACAAGATTGCTTCATGATCTAACTCTTGAACCTTCCAAAGAATCTTGTTATTAGGCCTTCCTCGATATCTATAAAGCTGAATATTTTTCGCTAAAACTAGATTCGAATATAAGAGTATTTTCTTGTGTGTCTCAAAGTCTTCAAACACCCAAACATAAGAATTTTTAATGGATACCACCGAAGCCAAGTTCCAATAACTACCACTGACCTTGTAGGGTACTCAATATCTTCGCCATCTATAACAGGAGAAGTCAACTTCTTTCTTTCCTCGATGCAACGACATAAGAAATATTATGTTCCTTCTTCATTGTCTTCTTTCGCAACAACTACAAACACATGTCCTACAAAAAAAGGTTTCAACTCAAATTTAAATTATACATATTAAAATTTCAATGCACATAACTCAATCAAAAAATTGTAAATAACCATAAATACTTTGTTGCACAAAAATCAAAATTTCGTCAAAGTCCTTGGATGTTGCAACTTCATCTACAAAAACAAGTTGTTGGAGTAACCAATGAGTGAAAAAGGTGAATCTTTGTATGGATATCTTGAAATTGGAGCTGCAAACATTACCTTTCCAAGGTTGTCAATGTTGCATATTCTTTGTTAATTATTGTTTCTATTGCTGATACAAGTCTAAAATTATTGTTTGCATTTCAATGGTTTAATGATTTTCCTATTCATTATGTATGATCTTATACTCTATTAGTAAATAAGTTTTTAACACATCGTTTAATTAGTTAATACTAAAATATCTTTTGCATAAATGGATAAAATGAAACAAGGACCTAATGAGCACCTTAGTGACTATATTTCGCGCTATAAGACCAATCTTTCTAAAATTAACAACATCCTAGCTGATTTCGAATCACAAGATTTATTTCTACAAAGTCTTTTGCCTCCTATCCAAGAGTAAGTCATCTTTGACACCTTTCATTCCTTTGATCACTTGTGCCATATACTTAGAGATCGTGAGAGAAATCTACTTTCCACGGGAAAACTCAAATATGGTGCTCAAGCTTATAATAAATATCATGCTAAGTTTCAAGGTAAAAATACTTTCAAGAGTAAGCCTATTGAGCCCGAGATGAGGCTAAAGCCACTGTTAATGCATTGTCCCAATGCACGAAGTTCCAAACCCAATCTGCTGGAGGAATTTCACTAAATTGCCAATCCCACCTCGAGTGGTTTTGTAATAACTCCTTAACAGTAATTGTAACCTCTCTTCCTCCACCTCTCGAGTTGGATTCTAGTCAAGGAAAGTTTTTATGAAAAACCATATTGTGATTATCATGCTACAATATAAACTACACCGATCAATGCTTTAAGATTAAATATGTCATCCAAGACTTAATTGACTCTAATGCAATTGAATGGGATGGTCCTCCCGTATCTAGTGTGTTTTTGGAGGAACAATTCATTCGCTGGCAGTTTTGAAGGTTAGCATTTGGTCCACATGAAATAAAAGATGAAGCTAATTTTACAGCAACCTAAGCCAATACAAAGAAGAAAAATTTTCTCTATGAATTCTATCTCTATAATTTCATGTTGGAGAAGAACTTAGGTTTTATGATCAATTTGTATGTACTGAGAGAGTCAGCTTAATGCACTTTTTTTCTGTTCTCCAAAATCAGATTACATGGAAGGAAAGGGAGTCGAGCATCCGTTAAAGGCTAGTTCATCCGGTCTCGTATGAGAATTCATTATATTAAACCATCCGCTTTTGCTACAAATTTCAGATCCCATGCATTTGATAAATGGTTCAAGGAACCTTATCTTGCCAATTTGCAGAGAAATATTAATGCCTTCACCTCTTATGAAGAGGAAAATTTGAAGATATTTTTGAGGCATGTTTTAAAATATGGGAATTTCTCAAGGTGGCATTGAGAAGACGGGAAGTAATATCTCCCACAAACTTAATCTGGAGTTTTCATAGAGCAAAGGCCTTAGGTACGCTAATTTCTCATATCAATGAAAAGCATAGAGGCATATGGATAGGAATGAGAACAAGACCCCCACTCCTTCTCACCCCCATGTCACTATGGAAAAACAGAGAACCACAAGATTCCACTGAATTTGATGCATGGCAAAGGAGAGTAGAAGCAAGAGCAGGGTATAGTACATCTGAATTAAAGCTTTGGGATATTCAATATCAACCATTTCACCTAAGCAATCAAATGGAATGCAGAATATATAACCCCAACCTTTCTACTCCTTTTGGACCAAGTCAAACAGAGATAGAAAAAGAACATGACAAATTTAAAGAACAAGTTCTTCAAGAATTGGGTGAACCAACAGCATTGTCACATGAAGAAGAAGAGTTGGCATCTTGGAGACGAAAAGGGAAATTTCCTTTAGTAGAAAAGGAATGCTCAATTCCCCAAGAAATTTCAGAGAAAGAAGAAAAATAGCAGATTAAGCAGGCTTTTTTGTCAGAGCATTTGAATTTTATCGAAATTAAAATTAGAACAAAGAGAAATGGTTATTTAGGAATTAACAACTCAGCTCGTTGACAAGACTGAGGAATTAATAAGAGCTAAACAACATATAATGGAGAAAGAGGAGGAATGTCAAAATTCCATAAACAAATTGCTCTGTCAACAGTCTCTGTAAAAACTGAATTAACTTATTGGCCACTTAGACAACTATGGGATGATACTTGTAGAGAACTCAGTGAAGCCAAGACATCCAATGAGGACTTGAAAAGAAAGATAGAAGAAGAGAAGAAAGCAAGAAAAGGATGGGAAGAAAAGTTTTACAAAGAAGAAAATGATAAATTTAAATATCTTGTGAAAATACAAATGGTTTGCATGATGAGTGAGAAATTTCTTGCATGCAGGATACCTTCTCCTGCATATAGTGTGTTTTTGGAGGAACAATTCATTCGTTGGAAGTTGTCAAGGATAACATGTGGTCTTCCACATGAAATAAAAGATGAAGTTCATTTCACAACAGCGTATTCCTTAACCAATGCAGAGTAGAAGAATCTTCTCTGCGAATTCTTTCTTTGTACTTTCATGTCAGAAAAGAACTAAGTTTTTATGATCAATTTGTATGTAGGCGAGAGTTTTAGCTTAATGCATTTGTTTTTGTTCTCCAAAATCAAATTGCATGGAAGCAAATGGAGTCAGAGCATCTATTAAAGGCTAGTTCATCTGGTCTCTATATGAGGATTCATTATGCTAAACCATCCGCCTTCGCTACACATTTCAGATCCCATGCATTTCATAAAGTGTTCAACGAACCTTATCTTGCCAATTTGCAGAGAAGTATCAATGCCTTCACCTATTATGAAGACGAAAATTTTGAAGATATTTATGAGGCATGTTTGAAAAGATGGGAATTTCTCCGTGGCATTGAGAAGAAGGGAAGTAATAACTTAATCAGGAGTTTGCATAGAGCAAAAGCTTTATGTATGCTAATTCCTCATATAAATAAAAAGTATAAAGGCATATGGATAGGAATGAGAACAAGACCTCCACTCCTTCTCACCCCCATTTCACCATGGAAGAATAGAAAACCACAAGATTCCATCAAATTTGATGCATGGTAGAGAAAAATAGAAGCAGGAGCTGGGTATAGTTCATCTAAATTAAAGCATTGGGATATTTAGTAACAGCCATTTCACATAAGCAATCAAATGGAATGCAGAATATATAACCCAAAATTTGAAGAGTAAAGTGTGTAAAGGCACTTACAAACAACAAAGTATGGGGAAATAATGAGGCCAGCATATGCCTCGTTAAATGTACAATAAATGATCTTATCTTACTCTTCTTTTGATTAATTCTGACTGCATTTTGTGACTTTTGTTTGATCTGATATGAGTTAGGATGTAATTGTCCATCTTTTGTTTATTGTGATTTTAACGTTTAAAAGCTCCATAATTCCTAACAAAGTGTTTTGAAAAATTGATTTTGTAATAAAGCAGGTCGCAATCAGGCGAGAAGCATGAAGTATGAATCGGTCAGCATGTTTTTGAGAGCATCTGTTTCACTACATCGAGTTCTGGAACTTCTAAGCTAGTTCCGAACTCCATTACACAGTCACATGATTTATCACCTAGTTCCGGAACTTCCAGACTTAGTTCCAGAACTCTAATACTTAGTTCCATGATTATCGAGAATTAGCTCTCAGGAACTCCTGTAAATAGCTCTACAACTCTCTTGGTTGAACCTAGAACAATTTCCTTTAGTTTTGGAAGTCTTTTAGAGTTCGAAAAGATAAGAATCAATTCCAAACAGAAAATGATTTGTCAAAACAATGATCCTATCAATCAGAGCAGATTAGAAGACTTCGGATACAGTCCATACTTGCAGATCTAGGATAATTATCACACGGTTGTACATCCAACCATGTTTCAATTCAGCATCTATTATGGGCCCGATTCAATTCCATCATATTAGTCGAACAATTACAGCCATAAATGCACCGCTAGAATAAGTATATAAATATAGACCTGTAGATAGATTAATATATAGATATAAAAAGATACAGAAGATATAGATAGATAAGACGAGATAGAGATAGATTGATACACAGATCCAACAAGTTTTTGTAATGCAGAACATTTGATCAATAAAATAACCATCCCTGTTTTGAGAAAAAATTAAGTTATCAATCTTGTTGGAAGGCGGAGCAAGGGCCCACTCCTCGAAGAACTAGGATCCTCATTTTTGTGGTATTTATATATTTAAAGAAAATAGTTTAGATCTATCAATTCTGTATCACTTTCAATTTGAAATCTGCTATAGACTTGTCGTTCTAGATTAAGTTCTTACTTCTTTGCAATCATTTTCCAAGCATTCTCAATTATGTGTTTATTTATGTAATGTTTGTTTTTAGCAATCTATTTCATTTATGCAAAGTGTGTTTATTTCAAGCAATTCATTTATGCAAAGTGTGTTTACTTCAAAAGAAAAGTGTGTTTACTTCCAAGCAATTCATTTCTGTAGAGTGTGTTTACTTCCAAGCAATTCATTTCGTAAAGTGTGTTTACTTCCAACATGTTTTTATAGTTTTATTCCAATAAGGTTTTTAACCAAGAAGTTCTTAAGACGTTGAAAGGATCCCCCAAAAATACAAAATACCTACAATCAATTAATAGATCGCTAAGATTCCTCTTGTTGCATATAGTTTCGACACACACTGGTTTGAATATGACATCACAGAAAGTTGATTAAATGAAGGGAATAACGACACCCATCAGTGATCATTCAAATCTTATGACTATCACTTTCTTCTCTTTGCATGATTCCTTACTTTGTTTAGGGCGAGTCACAAAATTGTTATTCCTTCGTGATGTAACTTCGTATCCAGAAATTTCTTTCAAATCATTTGTAAACAAGATCCAACAAGAGTGTCACGACGAGTATCTAAGTATATTCAACTCTTCACTATGATCCTATTCCCAAACCTTTTATAGTTTTAATATTTTGGGGCATTTGCATGTACTTAATCATCTTTGTGGCAAGCATTAGCGGCATAATTGATTGTATTATTTTTTCAAATTTGTGTTGCATTGTTGATGTTTACTTCTAGGACCAATTACAAGTAGTGTGATAACATATTGGTTCCTTGATAACACTGATGTATGCACCTACATTTCATATTGGGCTTGTTTTATTTTTTATCTTTTCTATACTATGTGTTTTTATGCACATCTAAGTTACCCATCTTGATTCATTAATAATCATGAGGAAAAATCTATTGTGCAACAAAAAATTAATATTTCTCTTATATTTATAGTTCTCAAACGGTGCTCATACTATGAGAAAAATTCATCCTATCCTTGTTCAAATCCCAATTTTCTTTCTTATCAAGCGCTCGTCCACTTTGCCTTGTTGCGTCGTCCATCCGCATAACCACTTTTGGGGGCATCCAAATGCTTAACCACTTCCTACTCGCTACGACATCCAAGTGCTTCACCACTTCCTACTCAATTGGGGACTCCAAATGCTTCATCACTACCTACTTGCTAGGGCATCCAATTACTTCACACCTTCCTACTTGCTAGGGCATCCAAGTGCATCACCGTTTCTTACTCGCTGGGGCATCAAAATGCTCTGACTTTCCACTCACCACTCTGCATGAGTCTCCTATATTTAAAGTGTTATTACTTCCAATAGCACTTTAAAGAGGGGAAAATTTAAACACCCCAAAAATTACACTAGTTCCCAATACTATCCTGGTTCACTTCATATTTCCCCCTTTGCGATTGATTAATCTAATTAATTAATTAGGTACATTCACCCCCTTTGGATTAATTAAATTAGTCCATAGTACAATTTACTTAAGTTAATTAACATTTATTAAATAAATTATTAATTGATTATGTTGCATATTGTAATATTTACTTAATTTGGGAAATGCACCTATTTTCCTTAGTGAACAAACCACTTCCCCATTTCCTAGTTAACTCAACTTGGAACTCAACCTCTCAACTCAAATTTAACTCCAGTTTCCTAGGGGTCCAACCTCCATTTGGAGGTCAAATCAAGAACATCCACATTCAAACATCTACAAGATCACACAAGCTCAAACGCTTCTACAATCCCTTCTGAGGTTTATAAGGGATAATAAACATGAAGGTTTCTACTTGTTATTGTTTGTCATTCATTTTAGTTGAGCTTTTCGACACACACACTAGAGGTCCCACAGAGCGGTAAGTGCCAAAAACTTAGCTTGTTTCTAGTTTTAGTTGATTTCTTTTTAATTTCTGGATTTTGATGGTGCAAAGGGTGATCAATGTTGTATGGTTATGGTATTTGTTGACTAAAGGCAAGTCAACATTGACCTCGTTAGGGTTGGCATCGGCGGGAAGAATTATTGAGTATTTTGGATGCTTTGATGAATGATTGTTTGTGGATTTTACATGCCAAAGATACTTTATAATTGAGATACGGAGTCATTTCCATGTTAAGAAAGATTAGGGAAGATGTTAGAGATACCAAGTGGGAACACCTCGATGCATTCCACCATTATCACACAAAGTGCCTCCAGATAAAATGTTAATTATAGCATTGATAGACAAATGGGACCCTAGGAATACCACCTTCTTGTTCTAGATAGGTGAGATGATGATCACATTACAGGATGTGTATCGTATACGGATATTTTTTATTCAGTGGGCACCCATAGTATCGATTACTCAAGAGATTTGAAAGGATACTTTGGGACAAATATTTGGAGCTAAGGCCCCAAACATTAGCTTTATACCTAGGGCATTTCATACATAGATGCATTATCATCCATTGGTGTTGGGTAACTATATGATGTGATTTGTCATGATGGCTATCTCCTGTTACACATTTCCATATTCAAGTGGGCTGATATTTCTATGGGCCTTAGGAGTAGTGGCTGATATAATATAACACACGAAAAATTTTACATTTGGGGCATCCCTCCTAGCATAGGTATACCATAAGTTGTTCATGTATGTGATGAAGCGGAGATCAAGAGTGGATATGGATGGTTTTTCGCATTACGGGCTATGGGCATATAGTTGTGTTAAGGCCATGGGGCTTCCATAGATTACAAATAATCATATAGAGTTGGGTGTTGGGTTTATACGATAAAGAGTCAACCAAGCTCATAAAGATAAGCGTGATTGAGGAGAGGAGTGGTATACAGAGAGATTGGAGAACCTCAATGTAGATGATGTCATATAGATGCGGTATAAAGGTTTCCCCACATGGCAAAGCATGGATATCCAGCTCATAGGCCTACGGAGTTTGAGATGGGTTTAGGCGAAGGATACGAGATGGTGGAATCTATATAGTTTCCACGCATGATGATGTAGTTTGGATTTATATAGACGGTGCCTAAGGAACTGAATAAATAAACGCGAGATGAGGCTAAGACGGACTTGCCAATTCTAGTGATGGAAGACCCATTGGTCGAGGTAGTGGTGCTAGAGGATATGGATGTGGATGAAGTAGGGGTGGCAAGGGGATATGTGGAGTAGATAACTTAGCAAAGTGTGAAATTCGTAGAGTTGATGAGGTGATGCGAGTAGGACAAGAGGCAGCACTAGTAGGAGGATAGGTGGAAACAATTCTAGTAAGAGAAGGGAAGGTATGGGTGAAGCAATGGAGATAGCATGGCTTTACACAGAGTTAGATGTGGCTCGTTAGGAGTGAAATACTTATAAACAACAAATTTTGGTATAATTTCCCCCCATCCCGTGTTCACTCCCATTTGTTGTCATCTAGCACATACATAATTATCTTCCCCTTTCCCTCATAAACCCCATTTAATTCATATAATTTCATACTTTTTTATTTTTATCCTATCTTAATTCTATCATTATTTCATCTCTCCTAATCCATCCCAAATCATATTGAATTAACCCTAAACCCATCTATTACCCTAACATCATCCCTAACCACCCTATTTATCATTCCTAGGCTCCCATATCCCCTCATTTAATGTTTTTCCACCCTCCAACAAACTATTTTCATCCCTAAGTAACCCATACCCTCCTAAACAACTTGAAACCCTAATTCCTATTTTAGCAAATACACAATATGATATTATTTTTATTCCAATCCTAACAACTAAGATCTCCATCTCCACAAAATATGGAAAGAGCTATATTATTGAACTCAAATTTTATCTTTCTTATTTTATGGAGATTAGCTCACAAATCGATACATGTTTCCTCAAAGCGCAGCTCACTAATGATACACGTTTTCTTCAGAATGTAACAAATCTGAATGACTTTTTTGCTAAACACATTTCTATGAACAAAATTCTCTCTCAAATTTTTCATTTGAATTTTTTGTTTTTATTTATAGAACATTTAGTGCTTGTCTGATACACTTTTCTTCGAACTACATCTCATTAAAAGCTAGATCTCTTTTCATTGATAAAACCTGTAGAAAATATGAAAGAGGTTTTTGTTAACCACATTGCTATGAAAAAAACCTCTATTATATTTCCCATTGGAATTTCTGACTTTTCACAATCGCCAAAAAAATGTCATTTCATTGATGTAAATTTGAACTAAAGCTGTCATTCTGCATTTATGCAAGTTCCGGAACTAAATCTGCATGTTTCGGAACTAAATCTGATATGCTCAAAAATTGAAATTTTAAGAACTAACTATCATTCAATTGATACAAGTGCTCAAACTAAATATGCGAGTTCCGTTACTAAATCTGAGTTCAAAAACTAAACCTCTGCGAGTTCCGCAATTAACTCTGCGAGTTCCAGATCTAACCTAAAATAGCTATAACTTTTGCATGCGACCTCGATTGAGATGATTCTTTTTATGAACTTGCATAATTTTTCTAAGAAGAATCTGAATATAAAATCAGATTTGATTTTACATGTACTTTTCATGATGAATTCCACTTTTCCCAAAACTAGCATTATATTTCCTTTATGGCCTGCAAACATAAGACTTTTCATTTTTTCCCAAATAATCAATAGGATTAATAAAAAGATAGATAAAAATTATTTCTAAAGAATGAACAAGATATATATCTTATACTTTATCTTAAGTAAACTATAAGTTTCTCGATGAAATTTAAATCCACTTTCAAAGGTAACTTAGACGGACAAAATAATGGTAATTTATGGCCATCTTATGGCCTCATCATAATGGACATGGTGTTAAAAGACTTGCTCAACAAAATAGTGCTCTTCTATCTTGATGACATCACCGTGTTCTCCAAAATACGAAAAGTCACCTTTTCCATCTGAGGCAAGTGTACCATAAGTGTAAAAGATTTGGAGTATCCCTAAACCCAAAAAAATGCATATTCCTAAGGAAATATCTTGGGCCACATAATGTAATGTCCAAGGAAGGATTGAAAATCGACTCGAAAGGGTTGATGTCATTCGATCATTACCATTGCCAAGTCACAAAAATCCCTCTAGATTTTCTTAGGAAGAATCAATTTTATGAAGTGAGGTACTCCTTCATTGAGAAGCATGTCATCGAAAAGGTGCATATAGTCTTAAGGACAATTCCATTCTTATGAGGCCAAGTTGGACATCACAAGAAGATGAAATATTAGGAAAAGATAACTCTAAAAAAAACATGATATTTTAATCCAAATGAGGTGATTCAAGAAAGGGGAGCTTGAAATAGGCCAAAATGCATCTTCTCACATCAATAACATAGCAAGATGAGCCCAAAATAGTAAGGAATTAGAGAAAGAAGGAAAATTTTATAGTTTTTTCCATGATTTCTTGAAAGGAACAAGTTTGGAACATGATGAATGGCCAAAATGAGGAAAATTAAGAGGAGAAGAGTCTTGGGGGAAGAATTTAAGAGTTCACACCAGGTATAAAGACCTCATACACCCTGGTAGGAGCCAAAAAAAAGAAAACACAGTCTTATAAGAGGGGGGTGGTGAATTAGTACGCTTGTCTTTATCATGCATTGTTGTCCTTGGTTGTCATTATTTCATGTCAAGTGGTCAAGTAACCTTTGTCATAGATGTCAAAGGGGGAGAGTGAACCAAGAAACATGAGAAAAGGGCTTGCAGGTGTTGGTCTTGATTGGTTTCCATCAATGTTTCTAGGTGGTTTCCATCAATGAAAAATGGGGAGATTGTTGGGAAATGTGTCATAAGATTTTCATTGATTTCAAATTTTACATTGATCCTAAAGTGTCCCCAATGTACCCAGCGGGTTCCGTGAGGTTTCAAGTCATGTCAAATCATGATGCAATGGTATAAACGCAAGAACTAGGTGCATGGTCAAGAAATTGAGTTCTATTAGGCATGTGTGAGGCATTAAAAATTATGTAACAAGTTTCTACGATCATCTCATGAAGTTTCAGGTAGATCTAGTCCTAATCCTAGTCCCGGATCAAGAAGTCGGGCATGGAAACATGACAAATGGATCAATTCAAAGCAATAAGATCATGCTTGCAGTAATATGCGCTAGAATAACATTTATGGAAGGATTATTAGGTCAATACTCAAGCTTATAAGGCATGAAGGTAGCCATTCTCGGGTATTTACGTGAAAATAAGGCTAGTAGGTAAGTAAAGAGGATGAACCATTACATGATAATGCAAACCAAGCATGGAATGAACATAATCTGATGACATATGAGGTGTAAACAGATTCTTAGGTGACTAAAAAATGAATTAGGAACTCATACACGTATGAATGGAATTTCTTCTTAGGACTAGAGAACCAAAGTGCTGCAAAAATGAGATGGGACATAGAGTTTTGGAGAAAAATTTGATAAATTGTTCATTGGAATTCGTGGAAAAGTGAGTTGTGAAGGTGTGGGAAAAATATCAGGACCTAAAAAGGTGTTTTGTGCAAGTTATGGTAGTTTTTCATAAACTGGGTTTTTGGAAAATGTATATTAAAACTTCTAACTTCTTAGTGTTAAGAAAAATTGACATCAATCATTCGGAAAAATCATAGAATAATTTTTAAAAATATTTTGTATAAAAATTGAATCCAAAAAGTCTGATATGAATTGGTTAAGCATTTAAAAAGTTATAATTATTCTTCTGACCTAGTTTGAAACACTCCAAACCTTCATCCTAGAGCGATAGAGGTAAAATGAATTTTTTGGACATAAAATCACACTGATAAATATAAGAAACATTCTTTTAAGTGTAGATGAATCTATCAAATCATATATTGGTGGTATTTTCGTTTCCCAAACATGATGGTACAATACAAATTTTTCATTTTTTCGAACAAATTTACCTAAACAGTTAGCAATGGTAGATTTGCAGAGACTACCTTTGATGCAGGAGCATGTTTTGGAGGTAATATTGATGTCCATGAAGAAATCTATGTGGTTTTAGTACAAATGTTGTGTGAATTTTTCCAAGTTTTGAGTCCTGCCACTAAGGCCTAAAATAGACTAAAACCAATCACGAGAACTTAAGAGTTTAGTGATCAAATTGCATAATTTGAAGTGATTTATGACCATGAATAGGTAAAATAGGTTCCATAAAACAATCCAAGGATATCAAAAATTAAATGTTGAAATATAAAGTAATGTTTAATGGACATATGGCAAGGAAAATCAAAACTAATGTATCTCCGAGCTTAAACAATAAAGGTTCCTCCATTTTTATACGAAAAGGAAAGATTGAAAGTGTTTTAAAAATATCTGATGAAGTTTTCAATAATATATCATGAAATATAAAATAATTATGAGTTACAAAATGAAGTGAAATGAAATGCATTGAATACATGTCTATAAAGTTTTTCTCTCTCTTTCCTCCTTTTCTCTCTCCTAGGTTACAAAATGAAGTGAAATGAAATGCATCGAATACATGTCTATAAAGTTTTTCTCTTGCTTGTAAATTGTAATTATTATTATATGTAAATGGGAAAATTGAAAAATAATAATTACGTTAGATTAGGGTGGATGCCATGCCGGTGAATTATTGCTGATATCATGCTCACGTGGTTTTGCAGGATGAAAGAATAACGATAAAAAAGTGATGTGTAATTCATTAATCATCATTGCAAATTATATAACTCAATGTTAAATGGATAAACTTATAATGTAGTCTCACGTTACGAAGCTTATATTTGATAATTTGTTACTATGTATGAGATGTTGGATTCAAGGACATCTAGGAAATGTGTATTTAGTCATAAGTTTAATTTGATTTATAGTACACAATAAAAATGTTTGATATTTATATAAGGTAAATGAATTTTAAGTAATATATTGTAGTGTATCTCTAATGTTCAATAAATAATTAACGAGTCATCTTCTGCAAAGTCATATTTTGTAAATGTAATAGAGAGATTTAATTGAAACACTCTACCCTTGTTCAATATCGGAGCATAACTTGTTTTTCACGTGTGATACTTCTTACCGTAGTGCAGACATTGAAAACCGTAGAATGAACTTAAACTCTTCACTCGATGGAGCCTACTTGTTTGAGTTAACAAGACCCCGAGAATGGGATTATCATCTTCGTCATTTTGTTTAGTGACATTATCATAAACCTGGTAGATAGAAGCGGCTCAGTCAAACCGCATTTGGAGTAAGTATAGCTAACTCTTCCTTCGTATCCTAGTTGGATACAACGACATAAATGGATCCCTATTACATCTAAACGACATAAATGGAGGTCGTGACTTAGTTGTTCTAGGTCTTAAACTCTTGTTAATGAACTTCTTAGACCCGCTAAGCTAAATGTGTTACCTTGGTTTCTCTACACATAACACCTTGGTCCCTTCTTGAAGGTGGTTTAGATTATTTTTCATCCTCTCGCTTAAAACTCTTATATAGTTGAGGGTAGACCCTTAGGTGAAGTTGGAATTAATCTAAACATCAGTCGATTCGGATGTTAACTTGGGTTCGTGTGTAGCTACAAGTCTTCTAATTATCGTATTCAAGAAATTAGGCAAACGGTCCATAACTCTTTTTCAAGACAAGTGCTAAAAATAAGACCATAATGTGACGTAGAAAATAAAGCATATAAGAGTAAAAATGAGAGTGGACGTTCGGAATAATGCAACTCTTGAAAACCTTATAATTCAATTAATATATTCTTTTGTTTCAAAGAATATGAATTGTCTTGGTGTGTTCAACCTTCGAGAAAACAAAATACATATATAAAACAATATGGAAATTCACAAGTCATTGAATTAGAATAACTATGGTAGGGAAATAACCTTACCGTGATTGAGGAAAGTTTTGTGGTAAAACGCTATCTTGTATCTAAATCTCTGTTAAATCCTAATATCACTATATGGACACCAAGTCACATTCACATGGGTTGTAAGAGTAAAAAGGTAGTCATTGAATATATGTTCGAGAAGAATATTCTTCACATAAGAACAAGATAATTAAGTATTTTGTACGCATTTGAACTAAGCCAAATAAGTATGCAAGTTATGGAAACTTTTGTAAAGTATAAGAAACCAACTTAAAAGGGGTGAATGATAATTTAACCGTGGTATGAACTTAAGAATTTGTAGGTGGACAAACAAGAAATTTATCCTTGCACAATAATGTTCTTGGAATGTTAATCGTAAACTAAAATACAATTAAAGAAAATATGTGTTGTGGGTTTGCCTATCCTTGAGTCTTCTTTGTGGGTTTGCCTATAATTACTAGTATTCGTTCATTGCGAAAAGTGTGGCACTGACATGCCTGTGTGGTTTTGATGTGTGTATGTGAGTCGATGACTTATATGATTGTCGTATGCGAGTTCGGTTTCTGTACTTGAAGCCCATGTTGTGTTGTGTGTAGTGAAGGTTCATATGGTATCAGAGCGAAGGTTCATACTCTCGAACCTCTAGGATAGTTTGGAGTTGTGATGATTCTGCATGATGGTGGTGGATATTGTAAGAGTTATGATATGCGTGTTGTGAACTATGCTGTAATTGTTAAATTGTGAACGCACAGGTTGTGTATGTCACTTAGTGCGTATTGGTTATCTTATTGATGTGCTTGTGATGAGAGTATTGACTCTCCTTTTCATGGATTCAATGAGGAATCCGTGTGATGTACCGCCTTGTTGTTTGTGAACGGAATGTTATTGTGGATTGCTGAGGGTTAGAACATTTTGGCTTTATGTGATATGAAGGTGTATTGATGTATTGCATGATAAAATTGATGTAAAGTGAATCACAGTTTATCGTGATGTCATCACCATATTGTGATTAGTTGCATGCATTGTCATGATGTATGGCAATCTACTCTATGTTGTAAGGTTAGACATTGTGTTCCTCATACATAAAATTCATGTATTACGTGATGGTTCATGTCGTGATTTAGGGGTATACGGTGAGTCGACCCTAGTCTACACAAAGATGATTGCACTTTCGGTGCAGCATGTGGTAATGCGATGTATCGTAACCCGTGAAAGTAGTGATTGTGTTATACCACGTGTATAAATACCATGCATAAAATGTTATGGTTTCTTGTGCGTGAATCACCATTGTGTTAGTGATGTAGTTATGTGTATATTGTGAACCTTACACTAGACGACCCTAAGGGGGTAGACTGTCAAGAGTGTATGTGTGGAGAGAGGAGGAATGGACCAGGTTTTCATAATCTTGAGCTGAGTACGAGTGAAGAAGTG
The DNA here is from genome assembly GCA_018340775.1 of Taxus wallichiana var. yunnanensis. Taxonomy (NCBI): domain Eukaryota; kingdom Viridiplantae; phylum Streptophyta; class Pinopsida; order Cupressales; family Taxaceae; genus Taxus; species Taxus wallichiana. The sequence continues at coordinate 153,271,783 of CM031239.1, read as the reverse complement.
GAGTCTTATATAGACTGAAAACCCACTTCTATATGTTTACTATACTTCAATCTTGCTCAATATATTGTGGGTGCGCACCACCTTAGGCTCAACTTATGCAACTAGAGTTCCCTGCTCTTTCTTATTGGATTGTTCATTGGACAATCCTATGTAATTTTGATTATGTTGATCCTTGTGGGAGTTCGGAGGGATGATTCAGGTAGAGATGATGACAGTTACATTATTTGATATACTCATTTCTTATTACATGTATATTTAAAAATATAAACATTTTGAAAGTCCCAATATTTTTATAATCTTGATGTTTTCAAAAATAACAACTTTTTCAAAAGTCGTGACTTTTTGAAATTCACAAGTTTTTCAATATACCTTTTTTTTCCAAATCTAAGTATTTTAAGGTTTCGGGTTGAGGTTTAGGGCTATGGGGATTTAGTGTTTAGGGTTTAGGTTTTGGGCTTAGGATTCAAGGTTTAGGATTTGGAACAAGAATTGGGATTTTAAAATAAGTCGGGAACTACAAAACTGAAGATAATTTTAAATCCCAACTATTTTCAATGTCCTGTTTTTTTAAATCCTAACACTTCGAAAAACTTTACTTTTTCAACCATAAACCCTCTGCCGTAAAACAAAAACCAAAATCCCAATATCGTAAAACCTAAACTCTAAACCCCAATCCTTAAACCATAAACCCTAAACCTTGTTCCCTAATCCCACGACCCATGAAGCTTAAACCATAAATCCCTAACCTTGATCCTTAAACCCTAAATCCTAAAATGTGCACCCTAAATCCTTAGGCCTAACCCTAAACTTTAAACCCTATACGTTGAACCATGAGCCCTAAGCAAAACCTTAAACCCTAAACCCTAGGCCTAAACTCATAACCCCAAACCTCAAACACTGAACCATGGACCCTCAACCATGAACGGTGGTACCTAAACGCTGGCCCCTACGCCTCAACCATAAACTCGAGTCGTATACCCTAAAAATCCTATACCTTAAGTTCTAATTACTCCTAAACCCTAAATTTTGACTCTTAAGCCATAAAACCCTAAATTCTAAATCCTAAATAATAAACCCTAAGTTGAAAACCCTCACCCGTAAACTTGAACCCCAAATCTTAAAGCCTGAGCAATAAATCCTAAACCTAAACCCTTCAACCTAATTCTTAAACCATATTTTTGATCCCGAACTGGAAACTCAAGCTGTCACAACTTGAACCCCGAACACCGAGCCTTGAGCCCTAATCCCTAAACCCTAAATCATGAGCCCAAAACCTAAACCCTAAAAACTAAATCCCCTGAGCCCTGAATCCTTAACCTAGAAACCTTAAAAATAGTTAGATTTGGAAAATTTTGGTATTTTAAAAAACTTTGGATTTTTAAAATGTCAAGATTTTGAAAAAGTCAGGATTTTAAAAAACTTGAGATTTTCAAAAATTGATGACTTTTGAAAAAGTTGGAAATTTTAAACAAAGTTGTTATTTTTGAAAACATCAAAGATTTAAAACAAGTTTGTGACTTTGAAAATCTTCAGATTTTCAAACAAGTTGGGGTTTTTGAAAATTGTACGTTTGAAAAAGTTATGATTTTTGAAAACTTGGGATTTGAGAAAGAGTTGGGCTTTTCGTATTTTTCAAGAGTCGGGATTTTTGAAGAGTAGAGTTTTGTAAAAGTCGAGACTTTTAAAAAAATCGACCTTTTCAAAAAAATTGAGATTTTGAAAAAATGGTATTTTATAAAAATTAATATTTTCCAAGAAGTCGAGATTTTGTAAAAGTGAAGATTTTTAAATTCGGGATTTTCAAAAAGTCAAGATTTTGGAAAATGGATTTTGAAAAAATCAAGATTTTGAGTAAATCATGATATTCGAAAAAGTCTTGATTTTTAATATTTACAATTTTCAAACAAATATAATTTTTTTAAATGTGAGGATTTTCAAAAAAGTTGGCATTTTTGATAAAGTAGAGATTTTAGAAAATTCAAGAATTTTTATAAGGTTGGGATTTCTGAAAATGATTTGATTTTTCAAAATCGTCGTGATTTTGAAATAGTTGTAATTTTCAAAAAAGTTGGGATTTTCGAAAAAGTTATAATCTCAAAAAAGTCAAGATTTAAAAAATGTAGTGATGCGTCAAAATTAGCAGGAACTTGAAAAGGTCATAACTTGTGCTCTAGGTGTTCATTTGAGTCCTTTTTTTAAACCACATGTTTCAAAAATATCAACTTTTTTAAAATATCAGAATTTAAAAAAAAATGTCGACTTGATTTGAATAATTTTTGAAAAAGTCATTATTTTACAAATAGTTGTGAATTTCAAAAAAATACGATTTTAAAGAATTTGCAATTTTACAAAAAGATAGAAGTTCGTAATTCTAAAAAAGCTCAATTTTTTAAAAATAGAGTTTTTCAAAAAAGTTAAGATTTTCAAAAAATCAGGATTATGAAAAGGTTTGGATTTCGAACAAAAATTGGAATTTCAAAAAAGTCGTGATTTCGAAAAAGCCAAGAATTTTGAGAAAGTTGGGATTTTCAAAAAGACAATATTTTGAAAAAAGGTGCAATTTTCAAATAAATTGGGAATTACAAAACTGAAGAGATTTTAAATCCTAATTGTTTTGAATATCCTAAAAAATTTTAAAATCCTAAAATTTTCAAAATATTTACTTTTTCAACCATAAACCCTTAGCCATAAAATGAAAACCTAAACTCTAAACCCCGATACCTCAGCCATGTAGCTTAAACCCTAAACCCCTAACCTTGAGCCTTATACCTTAAATACTAAAATGTGAACCCTTTAAGCCTTAAGCCTAACCTTAAACCCCGATTTTTTGCTAGAGACCTAAACCCCAAACCCTAAACTCATAACCTCGAACCTCGAACACCATGAACCCTCAACAATGAAACCCTACTCGCTAAACCCTAACATCTAAGTGCTATACCCTATAAACCCTAAACCTTAAGCTCTAATTACTCCTAAACCCTAAATTTTGAGTCTTAAACCCTAAATGCTAAATCCTAAATACTAAACCCTCAATTATAAACCATGAGCCGTAAACCTCGAACCCAAACCCTAAAACATGAGCACTAAATCCGAACCTTAAACCCTTAATCCCAAAATCATAAATCACGAAACCATAAACCTTGATCCTCAAACCCATAATCTTAACCTAAATCCTCGAACCTGGGCAGAGCCCTAATCCCTTAAAACTAAACCCTAAACCTCAAATCTTGAGCCCAAAAACCTAAACCCTAAACATTAAATCCCGTTAGCTCTAAACCCTCAACCTAAAAACCTTAAAATAGTTAGATTTGGAAAAAGTTGGTATTTTCAAAAACATGGGATTTGCAAAAGTCAAGATTTTGAAAAAGTCAAGATTTTTGAAAAAGACATGATTTTTAAAACCTTGCGAATTTGAAAAATTCACGACTTTTCAAAAGTTACAATTTTAAACAAAGTTGTTATTTTTGAAAACATGAAGATTTAAAAAATGTTGGGACTTTGAAAATGTTCTTATTTTCAAACAAGTTGCGATTTTTGAAAAAGTCAAGATTATCGAAAAGTTGGGATTTGGGAAATAGTTGGGTTTTTCGTACTTTTGAAGTGTTAGGATATTTGAAGAGTCTACATTTTTGAAAAGGTCATGCTTTTGAAAAACTAAGTGTCAACCCTTACGCCCTAAACCCTAAACTATAAGTGTTATACCATAGAAAGTCTAAACCTTAAGCTCTAATTATACCTTAACCCTAATTTTTGTCTTAAACCCTAAAACCCTAAATTCTAAATCCTAAATACTAAACCCTCAATTTTAAACCAAGAGCCATAAACCCTAAGTGCAAAAACCTCAACCGTAAACATCAAAACCCAAACCCTAAAACCCAATACTTAAACCCTAAACCTTGATCCAAAACCATGAACCTCAACTCTAAACCCTGAGCCCTGAGCCATAATCCCTAAAACCTAAACCCTAAACCCCACATCTTGAGCCCAAAATCCTAAACCCTAACCCCTAAATCCCCTTAGCTCTGAACCCTCAACCTAGAAACCTTAAAATAGTTAGATTTGGGAAAAGTTGGTGTTTTGAGAAACTTGGTATTTTCAAAAAGTCAAGATTTTTTAAAAAGTGAGGATTTTCGAAAATTTGATATTTTAAAAAAATTCATGACATTTGAAAAAGTTGCAATTTTAAACAAAGTTGTTATTTTTGAGAACATCAAGATTTTAAAAATGTTGGGACTTTGAAAATGTTAGGTTTTAAAACAACTTCCGGTTTTTGAAAAATAAATATTTTGAATAAGTCAGGATTTTCAAAAAGTTGGGATGTGCGAGAGAGTTGGGCTTTTCGTATTTTCAAGAGTCGAATTTCTAAAAAAGTCATGATTTTGAAAAACTTGACATTTGTAAAAAAGTTAGGATTTTTGAAAAACTGGATTTTTAAAAATTTGAGATTTTCCAAAAGTCATGATTTTGTAAAAGTGAAGATTTTCGAAAAAGTCTAGATTTTTGAAAAGTTGGGATTTTTAAAAGTCAAGATTTGTGATTAAGTCAAGATATTCTCAATTTTTAATATTTGTGATTTTTGAAAAAACATAATTTTTCAAAAAAACAAATGCTTTTCAAAAAAATCAACATTTTTCGATAAAGTTGAGATTTTAGAAAATTCAAGATTTCAAAAATGTAGTGATAAACTAAAATTAGCAAGAACGTAAAAAGGTCATAACTTGTATTGCAAGGTGTCCATTTGAGTCCTTTTTATGTCAATAGTCTCAACTTTTTAAAATATCAGGATTTTAAAAAAAAAAAGTCGAGCATTTCAATGATTTAGATTTTCTAGAAATTATAGATTTTTGAATATGTCATGATTTTTTTAAAATTTGTGAATTTCAAAAAGTTTAGGATTTTAAAGAATTTGCTATTTTACAAAAAGATAGAATTTTGTAATTCTAAAAAAGATCAAATTTTAAATAAATTAGGGTTTTTAAAAAATTTGAGATTTTCAAAAATGTCAGGATTATGAAAAGGTTGGGATTTTAGAAAAAAATCGGATTTGAAATATTCGTGCTTTCAAAAAGCCAAGAATTTTGAGAAAGTTGGGATTTTAAAAAAAAACAAGATTTTGGAAAAAGGTTCAATTTTCAAACAAGTTGGAAATTAAAAAGCTGAAGAAATTTTAAAATCCCAACTATTTTTGAATATCTTAATTTATTTAAATCCTAACATTTTAAAATCTTTACTTTTCTACCATAAACCCTCATCCATAAAACATAAACCCAAATCCCTAAATCATAAAACCTAAAATCTAAAGCCTTAGGCCTAACCCTAAACCCTAAAGCCTTAGGCCTAACCCTAAACCCTAAACCCTATCCTATACCCTATACCCATTAACCCTAAAGGCTTAGGCCTAACCCTAAACACTATACCCTATCCTATACCCTATACCCATGAGCCCTAAGCCAAAACCCCAAACCCCGAACCTCTAACACTGAGATATGGACCCTCAACCATGAACACTAAGACCTAAACCCTGACCCCTATGCCATAAACCCTAAACTCTGAGCCCTATACCCTATAAACCCTAAACCTTAAGCTTTAATTACTTATATACCCTATATTTTGATTCTTAAACCCTAAAATCCTAAATTCTAAATGCTAAACACTAAATCCTCAATCGTAAACCATGAGTCATATCGTAAGTGCAAAACCCTCAACCGTAAACCTCGAACCCCAAACCCTAAAACCTGAGTAGTAAATCCTAAACCTAAACCCTAAACCCCAAAACCTTAAACCATAAAGCCTAATTCTTAAACCCTAAACCTTGGTCCCTGAACCCTGAACCTCAACCCTAAACCGTGAACCCTTAGCCATAAGCCCTAATTGCTAAACCCTAAACCCTAAACCTTGAATCCCGAGTCCAAAGACTTTAACCCTAAACACTAAATCCCCGACTTGGGAAAAAGTTGGTATTTTAAACAAAGTTTTTATTTTTGAAAACATCAAGATTTTAAAAATATTAGGACTTTGAAAATGTTCATATTTTCAAACAAGTTGGGGTTTTTGAAAAATGAATATTTCGAAAAAAGTCAGGATTTTTGAAAAGTTGGGATTTGCGAAAGAGTTAGACTTTCACATTTTTGAAGAGTTTGGATTTTTGAGAAACTCGACATTTTCAAAAAAGTTAGGATTTTTAAAAAAATTGAGATTTTCCAAAAGTCATGATTTTGTAAAAGTGAAGATTTTTGAAAAAGTTTGGATTTTTGAAAAGTCGGGATTTTAAAAAAGTCAAGATTTTCAAAAATGTTGGGATTTTTAAAACATCAAGATTTTTTTGAAAAAGTCACGATTTTTGAGTAAGTCACGATTTTTAATATTTGTGATTTTCGAAAAAAATTGGTATTTTTTATAAACCTGAGAGTTTAGAAAATTTAGGAATTCTTAAAAAGTTGGGATTTCTGGAAAAGTTTCGATTTTTTAAAACATCGCGATTTTTGAATTAGTTTCGACTTTAACAAAATTTGGGATTTATAAAAAAGTTGTAATCTCATAAAAGTAAAGATTTCAAAAATGTAGTGATGGTCCAAAATTAGCAAGAATTTGAAAAGGTCATAACTTGTGCTACAAGAGTCCATTTGAATCCATTTTTTGTAAACCACATGTTTCAAAAGTCTCAACTTTTTTAAAATTTCAGGATTTTCAAAAAAAAGTTGAGGAATTTGAATAATTTAGATTTTCCATAAATTCTAGATTTTAGAAAAAGTCGTTATTTTCCTAAAATTTGTGAATTTCAAAAAATTTAGGATTTTAAAGAATTTACAATTTTAGAAAATGATAGAATTTCATAATTATAAAAAGTTCAAAGTTCAATAATTTTAGGGTTTTGAAAAAGTTGATATTTTCAAAAAAGTCAGTTTATGCAATGGTTAGGATTTCAAACAAAAATTGGGATATCATAACAGTCATGCTTTCAAAAAAGCCAAGAGTTTTGAGAAAGCTGGGGTTTTCAAAAAGACAAGATTTTGAAAAAGGTGCAATTTTTAAGCAAGTCGGGAATTAAAAACTGAAGAAATTTTAAATCCCAAGTGTTTTGAATATCCTAAGTTTTGTAAAATCCTAAATTTTTAAAATCCCATGTTTTTTTCAAAATCCCGACTTTTCGAAAATCTCAACTTTTGCAAAAGTCACTCACTATTTTTGAAAAAATCAGGTTTTTGAATAAGTTGGAATTTTTGAAAAAGTTAAGATTTTGAAAGAGTTGGGATTAATGGAAAAGTTGAGATATTTGAAAATTTGATATTTTCAAAAATTCATTATTTTCAAAAAAGTCACAATTTTAAAAAAGTCATAATTTTTGAAAAAGTTGGGATTTCAAAAAAATTGTTATTTCGAAAAATTTGGGATTTTTTAAAAATTTTGGATTTTAGAAAAGTTGGGATTTTGAAGAACACGAGACTCCAAAAAAATCGACATATTGAAAAAGTTAGGATTTTTAAAAATCCAGTATTTCAAAAATGTCAAGATTTCAAAATAGTGTGGATTTCGAAAAAGTTGGGATTTTAAAAAGTTGTGATTTTAAAAGACATAATTTTAAATATTTGCAGTTTTCGAAAAAGTAGGATTTATTTGAAAAAGGATTTTAAAAAAGCCGACATTTTTGATAAAGTTGGGATTTTAGAAAATTCGGCGATTTTCAAAAGTCAGGATTTCTGAAAAACCTCTTTATTTTAAAAAATGTCGTGATTTTCGATAAATTTAGGATTTGTAGTGCCCACTTCCCTTGAAACTTTTTGTTATTTGTTATGATACCGTCAACTATACTTATGGATGTTATTGTAGCTTTTGATATGGCATGATGTTAGATGTTAGAAATCATAGACTATTGTTAATTTTGATTCATATATGATGCATGTCGATTATTGGAGACATTTTATACTGATGTTCTCATGCTGATTGACATGGTTTTATATATATATATATATATATATATATATATATATATATATCTGTGTGTGTATGTGTTTCGGACATGTGATACCTTGCCATATTGAATAGACCTAGATAATTGAACTAATTTTATGATCATATGGTTATTGATGAAATCGTAAATAATGTCGTTACTTTCTTGATGATGTTTTGATTTATATATAGATGTTTTTGGAGTTTTATTGTATATTTATTTTGGATGATTTGATGTGGCCACAAGGTTGAAGGAGGTATTTGTGTTTTGCAGATAAACATGTTGTAAATTTCAAAAATATTTAGGATTTTAGGAAATTTACAATTTTAGAAAATGATAGATTTTACGAGTTCATCTAGGACCGAATGTAGATTTGGGTGGTGCGGTGTGTATCGATTGTCTGCAAACATTAGCTGAGGCCGTTGAGAAGGCATTTATAGAAGAGGAGACTCCGGGGAAGCACTGCAGACCGAGAGGCAGTACAGAGCCACATCGAGTAGATGCAAGACAACAAGTCAAGGAGGTCAGCTCCTCGTGGTGGACAGGGTTCAACGCAGTCATCTTTTAGGTCGCGCAGTAGACCCACCCCCTGCACAAGCCTCCACGAGAGATTCGCGCCACAGCGGAGGTGGAATATGGGGCCACCTCTCGGGGTTCCATTAGGACACGGGGTGCACGAAGAGCTCGATTAGCGGGAGCTCGTCAATAGAGACTTCAACAGTGCATAGTCGAATCGCCCGGGATCCACATCACAGTACATCTCGAGTCGACTAGAGCTGCTACACATGGGACTGGAGCTAGTAACAAGGGTAAGACATAGATTTCAGATCCTCATTGTTGGTGACATGTGGCGCGATCACCGGATCTAGGTAGTGGTCGAGAACCGCAAGGTGAGTACCCAGTATCGTGATTGAGAGACGCAGGTAGCATTGGTGGTGTTCTTATGTCCATTCTATTTAATTATGGTTCTTCTTATTCTTTTATTGCACCATCTTTGGTAGAGTGATGCGAGGTTGGTGACGGTTAGGTAACGTCTTAGTTCGGACGTTGAGATTGCTTCTAAATCCAAAATCTATGTAGACTCCTTACTTAAGAAGTGTGTAGCGGATTTGGGACCCTTCACCACTACCTCGAATCTTTGTATCCCTCCATTGGATTCATATGAAGTCATCTTGGGACGGGGTTGTCGGTTGTATCTGTCACAATTAGTGACCGATCGGAGGATGAGTCTAGTGGACCATCGCTTGATGACCACCCCATCATGAGAGAGTTTTCGATGTCTTTCGTGGGAGCAACCAGGGTTACCATCCCCACATGAGATAGATTTTCACATAGATCTGGTTCCGAGAGCATAGCCTATCTCACGAGCACCTTAGCTAGAGGGCTTTTTGGAGAAAGTCCTAATCCATCCTAGTGTATCCCCTTGGGGTGCACCGGTGATATTTGTAAAGAAAAAGATGGATATCGTGGTTGTGTATTGATTACCGTCGGTTGCACAATGTAACGATCAAGAATCGTTATCCCCTTCCGTGCATTGATGATTTGTTTGATCAGATTAAAGGGGCCATAATTTTCTCAAGATAAACTTTAAGTCGAGTTATCATCAGTTGAGGATTAAGGAGGCGAGATGTTCATAAGATCGCCTTCCATACCAGATATGGCCACTACGATTTCTTTGTGGTGCCTTTTTTTTTTACAAATGCCCGTGCGGTGTTTATGAGCTTGATGACAGGTGTTCGGGATATTCTTGGAATGCTTCGTTCTCATCTTTCTTGATGACATTTTTATTTACTCTGTATGCGTGAGGAGCATGAGGGCACCTTCGTCAAGTTCTTTAGTGTCTTTGTGAGCATCAACTTTACGGGGAACTTGGAGAAGTGTGCGTTCTTTCAGACAGAGGTGTAGTATCTGGTCCACATCATTTATGGAGAAGGTATTGCAATCAAACCTTCCAAGATTCAAGGCTATTATGGATTGGCCAGCACCCTCTAGTGTGGCGAGAGGTGAACAACTTCATGGGTTTAGGAGGTTATTATAGGAGATAAGTTCAAAACTTCTATCGGGTTGTGCACCCCATCCCTTCCCTTTAGAGAAAAGGAAGTTTTTATTGTCGAGACGCAATTGAGCAGGCCTTTAGGACACTAAATGAATCCCTCACGATAGCACTTTGTTCTTGCGGTGCGGATGGGTGAGTTTTTCGTATATACGGATACTTATTTGGCGGGGAGTTGGAGGTGTGTTGATGTAGGAGGGCAGAGTAGTTGCTCTTGAGTCTCACAAACTCAAAGATTATGAGCTCAATTATGAGCTCATGATATTGAGCTTTCGACAGTTGTGCATGCCTTGGTTTGATGGAGACACTTCCTTCTTGGTGAGAGAGATTCATGCTCGGGACTGATCACTTGAGTATGACATGGAGATAGAGCATGTTAAAGGGAAGGAGAATGTGATTACATATGCTCCTCGCAAGCGGAGACATGTGAGCACAGATTTACGAAATAGGATTTTACACTAGCTTCCTCACGACGCGTTCTACATTATAGCTAAAACAGAGATCGAGACTCGAGACCCCTTGAGGGGAAGTTTGATGGGTTTTCAATGGAGTCGAGATGGCCTTCTCGGGCACGGAGACCGAATTTATGTTCCCGAGAGACAGAGGCTTGGTAGGACATCTTGTGAGAGGCACATCGTGAACCCTATTCATCCCATCCCGGGGTGAAGAAGATACACGCCACTTTGAGAGAGTTGTCTCATTGGAGGGGACTTTGCAGAGACATGGCTCAATTTGAGTCACGTTTTTAGAGTGTCTGTTTGAGTATCTTTCCTCGTGTTATACCGGAATGGAAATGGGACACCATTTACATGGACTTCATTATTGGGCTACCAATGTCGAGATACCACCACGATGCCATCTTCGTCATGGTGTATAAATTGAAAAAAGTGGCTCACTTTTCTCTCGGTGAAGGCCACCTATAGTGTAGTGGCACAGGTATATCTAGATGAGATTGATAGATTGAACGGAATTCCACGGAAGATTATTTATGATCGTGATCCTCTGTATACTTCCCACTTTTAGACTACCATGTAGCATGTCCTCAAAAAAAAATATCAATTTCATCACTTTGTATCACCCCGAGACAAATGGACGGTGAGCGCATGAATCGGATCTTAGAGGACATGGTTAGGATGTATGTTATGGATCACCCGTCGAGATGGGAGGAGTATTTTTACTTATTGGAGTTTTCCTATAATAATAATAATCGAGTTCGATAGGCATGGCTCCTTTCAAGGAATTATATGGTATAGAGTGTAGGATACCTCTTAGTTGGGACGAGTTAGAAGATAGGGTTTCTCTTGGACCAGCTTTATTGCAGAACATGTAGAGTAGGTGGTTATGATTAGGCAGATCTGCAGGAGGCACATGATAGACAGACGGAAGAAGTATGTAGATCAGCATAGGACCGACCGTAGTTTTGATGTAGGCATGAAGGTTTTCCTTGGCGCCCGACAAACAACCCACCAAGGTTTTGATATCTATATTGGAATACAATATAGATATCAAGGTCACCAAGTTAGTTTTCAACAATGAGCTATCAACTAGCTTCAAATCAACATGTTGAGACAAACAACCCACCTTTTCAACCTAAAAAGGTTGACACATAAATCTAGGTTCATAATATTTAATATTAGAAATCTAATAATTTTAGGATATTAAATATTTAACCTAAAGTATATACCTAGTTTAGCATATTTAATAATAGATAAATTGGTAATGATAATCTCAAAAGCAAACATGGATAAAGGAGATAGTGGTCTAGGCGTGATTAGTGAATTCAAGGTGAAAGTTGTAAATTGATTGCTTATATTCACTACAACCATTGTATAGTTGTTTTAGGACCTTGACACAATTTGCATTTCATCTTTTGGCATGAAGGTTATGTGTTGAGTCCAATTCCTTGGGTTCTCAAGTAAATGGAGATAATACCACCATAGGGGGAGTCACAAGAAGTTATCTCATGATGAATGTGGGATTCCATAGCAAGATGAAGTTGGTCCATTTTACACTAAAAAGGTGCCTTAGGGACAATTTCATTCTTTTGAGGCCAAGTTGGACATCACAAGAAGATGAGAGATTAGACAAAGATAACTATAAAAACATGATATTTGCATCCAAATGAGGTGATTCAAGCTAGGGGGAGCTTGATATAGGCTAAAATGCATCTTCTCACATCAAGTACAAAGCCCAAAATAGTAAGGAATTAGAGAAAGAAGGAAAATTTTATAGTGTTTTGCATGATTTCTTGAAATGAACAACTTTGGAACATGATGAATGGCCAAAATGAGGAAAATTAAGAGGAGTATAGTCTTAGGGGGAGAATTTAATTGTTCACACCAGGTATATAGACCTCATACATACACTGCTGGTAAGAGCCAAAAAAAAAGAGAAAACACAGTCTTAGGGGGAGCTGGTGAATAAGTACGCTTGTCTTTATCATGCATTGTTATCCTTAGTTGTCAATATTTCATGTCAAGTGGTTAAGTAACATTTTTCATAGATGTCAAAGGGGGAGAGTGAACCAAGAAACATGAGAAAAGGGCTTGCAGGTGTTGGTCTTGATTGGTTTCCATCAATGAAAAATGGGGAGATTGTTGGGAAATGTGTCATAAGATTTTCAATGATTTCAAATTTTACATTGATCCTAAAGTGTCCCCAATGTGCCCGGGGGTGTTCGCGACGTTTCAAGTCATGTCAAATCATGATGTAATGGTATAAACGCAAGAACCAGGTGCATGGTCAAGAAATTGAGTTCTATTAGGCATGTGTGAGGCATTAAAAATTATGTAACAAGTTTCGACGGTCAATTCATGAAGTTTCAGGTAGCTCTAGGCCTAATCCTAGTCCCAAATCAAGAAGTCATGGGCATGGAAACATGAGAAATGGATCAAGTCAAAGCAATAAGATCATGATTACATGATAATGCAAACCAAGCATGGAATGAACATAATGTGATGACATATGAGGTGTAAACAGATTCTTAGGTGACTAAAAAGATGAATTAGGAACTCATACACGTATGAATGGAATTTCTTCTTAGGACTAGAGACCCAAAGTGCTGCAAAAATGAGATGTGACAGAGAGTTTTGGAGAAAAATATGATAAATTGTTCATTGGAATTCATGGAGGAGTGAGTTGTGAAGGTGTGGGAAAAATATAAGGACCTAAAAAGGTGTTTTGTGCAAGTTATGGTAGTTTTTCATAAACTCGGTTTTGGAAAATGCATATTAAAACTTCTAACTTCTTAGCTGTTAAAAAAATTGACATCAATCATTCGGAAAAATCATAGAATAATTTTTAAAGTATTTTGTATAAAAATTGAATAAAAAAGTTTGATATGAATTGGTTAAGCATTTAAAAAGTTATAATTATTCTTCCGACCTAGTTTGAAACACTCCAAACCTTCATCCTAGAGCGATAGAGGTAAAATGAATTTTTGGACATAAAATCACCTGATAAATATAAGAAACATTCTTTTAAGTGTAGATGAATCTATCAAATCATATATTGGTGGTATTTTTGTTTCCCAAACATGATGGTACAATACAAATTTTCCATTGTTTCGAAAAAATTTACCTAAACAGATTAGTAATGGTAGATTTGCAGAGACTACCTTTGATGCAGGAGCATGTTTTGGAGGTAATATTGATGTCCATGAAGAAATCCAGGTGGTTTTAGTACAAATGTTGTGTGAATTTTTCCATGTTTTGAGTCCTGCCACTAAGGGCTAAAATAGACTAAAACCAGTCACGAGAACTTAAAGAGTTTAGTGATCAAATTGCATAATTTGAAGTGATTTATGACCATGAATAGGTAAAATAGGTTCCATAAAACAATCCAAGGATATCAAAAATTAAATGTTGAAATATAAAGTAATGTTTAATGGACCTATGGCAAGGAAAATCAAAACTAATGTATCTCAAGCTTAAACAATAAAGGTTCCTCCATTTTTATACGAAAAGGAAAAATTGGAAGTGGTTTAAAATATATCGATGAAGTTTTCATTCATATTTAATGAAATATAAAATAATTATGAGTTGGTGAGAGCCCAAAATTACATGCCTAGGGTTTGAAGCATAAAACCCTCATAGTGCATAGTCTTGAAGATCATGAAATAACTGATCACTTCTCCATGAAGTTGAGAAAGATATAAGAATAGGAGATAAACAACATCTAAACCATTGATGAAATGTGATTATGAGGCTATGAAAAAATAATAAAGGGTGTGTGGTTCCTAAAACAATGAAGATGTTGATTTGTACCTGTAAAAACATTGATCTCCTTGTTCAAATACATGTTGCATGAAGTAAACAAGATCATTTTTTATCCTATAAATGGTTGAAGAGTCTCTACAATATGTGAAAACCATGTTCAAGCATTAATAGGTTCATGAAGAAAACTTTTGTTTCTATTCAAGCTGACCTAAAATAGATTACAGTCCTCCATGACTGTGGATAAACGTTTATGAAGAGATAGTTATGCAAAACTGCTACATACTCTGATATGAAGATGTCTAAGCCTTGGTTGGTGAAGAAGTCTACCATACATATTTGATGTACTTGAGTAAATGCACAAACTTAACTTATAAGTCTCCTTATTATGCTTGTTTAAGCTTATTGAAACTTTTAACCTTGTAAATCCCACATGAAATCTAATGAAATTTGGATGGTAAAGGACGAGGAAAGGTAGATGAAATGGAGTTATAAAAGATGATAGAGGAGTTATTAATGTGTGTACATGCATATTCCACTTCGTGCATGTTCATAAGGCTCTAAAAGACAAAATAAGAACTCACTATGCTAGAGGACAAGCATGGAGTTACAAAATGAATCTTGCAGGGGTCGAGGGGAAGTATAGAGGCTGTGAGGTATGTGAAGGAAACTTAAGATGATCAGATGCAAACTTACAAAGTGTAAGGAGCTTATGAAAGGATACTTTGATTTTGGTGTACATATGAAAATTTTGTAAATTGAAGATTCATAACATTCATATGATGTCAATTAGGATTCCTTGTACAAGTTGAAAATCCATATAGTTTGATTAAGTGATGTGTAGAAGATGTACATTTAAATGTCTAGCCTTATATCTTATATATGTGATGTTTCCAAGCATCAACTTGTTGTTGAAAGTGAGGAGCTGAGTGATGCGTAATCACAGCACCCACGAATGTCTACAACTCGATGGGTTGAAGCTATTAGTGTGATTGCATAACATTGACTTTTCCCAAAGTGTGGGACCTTGCGACTAGGAAAACTCTTCGAATGATATCCGGTTCCTATTCATCGGTTCAGGTGCATGCATTCATATTCCAAAGGATCTACTCGGAAACCTACTCTAACTAGCAAAGTAGACGGGGTTAAGAAGATGAAAAAAAAAAATCCTAAAACTAACAAGGTGATATACCAAAGGAATGTTGAACACTTGCTTTTCCATTAAATACAAACCATAAAACATGTAATACAACCACTAAATCATATAACCAAAATGTAATGAGAGATCGGAGGAACCGATGAATATAGAGAGGGTTGAAAATCATGCATGAGACATGCATTATTCGCTCCAAAAGTTAATACAGTACACTACAATGGCCAAGAGGCACAAACTTGCATTATAGTTCAAATGGGGAGGTTTGAACTCCACAAATTCACCTTCTAAAGAGAAGAAGGGACGGGAAAAGCCAAAAATGTCCAACCTTTAGAAAAATGCCCCTCCTTACAATTTATAGGAAAAATGAGAGAGAGGATGAGAAGAATTTGAAAGCCTACTCCAACCACCCTTGGATGCATTGAATTCACCTCCAAAATGATGGGCTCTACTGCCAAATTCCATGCCTTCGTGTACCATTCCTTGTTGGCCAAGAAAGGAAGCCCATACCTCACTATCGCGGTAGGTGAGAAACCCGGGAGATACTAAAAAATGGCGAACTGTATTTTTTAATTTTGACTAACTTAGTCTCACTTATTTAAAGATATCCAAGTGTAGTTGGGTAGAGGACCCTGTGAGCTTTATGAAAAGTCCTCTATTGTGTAAATACAAGCTCCCAGTCAAAAGTTATGGCCATCTGAAGGTCTGGGTGTATTCTATGAAAAATGGCTTGAGAGTTACGAAAACCCGAAAGTCCAAAATGCATGCAACTTCGAAATCCCGAAATTCAAAATTTCAGAAATTTTTATTTTGAATAAATATACACCGTCCATCCGCCAAATGCTCTAAGTGTTCCGAAAGTCCGAAACTGAAAAACCAAAAGTCTGAAATTTCAGACTTTCGGAATTCAAAAATTCAAACATTTCGTGCATTTTTTTCTATTTTTTGCTTGAGAATTTTCTATTTTTTTCTATTTTTTCTACTTTTTGAATTGAATTCAGAATTTCAGACTTTTTGGCTCCATTTTCCAACTTTGCGCTTGAGATTTCCGAAAGTCTGAAACCCGAAAATCTGAAAATTCGGACTTTAAGAGTTTCGAACTTCGAAAATTCAAACTTTCAGGTTTCGAACATTTATGCTAATTTTTTCCGTGTTTAGCTCTTGATCTTTTCGTCCTTCCCTTGCGGCCATTGCTTTTAGATTTTTGAGCTCGAGTACACTTGATCTTGGAAATCGGATGCGAGCTCGCATGGCTGAAACCTCCTCGATTTTTTCCGCGTGCAAGGTGTATAAATCAATTTTTCCCGAGGGAAAAAAAAAAATAGACAACAAGGACCTTACAGGAGTGGACCTAGTTTTGAAGTGGGATGTAGATCAGGCTAAGCCAGGAAGGCATTCCAAGCTTGATGCCATTTGGAGTGGCCCCTACATGCTCACAACATGTAAAAGTAGAAATGCGTTCCAGCTATAAAAAGTTGGACGGAGATACTAAATCCTAAACAAAGTTGTTATTTTTTAAAACATAAAGATTTAAAAATGTTAAGACTTTGAAAATGTTCATATTTTCAAACAATTTTGGTTTTTCAAAAAATGAATATTTCAAAAAAGTGAGGATTTTTTAAAAGTTGGAATTTTCAAAAGAGTTGGACTTTTTGAAGAGTCTAGATTTTTAAAAACTCAACATTTTCTAGAAATTTAGCATTTTATAAAAGACATGATCTTAAAAAATTTAAGATTTTCTAAAAAGTCTTGATTTTGTAAAAGTGAATATTTTCAAAAAAGTTAAGATTTTGTAAAATGTTGGGATTTGTAAAAAGTCAAGATTTTTAAAACGTCAAGATGAGATTTCGAAAAAGTTTTGATTTTTGAAAACATCGCGATTTTTGAAATAGTTGCAATTTTTGAAAAATTTATGATCTCAAAAAAGTAAAGATTTTCAAAAATGTAGTGATGTGCCAAAATAAGCAGGAACTTGAAATGGTCATAACTTGTGCTCCAATTGTCCATTTGAGTCAATTTTTTTAAACCACATGTATCAAAAATGTCAAATGTTTAAAAATAACACAATTTTCAAAAAAAAAAAAAGTCGGGAGCTTGAATAATTTAATACTTTTGATTATTTTACGATTTTTGAAAAAGTCATTATATTCCAAAAAGTTGTGGATTTCAAAAAAATAGGATTTTAAAGATTTTGCAATTTTAGGAAAAGATAGAATTTCATAATTCCAATAAAATTTGAATTTCAAAAATTTTAGGAGTTTTGAAGAAGTTGAGATTTTTTTAAAAGTCGGGATTTTAAAAAAGTTTTTTCGAAAAATCAAAAGTTTTTGAGAAATTTGGGATTTTCAAAAAAGACAAGACTTTGAAAAAATCTGAAATTTTCAAATAAGTCGGGAATTACAAAACTGAAGAGATTTTTAAAACCTAGCAGTTTTGAAAATCCTAATTCATATTATACATTTTCAAAATTCCAAAATTCTATAAAATCGCGAGTTTTTCGAAAATCACGAAATTTTTAAAAATTTGTGAACTTTTTAAATTCATGACATTATCACCTTAAAAATCTTGGAAAGTACATAAATTTTAAAAATCGTGACTATTTCAAAATTCTAATTGTTTCAAAATCGAGATATTAAGGAGGTTTTGCCCGTGTTTCGAATCTTTGCATGCACATGCAGTTGATGCTCGCTCCTCCCTAGATCTCTTCACGCTGTCTATCGTTCGCACGTCCGTTGATAATAAATAAATATCGCGTTGATCTTTGAAACACATCGGTAGGGAACATATCATGACCTAACATAGGTGGTGTTAATGTCCGACGAACCCGTGACTTGGAAAATATCACTGTAGGTTAGAGGTAATCTAATGAGAATCCATTTGGATGGATGAAATAAAGATGGCAGAACCACGGAAACACATCGGTAAGGAACATAACACGACCTCAAAAGAGGTGATGTTAATTTCCTACAGACCTGTGAGTAAGAAAATATCACTACAAGATGGAGGGAATCCAATGGGAAATGTACTTGGATGTATGTGCAAGACGTGATATGAATGGTTCGAACGAAAGCATCAAAAGTGTGAGAAAAAATGTGAGTATGGTCAAGACAATGTTCTGACAAAAATATGGGTAAAAATCCGGAGTAAGAGAGTATGTGATATCCTTCAATTATGGGAATCAAGGGAGTATGCGTCTTGGTTGGATGGAAAGAGGATTATGGCCACAATAGTGGGCTTAAGATGAGATATGGTGCGCTGAGAGGGAACATAGAAATGGCCATGGAGTGGACTTCCGAATGTGATGAAAGATGTGTGAAAAGATAGATAGGAAAAAAATAGAAAAATAAGGCATGCAAAAAAAAGGAAATGTGTTCTATGGGTGAAACACCAGTCAAAAATGGAAGAAAATATATTTTGGGAAAAGTAATCAGATAAGACATGATAAAAGATGGAACATAGGGCTGGGTTGAGGTGACTAGGTGCGTCGATGACGATTTGACTTGGGTCGACGGTGTGCATATATAAGTGAAAGAGATGGATAAGGATCATTTGAATGACACAATTTTGTGATTGGAGAGATCTGAATAATATTGAAGTGTCATATTTGAGAAAAAATAGATGTCAGTGGAGGTGGAAGGACACTTCAGATATAGACACCCCAAAAATTACACTAGTTCCCAATACTATCGTGGTTCACTTCCTAGTTCACTTTTGAACCACGATTTCCATTACGCAAAAACATACAGGCGTTAATCTCCACTACAATCACTAGAGTTAGGATCCACAAGAGGCGTTTAGTCTATGACATGAAAATCATTGGGAGCACTGGACGCATATGCCACCAATCCCCCTAGTGCTACCCGGGTGAGTTTCAAACTCGATACCTATCACTTCGATAACATTTGTTGGACCAAAAATTATGTTAAAGCCTGCGCCATGGACACCCAACCGCAAACATTGAGACTAAACTGTAGATAATTTTAAATCTAAATTTTTTACAATATCCTGATAACAATTTCAAAAAATTTACTTTTTCAAAATTCCAACATTTTATAAAATCGCGACTTTTTCCAAAATAGAGAATTTTTAAAAAATCACTAGTTTTTTTTTAAATTCTTAACTTTTTAAATTCATGACTTTATCACTGTCAAAATTCTTTAAAATACAATCTTTTTAAAAATCGTGATTGTTTCGAAATCTTAATTTTTTCTAAATCGAGATATTTCTTAAATCGTGAATTTTTCAAAATCGCGACCCCTAAACCCTAAATCCAAAAACCTAAGTTGTAAACGCTAAACCCTAAACCCCAACATCCTAAACGCTAAGCTAAAAACCCTAAATCCTAAACCATAAACCATAAACACTTTGAATCCCAAACACTAAACCCTCAACCAAACACAATAAAGCCATATCCCTAAATCGTAAAACCTAAACACTAAACCCCAAACCTTAAACCATAAACCCTAAAACCTAAACACTAATCCCAAAACTTTAAACCTAAGTTGTAAACGCTAAACCCTAAACCCCAACATCCTAAATACTAAGCGAAAAACCCTAAATCATGATCCACCAACCATAAACCCTTAACACTGAATCCTAAACCCTAAACCCTCAGCCCAAACACAATAAAGCCAAATCCCTAAATCGTAAAACCTAAACACTAAACCCTAAACCCCTAACCCTGATTCTTAAACCCTTAACCCTAAAAAGTGAACCCTAAAGCCTTAGGCCTAACCCAACACCCTAAACCCTATACATTTAACGTGACCCCTATGCCAAAATCCTAAACTCATAACCTCGAACCTCGAACCCTAAAACCCTAAATGCAAACCCTCAAACGTATACCTCAAACCCCAAACCCTAACACCGAGCCCTAAATCCTAACCCTAAACCCTAATACTAATTTTTAAACCCAAAACCACGATCCCCAAACCCTCAACCTCAACCCTAAACACTAAACCTTGAGCCTTAATCCCTAATCCCTAAAACCTAAACCTCGAATCCCGAGCCCAAAAACCTAAATCCCAAACATTAAATCCCCTAATCCCTAAAACCTAAACCTCGAATCCAGCCCGAGCCCAAAAAACCTAAATCCCAAACATTAAATCCCCTAATCCCTAAACCCTCAACTTAGAAACCTTAAAATAGATAGATTTTGATAAAGTTGGTATTTTAAAAAATTTGGGACTTTCAAACAACTTGGGGGTTTCGAAAAATGAATATTTCAAGAAAAATAGGATATTTGAAAAGTTGGTATTTTTGAAAGAGTTGGGCTTTTTGAAAAAGTTGGGATTCTCGAAAGAGTTGGCATTTTCGAAAGAGTTGGCATTTTATATAAAGTTGGGATTTTTTAAAACACGGGATTTTTAAACATTTGAGATTTTCCAAAATTTCATGATTTTGTAAAAGTCAAGATTTGCGAATTTTTTTAAAATCAAGGTTTTGAAAAAATTTAAGATTTTGGAAAATATTAGGATTTTTAAAACGTCACGATTTTTGAAAAATTTAAGATTTTGGAAAATATTAGGATTTTTAAAACGTCACGATTTTTGAAAAATTCAAGATTTTTGAATAAGTTAAGATATTTGAAAAAGTCCTGATTTTAAATATTTACAATTTTTGAAAAAAATAATTTTCTTAAAATGTAAGGATTTTTAAAAAACTCAGAATTTTAGTTAAAGTTGAGATTTTAGAAAATTCAGGAATTTTTAAAAATTTGGGATTTCTGAAAAACTTTAGATCTTCGAAAACATCGTTACTTTTGAAATAATTGTGATTTTTGAAAAAATTGGGATTTTCGAAAAAGTTATAATCTCAAAAGAGTCGAGATTTCAAAAATGAAGTGATACGCGACCAGTTTATCTACACGACGAGTTTCTGGAAGAGGCCACGACGGCTGACTTTGATCGCCACCGTCTCTCTGAAGTCTTCCGATACTCGTCCCTCCTCGAAGCTGAAGCCTCCATGTGTCTCTCCGACGCACTTTTTGTATGATGCTTAAACGAAAGATTTCCAAACGAGCGCAAGCTCTCCACGTGGTCAGAGCCCAAGAAATTTGCACCGATCGTTGAAAAGTCTAAGCATGGGAAGAGCCAGCGGAAGCCTCCACATGCCTCATCAACGCAACTTC
This sequence comes from Taxus wallichiana var. yunnanensis, assembly GCA_018340775.1. Classification (NCBI taxonomy): domain Eukaryota; kingdom Viridiplantae; phylum Streptophyta; class Pinopsida; order Cupressales; family Taxaceae; genus Taxus; species Taxus wallichiana. Next base: position 153,250,285 of record CM031239.1, on the reverse strand, counting down.
AAAGGTAAAATCCAAAGGTAGGTCCCCAAATGAGTGCAGGCCCTCCACGTGTCTAGGGTCCAACAAAGTTGCTCCTAAATAGGTGGAAAAGGCAGAACACAATAGAAACAAGCAGAAGTCTCCATGTGTCTCTTCGGTGCACTTTTGGTATGATGCTAAAAATAAAGATTCCCAAACGATCTCGGTCTCCACGTGTTCAAAGCCCGAGGAAGTTGCACCGGCCATTGAAAAGTCTAAGCATGTGAAAAGCCAATGGAAGCCTCCATGTGCCTCATCAACGTAACTTCAAAAGTAAACTCAAAAGGTAGGTCCCCAAACAAGCACATGACCAATAGGGTAAAAACCACTTGAAATAACCTTTTACTATCAAAGAACCAATGTTATATCCAGTATTTTCCACATCCTTTAAACCCTAATCACAAGGGTAAACTTATTTTAACTTTGATATATTTCACGAACATATTAAATGAGGACCTTAATTTAGTGAATATCCCACTCCAAAAGGAGATTAAAAAACCCTACAAGCGAAAAAAAAAAAAAAAAAAAAAAAAAAACCCTGATTTAGTGAATAACCCACTCCAAAAGGAGGCTACAACCAACTAATATGACTAAGCACCAACTCAACCACCTAAATATGACAATCTATGAAGTTTTTTTGCCACAACCGATGGATATCACAATTTTAGCTCACAAACCTTTCTTCAAACCCTCATTCCTCTGACTCTCTCTATCTTCTTCTTCTTAGAATTTTATTTGAATAAAAACCTTGCACAAAATATCCTCATCACTCTTCATATTTTTAAAATCTTCGTCATCTTTTAATTCATGTCCTTGTTTAGCATTTACACTCTCAGGTAGGTCGCATTTTCCCTCTAGGATCACTAGTTCAAAAATGAACTAAAACTTCACTTAAATATGGTTCCCATATTTAAAATGCGAATAAGGTATGTTTTCAACCTATATTTCAGCCATCACAACTTACAATCATAACACCATACACATACGAATGTTCAAAAAAGACCCATACAGACGCTCATGCCTAAAACCATCAAACATGCTCAAAACTAGCTTAAAAGCCCATCCCCTAGATGAGCTAAAAACATCATTATTAAATCTCCTAAATTAACTCTACATGTGTAATATGTCATGAAAAAATCAATCATGGTCTTTAATTATCTTTCACCAATCAAACAAATCATAACTAACTCAAGAAGGCTCATATCCTTCTCAAAACAACTGTTTCCAACACCTTATCTTCACCTTTGGGCATCGAGACCACCAAATAAAAACTTGAATATGAAATGTATCCACTCTATTTAATACTCAAAACCTGTAGATCACTTATATGCATTTTAGAGCTCATGAAACATCCATATGTGCAGACCACACCTATTTTTCTCTTCATCAATTTAAGCTGCCCAGAAAGCATTTTCACAAACTCAACTCGTTTGTACCATTTATGCCACTTTCAAGACCTAAAAATTTACTTTAAAAGGAAAAAAAATTAGTTATGAGATTAGCGCCATCAAGTAGCTACCAAAGTATGCTTCTGTTGGAATTCCTCCCACGAGGGTCATTCTGGACATCTTTACAGATGTTGCAACTCATACAAGCAACACACTGGGTAAGCACACTAGTGGTTGGTCCTAGAGGAGGAAATCTACACCAATGGGGTCGTTGTTAGGGCATGTGGGTGGTGGCGGATTGTTGTTGATAAAGAGATTGATATCTTGTGAGAAGCAAAGCAAGAATGCGTATTTTATTTGAGTTTGGTTATGATTATAATCTGAATATTGATATGCATGATCCAATGCGGGAAGAATGTTGTTGTGTATCGATAGTTTCATGTCAATCATTTATACATGTTTGACTGCATATGCTTTAATTTTAATTTTTTTACTTGAATCATGGTCTGTCATAGACATCCTCAACTTGATCACGTTGTTCAAGGTTCTTTACAATGAGAGATAAAACTTTGGGACATAAAACTAATGGTATGCATCATGTGTTGTGGTACAAACCCAATGCTTTGGTCTAATAAATTGTTTGATTTTTTTGTATTAATTGTATCATATACTATAGTTATGGGAAGGGATTTACCGTGTGCTGTATCAAACACTGCTTGAATTCAGACAATGAGTATTTTTTTATTTAGGATTCCTTAAGTTGTTCTCCACAAATGAGACCACCGTCCATAGAGCTCCCTACAGACCTTTGTGGCGTGAAGTAAAGATGTACTTTCACCCTCACTTTTTCTTCTTGTACTAGTCTTCCTTTTGCATTTGGCTTCTCCCTTGCTAATTCATCTTTTCTTTGGATGAATAGCATTCCAACTGTATAATTGCTTGCAAAGATTCCATTTCCCGATCTTCTTCACATTCTAGGTTGTTCTCACGTTCCTTTATAAGAGCACTTTGATGTACAATACCTTCTGCCAAATCTATCAAAAGAAAGACATCACAATCATCCCTTTTTTCCATTCTTTATTACAACTACAATATCAATTCCATCTTCAAAACTACCAACTTTTTTCAAAATGCGGACTTTTTTAAAATGCAAACCTTTTTTAAAAATCCAATCTTTCTAAAAATCCAAACTTTATAAAAATCCAAACTTTTTCAAAATCCAAGCTTTTCAAAATCACGAGTTTTTCAAAATCCCGACTATTAACAAGTGCGGCTTTTGACAATCCCAGCTTTTTAAAAATCACACTTTTTAAAACTCTCTGCTTTTTCAAAATCTCGACTTTATAAAATGCCCACTTTTACATCAAAATGTCCACTTTCGAAATCCTGACTTTTTCAAAATAAATTGTGACGTTTTCAAAATAAATCCAGACTTTTTAATACGAAGACTTTTCAAAATATCAATTTTTCAGAATATTGTCATTTCGAAAATACCAACTTTTCAAAATGTCGAAGTTTTCAAAATGCCGACTTCTTCAAAATGCTAACTTTTAAAATGCAGACTATTCAAAATCCTGAGTTTTTCACAATGCAAACTTTTTCTTAATGTTGTATTTTTAGAATACCCACATTTGAAGTTACAAAATAAATGCCGACTTCTTCAAAAATGCCAAATTTTCAAAATCTCATTGTTTGAAAATCTTAACTTTTTCAAAATGTCGACATTTTCAATATGTCGATTTTCTCAAAATCCAAACCTTCTCAAGTATTTAGAATTTCTCGAGATATCAATACTTTCATAGAATACATACTTTTTCAAAATAAATCCCGTCTTTTTCAAAAATGGCAAGAATGATGATTACCTATTTTTCGGTGCATCGACTTATTAAAAATCCTGACTTTTTCAAAATGTCGTTTCTTTTAAATTTCAGCAATTTTGAAAAAAAAAAAAATTCTCTTAAAATATCATCTGGGGTTTTCCGTAACTTGAACAGCTTGTTGATAACATTCAAGCTGGAAACCCATTAAATTTTACAAAATTCCATATTTTAGATTTGGAGATATGACGTGATCTTCAGACCTATTTAGCTAGAATTTTCACAAACGGTTTGTGGGCATTCTCATTCCAAAATAAAAAAATACACCATAAGTCATTTTTCCTTGCCTTCATATTATTTCTAAGCATAGAGATCTTGTTTTCAGAATCTCTTAGCTCATCCTTAAGTGTCCAGACATTTTCACAAGCCTCGTCCAACTTTATAGCAAATATATATCGGCTTTCACTTTGCCCTTCTTAGTTTCTTCTTCAGCAAAACTTATTTTCTCCTGCAATTGACAGACTAATTTGCCATGCCATTAAATCTTCCCCAGGTAAAACATCATCTGGAAGATCAATAGCATCTACATAATTCATAAGTCTTTGCATCATACTATTTTTTTCAAGTAGCAACTTATCTACCTTTGTACAATGATTCCAGGAGTAAACGATATCTATTTCTTGACTTTAAAAACGCTCCATCTCCTTAGACTTGAAGTTTTTGATTCTCTCTTCATATTCGTTTATAGTTTAATCAAGCTCCTACAACTCCACTCTCAAATGTTCAAGTTCTGATAATTTTTCATGTATAGACTGTTTCAAGCTCTCTCGCTGCTGAACCAAACCCTTGCCTTTTTGGACTGCCATAGTCAGTTTTCGTCTCATAGTTATTACAACAACAGATCTCTCTTCTGCCTCCCATTCTTTTGATCTTTTATTGTCACAAATTCTTCACTCATTATTCTGTTTTGTTGCATTAGACTCTCTATCTGTGCATTCTATTGTTGAATGGTCCTCTTCTTGCTTTTTTATTAAATATTATTAATGTCATTTTTTAAAATCTAAAACAGCCTGAAGACCCTGGAATTTCCGTCTTTACATTATCAGTTTCCTTAAGCATATTTACTTCTCTAGACAATGTGTTTAGCTTGTCTATAAGCTTCCTGATACATCCTTCCAAATGTTGCTCATTATTGTCGTAGGAAGATAGTCCTTAAAATCTTGATCCTTCATTGTTTCAATCACAATATCGGCTAGCCTCCTCATGCAATCTTCTGTAGCTGAACAATGAACACTTATCAACGTCATTGGGTTCTAGAGGAGATTCACGGTCATGAACTTTAAATTGTCGATCAACAAGTTCACCGCATGAACTCCTTCTCTGGATTGTTTCTTGAAATGCTTCCATAATTAATTGTTCATATTTGCAATTTAGCTCTTCCAGGTCTTTTTCACAAATAGCTCTCTTGTTTTTCTTTTAAAAGACTTTCCTCTAGACTATTTATTCTCCTTTTCGACTCCTCTAGTTCAATTGTAGATAAATCGACATTTCTCTTAACACTCTCAATTTCATACTGAAAAATGAGCAACATCCTTTTGGGCATGAGTCCTAACTTAGTGCCTTGCTGCCTTGCAAAGCCATTCAATCTTAGAATTTTGTTCAAATGATTTTGTTGATGTTGGTATGTCAATTCTATTCAACACCTTTTCCCATCTTTCGAGAAGATGGTTCCTTTCTGACAAGGCCTGCTCCGTCATACATGCTTCTTCAACCAGATTACAATATTTATCCTGCATGTTCCTCAAACATCGTGTTTAGATCATTAACACACCTCTTATCAATCATGCCGCCGTCCGCACTTTCTTCAGGTGACTTATAATCTACAACATTAGTGTCATTCCCTTCAGATATTTTCCAATCCCTGCTACTCGAGTTTGAAGCATTCCCTTCAGATATAATTTGACGCAAGCTCAAATACACTTTATTCGAAAAGGTTGACTCGGGATATAGATGCCATATGCTTCTCAATAATAGTGAAACGGTGCTCTCTCTTCCTCCCGAAAAAATGATTTTGGAAGAGTAAACAACACTAATTCTATTCTAATGCAGAAGAATCGGCTTGGTTCATAACAACTAATTATCTTAAGCATAAAATGCTTTGAAAGGATACTACGAGTTTAAGTACAACTTGACTAAAAACATGGTCATAATTAAGATATAATTAATTGTATATGGTTAGAGTTTGAAGGCTGCCAATAACTCCAGAACGCGCTATGATGCCAAAACCATTTTCTAAAACTAAAATTTCAGCAATTTTGAAAAAATTATTTTTCTTAAAATGTCATCTGGGGTTTTACGAAACTTGAACAGCTTGTTGATAACATTGAAGACTGGAAACCCATTAAATTTTACGGAAATCCAGATTTTTAGATTTGGAGATATGACATGATCTTCAGACGTATTTAGCTAGAATTTCGTCAAACAATTTGTGGGCATTCTCATTCCGAGACTTTCCAAGGCAATTATAACAGACAAGACAAATGCATAGTAGGTGGGGTTCTACGCCAGAAAAATGAAACATACTCAACAATATTCCCGCAAAAAACCTAGTCCAGAATGTCACACACACATACTAGGGGAGGAGAGGAATGGGATTCAAACCCACCTCTCTGTATTATCTTTTCTTCCAAATGATAATGCTCTTCTGCTCAACCAACACAACTCTATATATAGGAGTGGAGATAGCAAGCAACACAAACCATGCGCCCAGTTTCTAGCTCTTGCAAGCATACGATCTAGAAAGAAATATTCCCAACTACCCACACTCGGCCTAGTCTCCTTCCATCCCACACACAAAACAAACAAGCGAATTCCAGCCATAGTCAGACATCAAATTAATGAACTCAAAAAACCCACATATTTTTCAAGAAAAATAAAGCAAAGACACCCAACAACCTTATTCTTAGTTAATATTTAAATGTATTAACATTTTATATCACTCTACTAAAAAAATCATTGGTCTTGTCAATTTTGCATATTTATAGATTATGTTGATATATGAAATGTATAAATATTAGACTAGATTTTTTTTAACTTATTCAAGAATTTCGCATTTTCGGATTTTTCTCCTCCCGAACAGATCCAAATTTCCAAACTTGGTGACTATGATTAAAATCCACTCCTTTTTACCAAGTACCTTATATATTATTTAATATTAAATGTATTAACATTTTATATCACGTTATTAAAAAAATTCGTTGATCTTGTCAATTTTGCATATTTACAAATTATGTTGATATATGAAATTTATAAATATTAGACTAGGATTTTCTGAACTTATTCAAGAATTTCAGATTTTTGGATTTTTCTCCTCCCGAACATATCCAAATTTCCTAACTTGGTGACTATGATTAAGATCCACTCCTTTTTACCAAGTACCGTCTCCCAAATTTATAAAGTGAAAAATTGGATTTGGAAAATTCCAACTTTCTAAAACTCTAAAAGATCATTTTTCATCACCCAAATTCCATTATCACGAATTCCTCTTCTTTCCCTTTAAACCTTCATGTACCCTAGCTACTTGCTAGTATTAAAGAGGCATATCCAACTTGGGTATAATAAATATATTTAGAGACAACTTTACAAAAAAAAAAAGTAGAGGGTTTTTGAAGGAAAAGAAGAGGAAAGGGAAAGAATTAGAAAGCATATAGTCTCATCCCATAATCAGTCAACCAAGTATGTTAGTGAAAGGACCACTTCAACAATGAAAATAGATTAAAAAAAAGGAATGTTATTGATACAACCCAACAACTTTACACTAATCTTGTTTCAAAGTATCGGTTGTACACAAGTCAACTCAACTTAACCATTTAAATTACACATTACACTAATCTTGTTTCAAGTTCCACTGAATTTTTCATGCCTTTAACAAAACTACCGACATTATTCCTATTTAACTATATTATTCTTTATTTAAAAAGCTATATGAACATATAAATACTTCATTTAATATTTATTCCAAAAATTAAGTTGCAACGAGATTTCAACATTGTTAAGATAGCTCCCATAGTACAACTTCTTAGGGCATAAGGCACTATGTTTATTGAATTTTATTGATTCTTATAAAATGACCAACTCTTTAGCGCAAAGAGTGCAATTATCTCTGCCAATTCTTTTGGTACATGCTGAACTCTACCCAATTGTGCATCCGGTAAGCCATCCTGAACTAGCTTTGTATCCTGTCCTATATTATTGTGTCACAAATGATTCAGTCCCACATTCCGCCTCCTAGATTTAACAATTGAAAATATGAAGTCCTTAAATAAATCTATTCATCAACAAATCCTTCCACATAATATCACCTCGTCTACAAAGTACTTCAATATTTCATGGTCTATAAAGAAAAGAAATGGAGTTGCAAATAAATATTGTTAGCATTTTTGTAGTGCATAAATTATAACAAGCACATCCCCATCTGTAGTGGTATACTTTGATTTTGAATCGGAAATTTTCTGAAATGTAAAATCTATAGGGTGTTAAATCTTTCCTACACCAAATTGCACAAGTATATCTCTTAGAAAAGACAGAATCCAAATCATAGAGAAATGGCCAATGTGGGAAGGGAGGAAAGACACTCGACTTCTCTAGATCTACAAGCCATAGCAAGATAAAACATAATGGTGTCGTAGGCAGCCCTCTACAAAAATCTCAGTCTTGGGCCTTCCAGGAGCCGTGTTTTTGATCTCAACCGTGAACTTTGCTATGGTTGGATTTCAAACAATGACTCTTCACATAGATCGTTCAAGCCCAGAGTGATGGATCGGGAGAATATTCCAAAAGAAGTGGAAAAGCTGTGGAGGATGTTTAAGACTACTAACGCAACAACTCTAACAATAGTAATGTCGGTGAAGGAGATTCTCCTACCTCTCATAGCAGCCATGCTAACGGTGTTACGGAAGGCTGAGAGAATAGCACACAACATCATTACTCGATCTCGATCGTGGGCTCAAGGAATTCTGCGAGGACCTCTTCCAAGGGATACAAATATTTTTAACCCGGCACACGACGTTCACAATTTTTGCGTAGGGGGTTATGAAATTTTACAAAAAGCTCTCGCACCACAAAGAATGGTGACAGAAGATGTGGAATGAAAACTCAACTACCTATTATCCTAATATTGTTGGCATAAATATCCTAGTTTATTTATTTATTTATTTAGATATTAATGTCCACAGAAGGCCAAGAATGGCCTATGGGACAGAAAAAATACAAACCAAGAACCAAAACATAAAGGGAGTGTCAAAACATCTCCAGAAACAGAAATAAGGAAACAACAAATCAACCGCTAGAAGGTTGCAGATCGTGAAACCAATAGAAAGTGCGTTGTCTAACACATCTGGACCAGGTTGTCTGCATATGAGATGTGAATAATCAACGGGGCGAATGGGAGGAAGTTGGATAAGGTGTGCAGCCATGAGTTTTGTCAAAGATGGAGCTATCGGATTATCGAAGAGGAGTATAATTGGGGGTATGTCGAGGAGCTCTTTATCAAAGTTCGACATGATATATGGATGCAAAATAATTTTTGATGAAGATGACATTGGCCACATCCATGGATTTGTTGTTGTGGGTGAATGATTTGGTGAATTCAGTCTTAGGTTTGTTGGAGTGGAGCTTGACATGGCCTTGCTCAAGGGTGTGTAATTCTCATTTGCGGGCCATGGTAAAGGATTCCTAAAATATTTGGAAAGAATGAATTTCTAGTGTGGATGAGATATTTTTGGTGCATGGTCTAGAGAAGAGTTCGATTAATTCAGTTTGGGGTAGTGAGAAGGATAGTTGATTGATAATGTTGTGCCACCTAGCGAAGAAATCAAAAATTGATTCATCGTCAAATTGTTTGATGTAATAGAGGTCAGTGATGGTGATATTGCGTGTAATATTGATGGAGAAGTTGTCTAATAAAATTTTTGCAAGTTGAGTAAAGGAGAAGAGGTAATGTTGAGGGATATGATTGTACCAGTCCAAAGTCGGCTTGACCAATGACATAGGAAAGGTACAAAGTATGAGATCTTGATCGTGGATGATGAGATAACATGAGTGTTGTAAAGCATGAAGATTTTGTTGGGGATCTTCCATACTATTGAATTTAAAAAAATTACGAAGCTCCTAATGTCGAGGATAGGCCTTAACTAGTAAAATGGATGGATAGGCTCATTACAGATTTTATCATAGGTGAATGTGCGCTTAGGACCCAAGGTAACGGCCTCTACGTTGGTAATTCTACTTAGAAAGGCTTGCATGGGGTCATTGGATGTGTGTGGATGAGGAGCTGATTGATGTGGTTGAAGATTGTAAGAGGTAGATGGGTTGGGTTGTGGGTGGTATTGATATTTTTTAGAATAATTAGGAAATGGTGGGGGTAGCTTGTAAAGAGGAATATAATTGAAATTTTGTGATTGATTGGGTTAAGAAATAGGATGTTGGGAATGAATATAGTTGGATGGATAAGATTGTTAAGATTGATGTTGAGAGATAGGAGGGTTAGATTAGGTTTGTGTTTGATGATTTGAGATGTGTACATGAGGTGGTTGAGATGTTTGAGTGGGCTAATTGGGAAAAATGTGTCAAAATATGCTTCAGAGTGGTGGTTGATTCATTCGAGTCAACTCCAAAGGGTGGGGTTATGAGGTAACAAATTTTTATGGACTTGAGATGTGAAGAGAGCCACCAAGTTTTGAACATGTTGTTTGGGTGGTGGATGAAGAAGGAATGGGGATAGAAAATATAGGTATGGTATTTTGATACGAGGGAGATTAAGTGGAATAACAACCACTAATTTTGTGGATTTATGGGTTTGAGGGACCATGGTATAAGACTCATGAGGTCCATGTTCATGTTGGGCTATTGTTCGCTCATTCATGTCCCTTGGAAAGAAGACAATAAGTTGGGAGTAATAACTTTAGTGGATTTGGAATGCGTGGGACAAGCATAGAGCTATTGAAGGGGAGGTCCATCGATGGGGATATTGGTGGATTTATGAGTAAGATAATCATGTAGAGTGACGGGGTTTGCATCAAGAAGTTCCTGAATCTCCAAGCATACGCGAGGGATAGAAGGAGGTCCAAATGCTCCTAAGGAAGCAACAAAAGGATGTTAGATGGTCTAGAGGATATTGACTAATGATAGGAAAATGGATTAGTTTCAACATGGGGATTGGTTTGGATCATACAAGGCTCATAAATTGGAACCATAGAAACAATGGGTTACGAGATAAAAGATGAGGTGACCAAAGGTGTGGAATAAACAAAGGAAATTGTTGATGTTTGTTGTGAAATATTGTTTGAGATGGGGATGTTATCAGAAGAGGTTGATTGTTTCATTTTATTGAATTGGGAATGAGTAAGAACGGGCATGAAACAAACAAGAAATTATGTAGATTATTAATACGATAAAAAAATCAAGTAGTAAAGTTTGTTAATGTCTTGTTTCTTTATAGATATGTGTGAAGAAGAAAAGAGGCTAAAAAGGAACCTAAATAAATGGTCGTCCTAAGGAAGGTTTTGGGTTTTGTTTAAGGATGGAGTAATCAATATACTCGAAGGTACGTGAGACACAAATCTGTGATCAATATTAATATGTGGCTTGGTATTGGGGCCTACCCTCACACTTCATGCACTGCAGCGATAAGTGTGTCAGGTTCTTAACCGATATACCATTAGTAAAAAGACATTTACATGGTCAAAACATTGTGGTGGCTTTCTTATTGGGTGATGATATCCCAATAGACCCACCTGGAAGGAAATTTTTAGACGCGTTGATTTGTTTGTGTGGTTCAGTTGTGTGTGAAGAGATGAGAATGCAAGATTGAAAAGGTGCTTTTTTTTAAAATCCAAATCCAAATGTGATATTTGATGAGAACACACAAAAAAGGAGGGAGAAATGATGAAAAAGGAAAAATAAGGATAAAAAGGAGAATACCCAGAGAACACTTTTCCCTTTTCCAAATTAAACGCACACATTTTTGAGTAAGACAGACAAAAACCCAAGCACACAAGAGAACAAATCCATCCTACATAGTTAGTGGAAAGAGGAAAATAAGATGTAGAATAGAAAATAAAAATAAACAAAGAAATTACCTAAGAAGATAGGTAGGTCCCACTAGTCGTGCTAGAATGTTTGACACATTTTATTCTCCTTTTCAAAGTTAATGAAATTGTATGCAAGAAAAAAAAATCCAAAATATGGTAGTGTTTAATGTTACCTCTGATGTATGTTGATGATAAAGATGAGATACATGAGCACAAATCCTTTCCGTATTGAGCTCTGATACATGTACAACACAAAGACCACTAGACAAGAAAAAAATTAGTATATTATATGGTGGGCTACCTGACAAAGTTAGTCCCAAGAAGTGATAAAATTCCCAGGGAGGATGTCAACCCAATTTGATTAAAATATTGATAGGAGATAAAATATGGATAACATACAACATATAATAAAATGGAATAGAGATCAGAGATATGTTAGATAGCAGATCAAATAATGTAGATAGTGATAAATTGATAGAAGAGAAATCAAACCTGATCGAGTCGATGGTGACCTAAGACAGACATAGGTAGTTGATAGAAACTATAGCGAGAGAAGATCAAACGATGTGAAAATAATGGATTTTTACTTATTTTGAGATCGAGGATGTCTTGGATTTGGTATAATGGCACAGAAATAGAAAGGATGTAATTTATAATCATATAGATGAGAATGTAATGGATGAAGATCGGGTCGACGGAGACCAGGGGACAGATCTGTAATAGTCAATGATGAATGAAGGTAGAAAAGTTGAGATTTGGTCCATCGGATAAGTAGATTACGAGATACATAGAGATCTGGATGTTGTTGAAGCTAATAAGCAGATTATAGATAGAACATAATTCCAGCAAATAAAGCTGATACAATTCATGTCGATGGAGATTAGGGTAGAATCGATAATGAAAAAGGTTGGATTAGGGTTTGATAAAGGTTGGTAGATGACAAAGGGCTGTGAGAAATAAACAAGGATGGTTTATATGATGCAAGAGATCCAAGATTGGGCTCCAGGAAAACTCCAAGCTTCAAATCTATAAATATAATATGCAAGGGCTCCACGATGACTCTAAGATGTTGATAGGAGATCATAAGAAGACAAGAAAACAAGAAAAGCTGGCAAGAAGTCAAGTTCTCTAAAGTTTCATCCTATGTGAGGAGGGTGGTAGTGGTATGTTTATAGGGTTGTCATTGACTATGGGGGACCATTGATTTGGGTGATGAGGATGTTGCACAACTTGAGACAAGAGGCCCTATTAGGGTTAATTTAGTGTTTTGCTTTGTTTTGGCGGATTAGTGTTGCATAGGGATAATAAAAGTCGTTGTAGGGTGGAAAGGAATTGATTGAGGGTATATGAGAGTCTACTGAGGATAAAGTAGGGGTTTAGGGATGTGATTATGATAAAAAGCTTATTTAGGGATAAAATAATGTTGAGATGGAATATGATTAAGATAGGGAAAATAGGGAATAGAGAGCAAAAAATTGGGTTTAGTAGGGAAGTGGGAATTTGAATAGAAAGAGGGGTGTGAATTTGTAAGATGGAGTGAACGCAGGTTGGGGGATAAGCAAACCGAATTTTGGTGTCTACAATTATGCACGATACACCAAGGAAAGCACACACAAAGGAAAATGTGAGAAGGCGATGACCCCCCCAACCACCTTTGATGTCATACATCGACGACTGTACACAGTTAGTGAGGTCTAGATTCCAAAGTTTGGTCCCCACAGAAGAATTGCTTAGATGGGACATACTTAATATGGATGGAGGATTATCGCGCACCAGAAAGATGCTATCCTAGAGCATGTATGCACATGAAGAGGAGATAACATTTGAGGTAAGAGACAAGTTTTATTCCAAATTAAGGTTGAAGAAGGAGCCAAGGATGTTATACAATGTCATAGCCCCACGAAGATAACAAATGAACGAATGGGTAATACACTCAAAAAGTTGGTAGCCGAGATAGGAAGGAGAAACATAGGAAAGGGGGCCGGGCTGAGGATAATTATGAAGGAGGTAGAGGAAAAGGATGGGAAGTCCTAGAAACTCAGTATGGAGCTGCTTGATGAGAAGAAAAGGATGGTAGATTCAGATAATAAGGTAACCAACATAGTGGTTAACATTACGTGTGCATACTGAGAACTGGTAAATCAGGACATAACAGAGTATACCACGGAGATGGACTATCTCGAATATATTTTCGATATGTTACTTCATAAATTAAAGAGTGGCATGGGATCGGCGGTAGAATAATTAGCCGAAGTAAAGAATAAGAATAGGGAGGAAGTTGAGAAAAATATATAAGAATATGAGGCATTAATCACAAAGATCAAGGAAGCCACTAAGCGGCAGAGTGGCATTTATAAGTGCCAAAGTTCTGACCCAATTCTTAGTACACGTGTTGCAAATGAGGAAGCAGAGCTAAGACTGATTCAAGCTACCATGCAAAATAATAAGCTTGAACGGAGAAATGTCATGGCAGAAGTGGAATCAAAAAGAGAATTGATCAAATCCATGAAAGACATACTTGAGGAAAGGCCAAAGGAAATTCACCCAACGGTCATGTATAGGATGGATGCCTTTTTACCATGCACTTGGATGTGGTGGTGAAAGAGTTAAAGGAGAAAGTTGATGAATTGGATTTTGAGAATATATATGGTATGGTTGAAGTTGCCCTAGAAAAATCTACAACGGATCTCACAAGATGAAAGGAGTTAGAAAATATTTTGAGCTGGTAGTTTCCACATCTTCTCTAGCCACCATATGCCCGAGTTAATATGCGCGCGCATTAGGAAGATTCTCATTCTTTGATTCATGCATTAAATTCCCATATTATTTATTCTTCAGGGTTCTTTAATTCTATTATTCATTCATTATTTAGAGAAGTATGTTTGTTTGAAATGTTTTTGAGGAAAAAAATATCCTTAGTGTGGGGTGATGCTGAGTGGATAAAAATGGCTAAGTCCTAGCCATGCGCGGAGATTAGAGACCATGTAAAGGAGGGAGGGAGGGATCGAGATCTCATTTTTATCTTGTAAGAGGTTTTTTATAATCATAGGAGACATATCATGTTTTCTGTTGCACCATGATATTTTTAGGTGCGTAAAAGTTCCTATACTAGTCCCTATGCCACAAGTTCCTAAACCCCTAAAAAACATGTTAATAACAGGTGCAAGTGTGTTCATGACTCGTGTTGTTAGACTAGGTATTCGAGAATAGAAGGAGCAAATGGCTTCACAAATTTAAAATCATGTTACCCTAAAAGCAGGATATGACAAAGGGGTTGAGAAATATGGAGTAATCCTTTAGAATGAAATTATATTCTTTGATCTATTAAAAAATATGGGGATGGATCAAGGGGTTGGTATTGCTATGAATACAAGCCATAAAGAAATTGGTGGTGAACAAGAAAAGGGTCCCGCTCCAAGTGAAGATCCTAAGAGTCAAGGGGAGGGAGGCAAAAATGAATTTATGGTACAACCTTCAATATAACACTATGTGGGAGACCCACAAGAAATTAATGGGAAGCCCCAAGATATTCAAGAGCCCATTGTTGTTATATTGGGGAGTGTGGAAAAAATTGGCATAGCGAGGTAAAGTAAATGAAAAAGAATCGTGCATAAAAATCCATGAAGTAATTACAGATGCAAGGACTTACCGTAAACATGTGAATTCATTCCTTGTGTCCACTGAAATAATTAAACTATCATCCCCACCCCCATAGGTTAGGAGTTCAGGTCATGAAGCCCATTTAAGTAGATGTTGTAAAGAAGAATTTGTTTAGATGGAATCATGCACTGTAACCACAAAGCCAATAAATGAGCAATAAATGGATTGAAAACAGTTAAACCAGATCGAGGTATCAACTATTGGAGCTCGGGGGACTCCCAATTCTTTTTGGGAAATTATTGTAGCACTTGTTAGACCGCCAACGTCGGTGAAGAGATACCCCTTAGAGGATGGTTAAAAATAGCTCTTCCAAAACAGAAAAACATAAAAGTGTAAATAAATACAGATGATATAATAAAAATTGCATCCCTAAGTTCTTCAATGGCACCAAAGAAAGCAAAGACTGTGTCGAGGACATCGGTGGGAAGTCAAAGTAAAAGGTTCTTGGAGATTTATATTCCACAAAAGGATACTCCTAAGGGAGAAGAAACTCTTATTGATTTACACAAATCACCCAGATCCCATCGGGTAAGCAATCCACGAAGGGATCAAACATGAGCTTAATGTGGTATTTTGGATGTTGTAAAGAGAATTGATAAAGATAAATAAACTAAGGAGAAATTTAAGGAAAGATTTAAGGATCTACCAAGCATTGTCAGGAAGTTTGTCTTGCTTCCTGAAACCACACAAGATCCCGCCCCTGAATTCACAAATACAATTATGAAAAATGCTGAAGATATTACTGTAAGGAATGAATCCAAAAAGGATTGTGAGAGAAAGTTTACTGAGAGGGGAAACCAGATCCTCAAAAAATTAATTGCATGTTACAATCAAATTACTGAACCTGTGGAGGATGGTACTGCACTAATTGAAATATATCAAGGTGGGGTAGGACATTGGGATGGAATGTTTCCTAAGATTGAAACCATGAATTTCATGAGTGAAAAGGAACTTGAAAAGGAAGGTATAGTCCCCCTAGATTGTAAGGAAAGTATTTTCAATGTGAGAATACTATTAAATTAAGAATTAAAACATTGGGGATTTTTATCGGCAATCTCTAGGGTAATAGGGATAAAGCATGTGAGTATGTTGATGACATGGAGTCTAAGATAGAGAAGAATCTTCCCCTTGAAGGAAAATATAACTCAAAAAATAAAAAATATGGATATTTTAAATCATATACGAAATAAGCATGTTTCAGGTAAGTTTTAGACTCAAAGGGTGTTCAATTATTCTTCCCTTCAAAGGTTTGTTCACTTAGAGGGCTATCTTAATAAATTGGCAAATAAAATAAACAAAGAAAAGGTTATATCTACAAAATGTGTTTGTATCTTGTCTAGGTAAGAAATGATCTTTCTATTTAGCATGGGACCAGATGATGCTTTTGTTTTGAACACGTTTAAATGTTATGATGCATTCTTTATTCTTTTTATGACTTGCTTTATTTTCCAAAATTAATAAGGAAGAAATGACAATTCAAATGATTGAGGCAGATAAAAAACTCCATGTGATGATGCGGGCGTGGAGGATGACTTGGCAGTAGAAGATAAAATTGGTTGATTACCAAAAGGAATATCCTATGTACCTCCACATTTGCAATCATAAAACAAAATCGATCTATTCTGGAACACCAAAATGGAATCTTTAAAGTTGGATATGTCTCTCTTGTCACTCTTGCAGGTTCAACATATTTTTTCCCACATTTTTCTTCTCTCAGTTGGTTTTTGGGGGGAATTTAGGTTTATTCCCTTATGGAAAATTTGTATAAGAATGAAGGCATGTCCTCATTCTAGGGGTTGGTTGGAGGTTTCTTTTATAGATGGTAATTAATTACTCTAGATCTAAGTTCTCATTTCTCTTAGAGAGTTCAGGAAGTTCTAATTTCTCGAGATTTAATGTTAAGGTGGTTACACTATACATCCATTAGCATGCATTGAGGGCATCTAGTTTATATCCCTTTGTTAAGACCAATATGAGTAGAATAAATTGTTTTGATTTAGTCACGGATTTGATTATATATGTGAATATTTGATCAATTAGATAGATATTTTATTGTAGTCTTATATTTGTTACATGTATGGATCACACAGATTTAACTTCTGGTTATTGTATTTTCTTGGTCACTACATAAATATTGTGTTGTAGTCTATACTTTGCAATATTTTGGTTTAGTTATATAACCCTTATTACAAGAGCGCTCTAGAGTGATTCCTTCCATTCCTTGAGTGTATCTTTGGCATATAAAATGGAAGAAATGAACATTTTATTAATGTTCTTTCACAATTTTTTGTGTTAAGGGTTTAAAAAATTATACGTTAACATTTGCATTAACAGTGGTATCAATGAATGTAAATTCTCCTTTGGAAGTTATGTTTATTTGATTGTGTTTTATCTGCATTTGGGAAGTAGTAGGATCTAATGGAAATCTTTAGCACACTATTGTTATACATTATCCATCATCCATCCCCATTTTTATCTAAACTAAAAATATATGTAGACATCAGGATTTTGTCTCCCACCTACTCTCTGCATATGCAAATTAATTTTTAAAACATATCACTTTAAACATCCTACTCATCCCATAAAATCAATTCCCCCCCATAAATCATATTTACTTGTCCAAACATCCTAACCATCTCTAACCCATCCTAACGCTTTTCATCCTAACCTCCTAACCTCACCTAACATCTTCCCTAGACATCTTTACCTCTTCCCACACCCAAAAATACCATTTTTGAAGTGGTTGATACTACTTCCAAATGACCTCTTTTGAATTTTCTAGATCGTCGGTGATTCCAAAAATCTCCTGTAATTATAAACAGTAGCCCAAACTCATATTTCAAGGATCTTTTGAGACTTTAGGACCTCGAAAATATACATTCTCGAGCTTCTTTGAATAAAAAATGAAATTATGTCACCCCATCTATCATCAGTCCCTGTAATGAAACTCTATTACTCCAACGAGACAAAAATTATCAGTTGCAGGAGCTAGAACATCTGTACATTGTCAGAAAATCAAAATATCAGCACCCCTAATTCAGTCAACCTTCATAAATGTAATTGCAACCATTTTCACATTAAAATTTAATCTCTTATGTGGTTGTTCATTGTTATTCATAACCTAGTTACACATCAACAAAAACATAAACAATCAATTCAAGTCTTTATTTTCATCAGTTTATCATTTTTCAAGAAAATAAACCTTTTTACAGGAATCACCCATTATTCCTTCAAATCAATAACAATTCCTTTGAATTGCCTGCGATTTTGCTAATTAGTTTCATTTATTAAAATATTGTATTTTGTTAATCATTATCTGTATCCATGGACATAACTTGTTTATTGCAAGCATGTATTTGTTGTAGCTGATTGTTTCAAGTCATTCTCATCCAATCAAAAGCATCTATGATCTCCCACTCATCTAATAACCATTCGTGTGGGATAATTTTGATATCCTCCATGAGGTTACTCTATGCTCCATCAGGTTCACAACTAACATAGAGGAAATTGAGGAACAAATCAAATTCCTCCACAAAATCCAACAAGAAACTACATATTACTGGTACAACAAATTTAAAGCCATTTAGATTGTTGCAACTTTAGCCTGGGCCACCTACGAAGTGGAACATGATCTTCCTTTTCCTTGAGTTCTAACATCTATCCTTGTCATTATCATTATTTATCTTATCAATATTATCAAATCACTTAATTGTATCAAAACAAGTTGACATAATCCAAGGAAGTCCCTTGGGATTCCTAGAATCAGCCTTCACCGAGCATCTTATCATCCCATTTGTCTAATATCTCATTTCTAGCTGTCTTTTCTTGCAGGTCTGTTCAATTAAAAAAAAGAGTAGCACTCATCCATTGTTCACATCTTATCATCCCGACATTGCGAATGTTGGCGTAGGTATCACTAAACACTGTCATATTTTGAGTTTTAGGTACTTTTCGCATACACCTGAATATACCTAATAAATCCCTAACATGCCAAATGGGACATTGATCCATTTATTTTATAAATAAAGGAACTCGGATTATCGTCAGTGGCGTATTTAATTTGGAATCTTGCATGTGGTCTCGTAGTAAGTCTTACTAATTTTTAGTCTTAATTCACACTTAATTTGTTCCGCAAGACGTAGAAAATTAGCTAATTAGCAACCAATTTAAACTTCAACTATTGGCTGAATTTTTTGGACTAAATTTTTTGACTTCCATTTGTCATGTTTGAATTCTGTGACCTCTCACTTCCCACAGTTTGTCTTGAATTTTCCATTTGTAAATATGATTACGATATGATTCGATTAAAATTTTGTATATCAGTTTATCTGTCAAAACTGCCCAAAATATCTTATCAATTCTTAAACTACAACCAAACAAATGTAAACTGATTATTATTTAACCTCAAAATGTGTGAAAACTATCCAAGTCTTAGTTGAAACTTGTAATGTATTTAGTGCTTTGCCACAAACACCGCGACTTCTCAACTCTCTCATCATGTTTTAAGATGAAGATGTCTACATATATAATGGATTGCATGTGATGAATGTAATTCATGGTACGCGCTATGCATTGTTGATGAATTTATTTAATTTTTTTGTTAAAAACAAGGCATTGGAAACTCTATAAATTTTAGCATCATTGAATTTTTTTATTCAGATGTATCCATCTTTCTACATCTTGGAATGGTGTCATCTAGTCCCTGAGTTTATCTCAACTTTCAAGAGAGAAATGTTGTATAATTTACAAAAAGGTTGGAGAGTTCGGGGGCAAGAGAATTGGTTTTCCTCGTCATTTTTGATGGCCCTTAATTGGAGAAATTTTGGAGTTTATATTTTGTGGCTATTCAATAAGACATAAGAGATTCATGGACAAAATAAAATAACTGTAAATTAATGATTAAAAGTTTATCTTTAAAATGTCTACTTTGAATGGATTTTGTTTGTAAATCCCTACACAATTTAATTAATTTAGTCTTTCATGAAGAGTGCAGATGATATACTAGACATTCTTCTCCCTGGCCAAGTCATCACGGTGTGCCAACATGATACCTATAACATGGTTAGTAGTAGATATGTAGAGATAGAATGGCTCCCAATTGCATGGAGGTGTAAGCACAGGTGGCGATAGCAGGTAAGTTTTGAGTTTGTCGAAGGCCTTTTGACAACTAGCATCCTATTTGAAGTGAGTGAATCTATACAGGAGATGATGAAAAGGTTGGAAATGATCACAAAGCTGTGAGATGAAATGACGAATTGATTGTAGTCAATCTTGGAGATTACAAATTTTCTTTAGATTGTAAGAGGGAGGCATTTCGAGGATGGATTTGATATTGGCAAGGTCAACTTCAATAACCCTGATAGAAACGATGGAGCTAATGAGCTTCATAGTTAAATTTATAAATACACACTTAGTGGGATTAAGACGAAGAAATTACCGGATAAGGCACGTGAAAAGGATTCCAATGACGGAGAGATGGTCCTATTGGCATTTGTATTTACGCAAGAGGTCATCAACATAATCCCCTACAGTTTTTTAGATGAGATCATGAAAGATATAGTTCATGACACGTTGATAGGTGGCCCATGCATTTTTCAAACTAAAGGGCATGGTGCGATAGCAGAAGGTCCCTCAAGGGGTAATGAAGGATGTCTTATGTTGGTATTCTGGTACAATGAGGATTTGATTATAACAAGATAAACCATCCATAAGAGAAAGTATTTTGTGGCCAATTATGAGTTCGACAAACTGATCGATATTGGGAAGGGAAAATTCTTCTTTAGGGAAAGTGAGATTTAAGTCTCGAAACTTGGTACAAATGTGAAGCTTCCTAGTGTATTTTACAACGGGTACGATGTTAGAAAACCATTGGGGATAATCAATAGGATGGATGAATTTGGCAGACAAAAGACTTTACAATTATTCTTTGATGAGGAGGGATATGCGAGGATGCATGCGACGTAGCTTCTGCTTAACCGTATTGGCATTAGGAATAATGATGATGTCATAGATGATGATATTGGGATTAAGTCTTAGCATATTGGCATACCACCATGCCGAGGCCTAGCTATGCGTAGAAAGGAAATGTGTGAAGGAATATAACTCTTTTGGATCAAGATATTGGCCAACTTTGAGGATATGCAGCTCTTGCAAAGTCCCTATGTTGATATTTATTATGGATTTGTTAAGAAGAGTGAATGTGTTAGGAGGTAAGGCCTTATGAAGATGGGAATATTCCACACCCATGTAGAAAATAATGGATTCATCATCACTGCATTGAATTATATTCATGGTAGGGGAATCTTCCTCTACCATGTTGGGGAATTTAAAAAGAATGGACCTAGTTTAACCTTCATCTTGATAGATGATCGGTCCTAAAATGATGTTGGAGATTTAAAAAAGTTAGAAGAAAGGGACACAATGTTATCCATGTCCATGGGGTTGTTGGATTGATAAGGGTTAGATGAGTCAATGTGCATTTGAGATTCAGAATATGTGTGTAATAGAAATTTGGTGGGGTGTTTGTTGAATCCCAATCCTAATTTCTCATGGGGTTTATGGGTTTGGTCAAGGATAAGGTCATACACACCTTTCTCATAATGGCCCATCCCAAATCCCTTCCATGCACAAATAAGGAGGTATTTTTAGGTGAAGTAGATTTGTAGAGGAATTAAAATCCATTGGGGTATAGCTTACTATGGGGTTGATTGTCAACATGAGAGGAATGGTGATCAATTCCCCCATAAACAAGATTAGTTTTTAGGTGAGGTGGACCGAAAGAAATGATATCCCTGATGTTAGGTTGATACATGGGAGTTTTGTCGGGTCTACCAAGTTAATTTGGTGTGGGAGATAATATAGGGTGAGGAGTTAATAGTCCCCTAGTGAAAGATTTTTCATCATGGTGTCGAGAGATTCATCATTAGGTAACTTGGATGAAGGTATATAGGAACTAGTAGATGCTTCAAAAGATGAGTGTTGTTTAAGGATGACCATGTCGTTTGACCGATAGGTCATGTGGCATGCTTTGAAGGGAGGAAAATCAATGAAGATTGTATGGATTTTCCCCTCATGTTCGTACTTAAGGCAATGATGAAGAGTGGATGGGATGCAACACATAGTGTAGATCCATGGATATTCAAGCAAGATGTTATATTGGAACTTCCCATCAATAATATAGAAGATATCATAGAGCAGTTTTTCACCAACAGAAATGGGGAGGATAATTAATCCCAATACAGGGGAAATTGTGTCGTTACTGAGCCCTAAGAATTGTGGGTGATTGCGTAACAATGGTGTTGGGAAGTTTGAGTTGGTTGAAGTTGTGAATTGAGATGATGTTGATGCTTACCATTATTAATCATAGATCATCAGATGAAAATATCATTGGTACAGATAATGATAAAAAAGGGAAGGCCATGATCTTCAAGTAGAATGTAAGGAATTTCATAATCGTCGAAGGATATTGTGGTAGAAGTTGTAAAGGATCCAAGGAGGGCCGCAAAAGGTTGAGTATCATCAGTTGTGACTAGTATATGCTGTAAATATTTGATGAGATCTTATCAAATGGTTAGGGTATCTTTGGATAAGCTCGTAGAGATAAATTTTGGCGAGAGTGCAGTACAATTATTTTAACGATGATTTATTCTATAACAGTAAGCTTTTGAATGTGTAACAACTAATACGGTTACCATAGCGTCATGTAAATAGGGAGATGGAGTGGACTCATTATAACGAGCAATAATGACAAATCTATCTCTTGATTTTGTGGATAGTTGAGAGTCATGGGGGTGAGAGCAATTGGTAACCCATATGAGATTTATGAAAAGAGGGGAAACTTATTTAGAAGAGGTAGAATTTGGTGGTGGGATTGCAATGAAGGGTGTGGGTGGAGCACCAGATTTAGAGGTCTTGGAAACTATATATTTACTTATAGGGTTGCACTTAGATGTGGATGAGTCAATGGATGGAAGAGGGTGTTTTTCTTTCATAAGAAGGTCATCTTCCTTTATAATGTCATTGATGAGAGTTTGAAGAGCCTTACACCGCTCTATGTCATGTATAGGGACATGATGGTAAGCACAGACAACGTTTTAATCAAACCACGCGGGTTTCCACCCATGTGAATTCAAATAATTAATGGGGGGAAGGGTGATTGTAGATTCTTTGATGAGGTGATGAAGGATTTTGGTATAATACCCAATGGGTGTTTTAGAAGAGGGGATTTCATGTATTGCAGATTGATTCAGTTTAGGCCTGTAAGAGTGAGGAAAAGTGGCACTTCTTCCAAAACAACCTCACATGCACTTTGCACATGTTGTGTATCTCCATAATGAGTGTCTGGATCTGTAATTTGTTTTTTCATATGGAAAGGTATGGTGGAATTATCTTCAAAAGTCAAGGTTACGAGGGATTAGCCTTAGCTAGAGGAGACTATAATCCCAAAGACCACTTCCATCTAGTTTTATCTTAAACAACCATTTGTTTAGGCCTACATGGTGAGTCATAAGTGTGTTATATGTGAGTAGGTTCATAGAAGTGTGGTATGTATTTTACAAGCATATACATATGATGCATGATTTATATGCCTAAGTATGTCTAGCTTGGAGGAAGTGGGATTGACAAAGAGGTTCTTTAAGGAAGAAGGATC
The DNA here is from genome assembly GCA_018340775.1 of Taxus wallichiana var. yunnanensis. NCBI lineage: Eukaryota > Viridiplantae > Streptophyta > Pinopsida > Cupressales > Taxaceae > Taxus > Taxus wallichiana. The sequence continues at coordinate 153,226,662 of CM031239.1, read as the reverse complement.
AACCTAGACATCATCCCACTCCATAGTGGCATCATGGCAGGGAATTTGATTATAGGAAGATGTGTTGCAATAGCTTGAAATATTGAATGTATTTAATTGGTAGTGTGAAAGTATATGAGCTTGTGCATGCAAGTGTCTATAAGATCTTAAGGGGATTAGTGACCCTAGAATCCATTGAAGGATTGAAAGAGTTCTTTGATTGTAGGTGAAAAGGCAAGATGATGGAGCTGAGAGGAGAAGGAGGACAATCCTTGGGAGACAAGTTAGATGAGGTAATGAGAGAGATATTTTTGAGGTTAGACATATAAGTTAGGAAGATAAGTATGATGGAGGAGATAGGTATATTGAAATAAAAATATACAAGAAAGAAGCGGTGATCAAACATGCAGGGTCACAAAGACCTCAATTCCGAGATATACAATCAGTTAACAAAGGTAAACTTGTCGAAAATGCTCATTTTAAAGGAAAATGCTATAAGTTTCACAAATATGCAGGACATTGAGCTAATGAGTGTTTAGAAATGAATAATAGAGTACCTGTTATGAAGGGAGAAAGAGCAATGTTTGATGAAGGTGAATTTAAGGAAGGTAAATTTCTTTTAATTAGAAGAATGATGCTCACAAACAAAACAAGGTAATGAATTTTATCACTCAAAGAAGAAATTTGTTTAGAAAAAGATGTAGAGCTCAAGTAAAATGTTGTAAATTGATTATTGATAGTGGGAGTACTAAAAAATTGGTATCCACAGAATTGGTAGAGAAGTTGAAATTTTACAAACTTCCTCATCCCACACCATACAAGGTGTCTTGGGTGCAACATGGGCATCAATTGTTGGTGAATTAATAGTGTCAAGTTGAGTTTCAAATTAGGAGCTACAAGGACCAGGTAACATGTGACATTGTACCTATGAATGTATGCCATGTCTTGTTAGGAATACCTTGGTAATATGATAGGAAAGAAACTCATAATGGGAGAGAGATTACATATGTATTTATGAAAGATAAAATTAAAAAATCATTGATACCTTTGAAGGAAGAATTCCAAGAAGATAAAATCAAGCGAGTGGTGATGGTAGGAAAGGATTACTTGAACAAGATACAAGAGAATTATGGAAAAAAATTCCATAGGGGTAGTTGAGCCTAATGATTTTGATCTAACAAATGATGTTGTATGCAGGCATGCAAGTATAACAATTAAGGAAGATAATCAATTCAATGATGGACAGACAATGTGGGATGATGTATTTTCAGAAGAAGAACTCATGCAAGTTCTAAATGGAGGCAAGAGACCTTTAATGGATGAAAAAGTGATAGAGAAATTCTTAGCCTCTCTCGAAGAGGAAAAACAACAGGAGAATGCAGTAGTTGATTCAGTTGGACAAGTTGGTAGCCCCAAGTTTGATGAAGATAAGCAAGAGTTGGATAAATGTATGTTGGAAGAAGAGTTACAGCTAATAGAAGAGATGTTCAATCCTCAGGATGAAGAAAGGAAAATGAAGTGTGAAGAAGAAGCGTCTATGGCATAAGAAAGAGCTAAAGAAGCTCAAAGTTTTCAATCTAACTATGCTTTTGAATGTGTGTTTGCAAGTCTTGATGAATATGGTGTGAAGGAGAAAGAGACATCTCTGTCTCTTGTGAATAGTGGCAAAGAAAGAAAAAAGGACATGGGATATGAATGTCAATTTGAGGCATTATAGTAGCAAACTGAAGAAGGATCAAAATTTGAGTTTGTACATACAATCATTGAGCAACTATTAGAAGAAATACAAGCCTCGGAAAACGCCATATATGAAGGCAAGATAAACAAAGGAGATAGTAGAAATCAAGATGTTTCAAAGATTTGTGGAGATGAGGAAATCCAACCTTATGAGCTCTCAAGCAATGCATAAGAGTTAAATTTTAGTGTAGAAGAATTCTATTTCTTCTATAAAGTTAAACAAGATTATAGTAAAGCCGAGTGTGAAAGTGAGAAAGAACGGGTGATAAAGCAAGTTGAGAGGTCCATCAAGTCTTATGAATTCATCTTTAACAATGTTCAAGAAGTTGTGACTACATGAAAATATGAAGAATGCAGGGTAAAGTTGATATTCATAGTGAAGGAGATAGAAAACCTATAAGAGACACCCTTGAAGACAAAAGCCATGAAAAGGAAGATGGAGTAAGAATCAACTATGAAGTCCAGATTTATGAAGAAAACATGCAAGTGCAGGTGCACAACAAGAGATCAACATGAATTGTTAATAGAGATGATGAGAAGTCCATTCAAGGAAAATATGGAAGAAGGGGTTGACAAGAACATGAGCAAGATCCTATGGTTACAAACCATACTATGAAAAAAGGTCAGAAAGAAGGATAAAAACAAGATGGAATTTTCATATTTAAGGCAAGTATATGACAGGGTTTGAACAAAATGGAGAAGTAATGGTATTCCAAAAGACCATATATAAAAATATTAAGTCTCTATATGAGCAATTACTATAAATAGTAAACCCTCACAGTGGAAAAATTTCTCCAAGGTAGTGTGTATATGGAGCAATGGAGGAAACAAATGAGGTGATAAAAGGTTTCTCAGGTGATGAAATTTCTCTAGAAAGGTAATTCATCCTTCATAAAATCTGGAGACATCACTTTGGTTACAGTGGTGCACAAGGGTGAAATAGAATATCACAAGGCGCAGAAGGAAAAGTTTGTAATCTTGCAGCACAATGTGCAACACAGGGATGCAAGTGTCAGGAAACTTGAACATCATGAACGAGAATCATGACATCCTAAGTAATAGGAGAGTGATCCTTATTCTCATTGTGAGGTTAGGAATGCATCATCATGATTGAGGCTGGTGTTCATCTTAAGCTCACTTTGAGAGGTCTTGAAACAATGTTTTTAAACACTCATTTGTCGGTCTGAGGTGTATGTTTATCATGTTTATGGGGTAGTTTGTGATCATCATCATCAAAGGTAAAGTGTTTAAAGGATTCCAATGGAACAAAATTTCATCAGTGGAGCATTGTAAATTTGCAGAGGGTCATTAGAGGCTATTTTCCATCTTCACATGCTTGCATGCGGAGCTTCACCGAAGGTGGAGACATCTTCATTCATGATTTGGACACATTTCTTTGTCCTCTTCTCTCATTATATCTCCTCTTCTCTTCCCCCCTTTATAATTATTCATTGTGAGAAATCATGATACTTTTCCTATCCATTTAAATATGAATTTATCAAACATTTTAATAATTCACCCTTAATTCATAAAAGGGGGCTTAATTTCATTCCTAAGGATTTAAAAAGTCACATGTTGTAAAAGGAAAAATGAAAGGTCGCGGGGAAGGGGGTAAGAAGAGAGTCTTCTAAATTTCTATAAATTGTAATGAATTCCCCATTATTAAGGGTTGTCAATTTTGTATGCTCAAGGAGAGATTACTACTTGAAGTAAAGCAAAAGAGATATAAAATTTCCTCTATTCTTCCTCTCATATGTTCTTCCATTCCTCACTATGTACAACTTTTCCAAAATATCAATGAAGAAGAAAGGAGTTTCTTGCTTTTCTTGATGAGAGAATTATTGAAACTGTGTATTTATTTATATCTTGTCTTGGTGTTAGTAACAAAAAAATTCTTTATATACGTGTGTGTTGAATTAATTTGATTAATATATGCGAGACATTTGATTTTCTACCTGAGATATTAATTCCCCTTCCTTTTTCCCACTCCCTTTTCCATATTTTTAGCAAATTCCTCCCTTATTTGTTGTAGGTTCAAGTGGAGTGTTCCTATTATATCCACGGCCTCTAATCCACCCACAAATTTCATTTTCATTTACGCATTGTAAATAGAGCTGCACCGTTCAAGCGAGAGGGACTTAGAGTCTCGAGAACATTCACTGAGATACCCATTAATTTGTCCACCTGAAAAATTTTCTCGCCAACAAGCTGAAACACCAAACAACCATGGTACATCAATTTTTATTTCCAATTTCATTTGGAGACCATAAAATTCAAATCTCTCAAGTCACTCTAGAAGAAGGTTTTAGATAGGGTTTAAAACCAACTTATCTGATTAACAATTGTTCATAAAAGTATGACGATAAAACCACTTCATTATTTTTGCAAAACACTCTTACCTAAATGGAAAAATATCCCTCAAAACCTTTGGGTCCCATCAAAAGTTTGTGAGAGAAGGTGAGCATTTGAAGTTGCCAATTTGAGCTGGTGTTTTCTTCTTTTCAACTCAATCTTACCAAAATCAACATAAATTGAGAAAATCTCTTCATACTAACCTAAAATTTGACCTAAAACATCATTGCTACCTCCTCTAACTAACCCAAGTCTCATTATTACCCAAATATTCCTAAGAGTCTCTAGCCACAGCACGACTTACCTGTGTTACCCCACCTTGTCTTCACCTTCTAGCTTCCCAAGGACCATGAAACATCATCATACCTCTGAAAACTAGCCTGAAACTCATCATACACATGTTATATCATGTCCCAAAACCTTTCTCTTTCTTGGGATAGGACTATACTACTCCATATAGCATGCCGCCATACCAAACCACATGCCCTAGGTTTAGGAATAGGCCTAAAATGACCTCACTCAAGCCATATAACCCTTGAAATGGCCATGATGACTCATCGGTAAAACATATAAACCTCTTACACACCTCTTGGACCATGATGGAACTCATACCAAACTTTAGCACTTATACAATGACCATCCATGCTTGCACCATGCCTAAAGCCATGCATAAAAACCATAGCAACTTGACCAAATCTTGACACTACCAATCAACCTTCATCTTTTACTATGAAAGAAACCTCATAGAGACTCACATGACACCATAAAACCCTTTTCCATCAATGGTCTTTGACATCAATGACAACACCTAGACACAATGACCAACGTGATTGTGAATAAATAATTTATGTAATGAAAAATGGAATTATGTTGTTACTTATTATTATGCCTTGTTCACTTTGATGAAGTGTTATCACGTTAAGTTTCTAGCATGAAAAATATACATTTCGATCAAACCAAACCCCCGATTGAAAATTTATTTTCTTGATCATTATAAACCCTTCCTCTAGTCATCCTATTCGCAATTTCATCCTTGCTATGGCCAAGAGGAAGGTGATAACATGATTTTAAAGTGCATTTCATGTGTAGGGAAGTATGCCTAGGTGGATTGAGGAAGTTACTTAAAAGTCCAAGATAGAACATCTCTCCCCGAAGGCATAAAAAGGGTTATTTTTAGCCATTTTACGACTAAAGAATGTCCTTTGGAAGGTGGTATCAATGGCACAACCCACCTATAGGTTGTATAGAGGAGTATTAAATAAATTTAAGGAATTTTGAATGGATTATGTGGATCCATATGATATCATGAATCAACCAAGCAAAACCACATCATTGTGGGTGTAGGGAATCGACAGCAAAAAAGTAGACTAGATTTTTGAAGGTTTTGGGAGTTCTAGGAGGATTTGGAAGATTAAAAAATAGGAAATGGAAAGCTCTTGGAATTATTCATATGGTGGACACATCAATTTTGGCCCAAGAGTTCAAAATATTCCATGATGAGCTAAGTCATTGCAGCTACCCCTTTGATCCAAAAGAGTGATTGGGCCTAAAATTCAAATTGAAGGAATAATTAGATATTATAAATAGTTTTAATGGTATTTACAAAGTGTTTTAAATTGTATTATAATGAGTAATGAAGAGTCCAAAGAGGGTCTTGGAAAATATAGTGGAGAAGAAAATGGTGTCTTAAATGAAAGCAAGAATGAAGAAGGAATAAGTGAAGTGGAAGATGAGAATGGACATCCAGCAGTCTACTATGACAATGGATTTTGTAACAACACAAAAGAATGGAATCAGGCAAAGATGTGGAACAAAGAAGAAGGTGAATAAGTTATTTTATTTAATATGTTTGTTGCATGTGTAGGTACAACTAGAAGAGGAACAAGAACAGGGTTGTCAAGAAAGAGCATTGTTTACTTGAAGAACATGGAAAAACAATCGATTCTTATCATTCAAGAGAAGAGCGTGAAATCCAGGACAACATTGACATAAGGAATTTTTAGACGAGAATAAGAAAATAAAGATGAACATATAAGTAATAGTGATAAAAAGATTAGGAAGCAACAAGAAAAGATAGAAACTCATGAGCAGGAGCCCATGAAATGTTTCAAGAGTGGTAACCTGATGCAAGAGCATAGGCTCAAAACCAAGAAAGTGACTTCAGGAGATGGAAAAGAGAACATTTTCATGTTTTCAAGTGATCTTGCAGGTCAAGACATCCATTCAAGTCATTTGGATAAGGGTTTCCCATTTTCCCGCCAAAATGGATTATTTGAAAATTTGAATTGCATAAGGATTGTAAGGGCCTACTACAACATGGAAGGAGTCAAGAGATTTTAGTGACCTTTAAGGTCTCATGGAACCTATTTATGTTCTTTTATATTGTAAAATCACCTTGACATGTTGTCAAAGGTGAATGTGTGCTTGTAAGAGAGCGATGTAAGAGTAATTTTGACTTGGCAAACAAATATTATAGGCTAAATAAGGGCCTTAGAGCCATGCCATCATGTGGAAGTGTCAATGCACGAGCTAATAGGTAGGGTAAAGTGATATTTATCACTATTCCATGTTTAGATGGTTGTTGAGTCTTTCTAGGGTATAGTTGAGTGAGAGTAGGGATGTGAGATAAGGTACCAAAAGTAGAATTTTGGTCTTAATATATATATCCTCGTGTAAGAATAAGGAAACATGCATGATTAAGCATGAATAGATTGATATTGACGAATCCAAGGTGTATTTTGCAATATTGACATGTTTCCTTCTATGCATGCATTAAAGAAACTCACGAGATAGAGAGCTTGAAAATGACAGTCAGGGTATTCAAGCTTGGGAGATGACTGTGATGCATGCAGAAGTTGAAAGACACCATTACAAGTCCAACACAATTTATTTGAGGTCTTGAAACTACTGGAAGAGTTCTTTGTAGTCAAATTTACAAACTCTTTCATTGAACTAGGGCTTATTTGATCTCACAGTCCGTACGGTGAAAAATTCCAAAAATTGGTAATCATCTTGTCCCTGGTGTCATTTAGCATTGTCTAGAGTTATAGTCAAATTCTACAAGTAAGCATATTTTTCATGGTACTGTGTTTTACATACCTTTAGGAGACCTAATTAGGCCTTATGAATAAATATGTAATGAACCCATCTACCCATCTGTACCATAAAAAGCATATCCTCCACATTGGGAACTCCCTAAGTTCATAAAATTCTATAGAAAATAATATCCTCATCAACACATCTAGGCCTTCTGACATGCTTGTTTCATCATAGCACATGACTAGAACCTTATGATGAGAACATTACCCATGTCCTTAGTTGGAACTACCTTAGACTGGTTTAACAATATTCCTCAGTACTCACTCTTCTCATTTGCCCTTCTCTCATAACTCTTCTTAAAACATTTATCAATTAGTATCGTGCGTAAAATTACTATCACCTATATGCATACCATCAAGAAATTCGAGGACGAATCTGTCACATATTTTTTCACCCGCTGGAGAGGCAATATTAATCAGTTATCCTTTTCCCTTCCACAGACTAAATTAATTGAGTTATTGTCTCGTTGTTGTGCCAAGAACACATCATGCATGTTACAAATCCCATCCTTTCAAATTTTTGACAAGGCCTTCACTATGGCTCGTAAGCTCAAGTCTCGGGCTCTTGAATATGATAGGGTCAAACTCAAATCAAATGAGAATAATCCTAAGTTTTCGTTCAAACCATCCTCTAGTCACAAAAAATCTAAGAAATCGGTAAACAGTCATTGAAAAAATTACTTCTAAAGAATGTTCGACCTATGAATGTACCCATCTTCAAAGTAATTACATGCCTATATGTGATTCTTACAACACATTCTTTGATAAACTATTAGTTGTGTGTATAAAATTTTTATCACGCTTCCTCCCATCCACCCTATCGACACGTCTGTTTTAAAACCCTCTTATTATCGAGAGAAGGATTACTGTAAACACCATAGGGTCAAAGGCTATGACATCAAAAGGTATCAATCATTCATAAATTCCATTCAAGATCTTATCAACAAAGGTTAGTTGTAAATGGATAACCAAAATGTGCCTTCCAATCAAAATTTGAATGTTCTTAAAAATCCATTTCCAAACCACGCCCCATCCACTAGTCAACCAAAATCTAATGTCATTCACTCTCATCACACCATTAACAAAATCAAATATCAATCATCTACACCCTCAAAATCTAGTATTCCCATTACTGAAGCACTATCCGAGTCACCCAAAAATGGTTCTGTCACAAAAACAAATGAATCATCTGCTACACCTTGTGTTTCTACGTCGAAGCACCTATTACATTAGGTACGTATCCTAGTATTTCAGTCAAAAAAATTACAAATTCATCCACATCTATTTCATCCTCTCTAAACCCATCTACAATATCTTCACAAGTTTCACGAAAATAAACATATCGTACAATGTGTGAAAATATCTTACGATGACCATGTAAATCAACATTATGTGTGTAATCTTAAAGCGTGTAATCTTAAATACTATTTTGATGATATTTTAGGTGAATCTAAGCAACACAGGGATCATCTTGTTGTCCTAGACACAATTTTCACCCATTTTATTGAATACTTTCTTCGTCTCAACCCTGATAATTGTTTGTTTGGTGTTCTCACTCGTAAGCTCCTAGGGTTCATTGTTTCTATTCGGGGCATTGAAGTAGACCCCGCCAAGATCAAATAAATAATCGAAATTCCTCCTCCATCGAACCTAAAATAGCTCCGCAGCCTTTAAGGTAAGCTTCAATCGATCTATGGTTTCATCTCACAGATTTGAGACTGTTGTCATCCTTTTCATCATCTCCTTCAAAAATATGTATATTTTAAATGTGATCACAACTATCAAAAGGCATTTATGACCTCAAACAATACCTCATATCACCACATGTGCTTACACCTCCACATGAGGGGGATCCAATCTAGCTCTACATATCCACTGCTAATCATGCCTTGGGTGTCATGATTGCTCATTGAGATGAGAAGGGTCGTGAGCAGGTTATTTATTATATAAGATGCACTCCCTATGAATATTCTACTTATTATACTGAAGACAAAAATTTGTGTTGCGCATTATACTTCGCAACATCCAAGCTCCGTCATTACCTACTTAATCACAATACTTTCATCATTACTAGATTCAATCCTCTTAAAACCATGCACTCCAAACCATATCACAGTAACCACATCACTTGGTGGCTTATGCTCATGACTAAGTTTGACCTTGAATTCATCTTGTAAAAATATATCAACGGACAAGCCATCATTGATCAACTTGCCGAAGCCCCTCTTCCTGACAATCAAACACCTCACAAACAATTCCTTGATGAATCTATCAACATTATTGATCATGAATACACTCCTATAAAAATGACACTTTTATTTGATGGATCTAAGTGTCAGCAAGGGGAGGTGTTGTATCATTATTATACCTCCCTAAGGGACCCCCATCCCTCTATCTTTCAAACTAAATTTTGAATGCGCTAACGACATGGCAGAATATTAAGCTCTAATCATAGGTATGCAAACTGCCATCATGATCAGTGTTCAAATCTTGGACATCTGTGGAGACTCGTAACTTGTCATCAAATAGACAAAATGAATTTATCAATGTAAAAATGAGATTCTAAAAAGTATAAAACCATTTTTAAATTCATCTTAGAAGCCTTTGATCGTTATACCATCCATACAGTTCCACAATCTTCCAAAAAAATCGCAGACAACATGGCTTCTCTTGCATCTCTCATCCCTCTATCAACCGATGATTCTAAATTATTCATTATTGTGTAAAAACTTGATCAACCATCCCACAACAATAAATTCCCTTCCATCAATCTCATCAAAAATTATCCAATAGACCCTACGGTATACGCAGACACTTGACTATCTTTTGGAATAAAAATTCCCTCGACTTATCTAAAAACGTTAAGAGATCTTTCCTTCGACATGATACCCGATATGCCATCATAGGTTGTGTTCTATATAAGCATGGATTCGATGGAATATTTTTAAGATGTCTCAAATCCAATGAATCCACTAAATCCATTCAAGAATTCCACAATGATAGCGTATGCAGAAGACACTTCAACGAGATAGGTGTCGCAAAGTGTGTCATGTGAATGGGCTACTACTGGCCTACTATTAGTTAAGATTGTTATGTGTATGTCAAGAAATTTGTTAAATTACAAAAAAATTCTAATCTCACTCACATTCCTAATCAATCTTTACAACCCACTCAAGATCAATGACCCTTCTCACAATGACGGTTAGACCCCATTGGCTCCATCAACCCTCGTTCATCACAACAACATCACTCTATCATCAAAACTACTGAATGCTTCAATAAATGGGTAGAGCCTATCCCCTTAATCTTTACTAAAGCTAAAAAAATATTCGATCTCATTTATCAACATACCAAATGTTGCTTCAGCATCCCTCACAAGTTAGTCACTGATAATGGAAAATCCTTTAATAATAAAGAGGTTAAGAAATTATGACACATTCAACATCAAAATAAGATTTTCATCATCTTATTATCCAAAAGTAAATGGAAAAGCTGAGGCTTCCAACAAAACACTTCAAAAATTTGATATGAAAAACGTCAATCAAGTAGACAAGAATTAGCATATCCAGGTTCCATTTTCTCTCTGGGATTATCTAACTAGCATTCGTACTCCTACATGTGTTATGATCTTTTATCTAGTCTATGGCTCTGAGATGGATTTACCCATTTGAAGTTCAAATATCATCGCTCTGCATATCCCTAGGATATTTTATCCTTGATGAGGATTTAACATCTATCCTAATTAGATTTGTTAGATGAATAACGACTAATAAATCTTGAACATCATCATGTCTATCAAGAGTGCATCAAGCACGTGTATGAAAAAACATGTCAAAGAGCATGATTTTAATATAAGGTGATCTCATTCTCGAAGAAAATCAAAATGTCATTACTATGGAAAGGATTAAACGTGGAAATGTTTCCCCTAACTCGATTGGTACATATGTCATCACTCACAAATATGGGTCAAGGGCTTACCATTTATCCTCCCTTAATGGTAAATTGGAAGAAGACCATTTGAATGCCTTGCACTTGTAGCCTTTCTACTATTAACACATCGACCATCATGATAGTTGTCACATCAAATATCTTAGTCCACCAGCATCCTGTCATTTCATCATTGTTATGATTTGAAAGCATGTGGTATACCATCACTATTCTCAATACCTTAAAGATGAGCACCATGACTTTAGTCAACGTACTGTCACATGGAAAAGTTCCTCCTTAGTAAGAACCCCACAATCATTACATGCATATGCATTGTCTACCAACTGAAAACATGTTACGGGGCACACATGTGTAGTTTGTGCACACATCTCTTCCCCTCCTTGAAATGGTCTATTAGGCTTGCCCTCAATGTAAAAACAAATTCATAAATATATATGCATGCATCTTATCAAAATAAATAGACTAATCCCTTGAAGGATAGATAACAAATATCAAAATTATATTGTTAAAAATAAATCAGAATGATCCCTTGAAGGACAACTATCCAAAATCAGTCCCTTGAAGGACAGCTATCCAAAATCAAAAATCAAAAAAGTAAAAATTATAGACCGCTTCCTCAAAATATGGCTACCCATGTCACATTGTAAAAAGGCTTCCCACGTCGATCAACCTTGAAAAAAGTCAAAATATCAAAAAAATCTTAGGAAAGATTCCCACATCGATCAAATTTTCCATTATAGAAAACTTCCCGCATCGATCATTTTGCATCGAAATAAAATGTATAACCCGGGCATCCTCTTAAGAATCCATTGAAAGGAGAACATATTATATCACACATCTTACAGATGTCTACCCTTCCCATGTTCTAAGAAGGTATACATTTCACTTTCATCTGAATCCAATGTCCTATATGTAACTACCCATTTTTAGTCATGTGTTAACATCTGTTATAAGGAAAAAAGTGAAAGATACTTCACTATACATTTTACCACCAAATATGTATCGAATCCAATCTAGAAGCAACCAGTCCATATTTTAATCGTATCCATGATTAGAACAAATTTTGATAAACATTAAAAGTCACATCACAATCAAATATATATCTTAAAAACATCACATCAAAATCAATTTTATCTAATATATTTCAACATCATGTCAAATATAATCAAAACATTTATCAACATCTATACATCTAAACATCATGATCATATCCAACTATTACATTGTCACATCCAAAACATCGCACTAGAGTAAATCGACACACAGATCAAAATCAAAATCATATATATCATATCAATGTGTCACTATACATCATCTAGAGCCTCAAAGTGTCGTATTTCAAAAATATACATCAAATATAGGCTTCACAAAGATCTGTATACATCAAAAATATCACACCTAATGGGTAAACTGAAAAATTGTCAACAAAATGCCTCCTCGGGTGATACTCCCCGATCACCACCCTCACCGCATTTGGTCATTGACTAGGAACACCTCTATCTAGATATCGTGGTGTATGAACCACACTCATTATATTGCCAGTAGGTGCCGCCATTCTCGTGCACGATACACTACAATACGAGGCTCATCAAATAGCCTTTGTCATATTATCTCCTCATAACTCCTCAAATTTAGGACCCATTGTTATCAACTAAAATGTATTACCCAAAAACATAATTTTTATCTATATTTGAGGTCTTCTCATGCTAAAATACTTCACCTTGTTCCTCCATCCTTTTTCATCTAATACATTGCCTCCTAAGTATTTTTGATCCTCCATACATAGTTGTCAACCTTCACCAACTAATTTCGTGTTTCTTAACCCTCTCAAAACACAAATTTAAAACACAGAGATATTTTCTCATACACAATCTTGATTGCTTTTCTTTCATGCTCTTCACACAACTTATTACCACCTTGGTTCTTCATATACCTATGTCAATATTGAAACAATTCTGATTTGGATATCATAGACCATTGCCAAGCCTTAATGTATCCTACATACCTTCTTCATTAGACTTGGAACACATCACCCTATATAACTTCCTTGAGACCAACATTTCATAGCAAAATCAGACCTTTAATAATATGATCTTCACACTTATAACATATCAGAGTACCTAACTTTATGCATCTTTCTTAGAGCTTTTGAAGCACACTTTAAAACTTTTCCTTGTGAAGAACTCCATATACAACTTTCCCCAAACTTTGAAGACTATTCGTCTACCTAGGCCTTTGCAAGAGAATCTCATATCTTTATACTTAAATATCTCTTCAAAACTATCACTATGCAAGAACCCACTCGATACACCTCGGGATCTATCTTATATATCAAAACACAACATATAGACCCTTGCTTGGAGCACACAAACTCCTTCATACTCTATTGTGGATAAATCAAATAGAGAATATAGTATAAACTAAAATAACATGAAAAAGGACATTGGAACATACTATTTTCATAAAGAACTTAGAGACATAGATTTAACTTATGAATACGTTCAAGCTTTGAGAAAATCCATAATCCTAACAACTCATAACCTTCTCCATATAGTGGAGTTCTCTATCACCCTTCACAAGAATAGATAATCTTTGAACTTATCATAATAGAAAACTCCCCTAGGATCATACTATAAAAAAATTCAAAATTGTATAGAAACCTTTGGATAACTCTAACAATATGACTCGGGAATATCATGACACGCTTATGACATCTTAGTTGCACTTTCTGCAACCTAGAACTTCAATATACAACTCTGCAACTTTGGTCCAGGATCATTGTTAGGGCCCCATCTTTATATCAATAGACTAGTAGTATATTTTTTGCAAGTGGAATGAGGTTTTGAAAGTCTATAAAACTCGAGTTATGTATTATTTAATGCTCGTTGTCATGTGATTGTCCTTGTTTTGGAACAATTTTGAAAACTCTCATCTTTTTAATTTTTCAGGAGTGTTCTTGTAAAAATTGGACTGTATGACCTTTATACACCTAAGTACATGTGCTTAAAAATTTTGCACTAAATTCACACATGGGAGAAACGTATGATCAACTTTCAATTTTGAGTTCTTGAGAGACCTAGTTTGAACAAGCCTAGAAAAGTGAAAGATGGTGTTGGGTGAAGATAACGAGTTTAAGAATAAAAAAGTTGGAAAGAAAAAAATTCCATAAACAGTACTACTATATCTAAATAGTTTTTATGGGTTGTTTAAAATTTGAGCCTAGAGTGTCTCCTCAATAACTTGACAATCAATTATGTCACGAGCGTATGTGTTATTCTTGGAGTGACTTTGTTCTTGTTAAAACATGGCTCTATTGTCCTTGCATGCGTAGAAATGGATGTGTGGTATAGAATATGTAATGATTACAATGACTCGGACAAAATCAAAATTAAAAATATATTTCCAATGCCATGGGTTAATGATTTGGTTAATGAGTTAAATTGGGCAAAGTATTTAATGAATATATATCTCAAATCTAGATACTATCAAAAACCAATTCCGATTCACTACGAAGACAATTCTGCATTCACAATGCATCACGAGCACTACCAATTTAGGGTAATGTCATTTTGTCTTAGCAATGTTTATACCACTTTTCAGGGATTGATGAACAAAGTAAAATTATTCAGAAGTTAGTTCCAGTATGTTTTACCTCATTGGGATCCCATCTAAAAGTTTGGATGTTGTCTTGCATATGCCGTCCAAAGAGAAGTTGTATGCGAAGTCCGTTAAGTGTGAATTTCCAAAGGAATGTTTGTAATACCTTGGTCACATTATTTTTGTTGATGGAATTCACATCGATCTTGCAAAGATCAAGTCCATATGTGAATGATCTATGTCCAAGACTCTTAAGAAACTTTGTGGTTTCTTAGGCTTGGATAGATTCTACAAAAGATTCATAAAAAAAATTCTCAAAAATAGCTTACCACCTGATTGATCTTATCAGATACGATTCCTTCAAGTTGGTTACTAAGGCGCAAAAAAAATGTGAGGATCTAAAGTAACCATTTTTTTCTATTATTGGTTTTTGTAAGTCCCAACTTCTCAAAGTCTTTTGTCATTTAGGCATTTTGAGCCTACTCCTTTTGAAATTACCCGGTAGCACCTCACCATCTTACAAGCCTCAATATTTAGAATATGATGGATGATATAATGATCCCTCCACCTAATAGACACTTTCCTTGGAAGCTTTCCATACGTTGCTCAAGAAATTTGTAGTGGCGGTACCAAAAATACAATTTGTAAAGAAGCATTTGTTGTTGTTCAGCTAGAATGGTGTGTACCTATTCAACCTTTTATAATTTGTTCAGTATTCCCATAATAGTGTTGATGCTCTTATAATCCTAATACTTTAGGCTAGCACTTCATGAGACTTCTCCCAAATATTTTATTAAATGCTTTCAGTGTGTCATTCGCTTGTAGCTGTTAAGGTGTAGTCTTGTGATACACCATCATAACTTCTAAAATAATATCCACATTGTTTTTGTGAGGAAATGAGTCCCTCGATCACTAGTCAAACTTTATCGTCATCAATTCCTTTAAATAATATTCTCACATAGAAACTTGGTAGCAGTGGCTACTGAACAATCCTTCATTGGTGTAACTGCTACCCATCAAGTGAAATAATCACTAGTTGTAATTATATGCTACCCACCGATCCTCCGTAATGGCAGATTAATCGGTCCAAAAAAATCTCTACTGGCCACTTTTTAAATGGTTCTTGCATAATAACAAGTAATAGGAAATCTCATCCCTTATATTTGGCTTACCAACGCTTTCACAAATACCGTATTGTTGTGCATATTCAACACCCTTAAAAATAGTACTCCACTAGTACCCTGCCAATAATACCTTACACACATTGACTTCTCTTGCATAGTGTCCAACGACAATCCCTTATTGACATTCATGTCAAGTTCTAGGGTGCTCATGTACCATACACATATGTGCAATACTTTGTCTCTTCCAAGCTAGTATGATTATCCTCCAACAAGGTGATAAGGCATGACCGTTATTGCATTGTGTTGCTTCTTATAAAATGACCAATTCTCTAAAGCATAGTTTAATTTAAGAGTGCAATTATCTCTGCCAATGATTTCGGTACATGTTGAACTCTACATAATTGTGCATCAAGTAAGCCATCCTCAACTAGTTTTGTATCCTCTCCTATATTGTTGTGTCACAAATGACCCAGTCCCACATTCTACCTCCTAGATTTAACAATTGAAAATAAGAAGTCCTTAAATAAATCTATCCATCAACAAATCCTTCCACATAAGATCTGCTCGTTTACAAAGTACTTCAGGATTTCATGGTCTATAAAGAAAACAAATGGAGTTGAAAATAAATATTGTTAGCATTTTTGTAGTGCATAAATTATAACAAGCACATCCTCCTCTATAGTGGTATACTTTGATTTTGTAATGGAAAATTTCTTAAATATAAAATCTATAGGCTAATCCCTTCTATTAGGTTTACCAACGCTTTCACAAATACGGTATTGTTGTGCATATTCAACATCCTTACTAATAGTACTCCATTAGTACCATGCCAATAATATCTTACACTTCTCTTGCATAGTGTCCAACGACAATCCCTTATTGACATTCATGTCAAGTTCTAGGGTGCTCATGTACCATAACACATATGTGCAATACTTTGTCTCTTCCAATATAGTATGATTATCCTCCAACAAGGTGATAAGGCATGACCGTTATTGCATTTTGTTGCTTCTTATAAAATGACCAATGCTCTAACGGAAAGTTTAATTTAAGAGTGCAATTTTCTCTGCCAATTCTTTCGGTACATGTTGAACTCTACATAATTGTGCATCTGGTAAGCCATCCTCAACTAGTTTTGTATCCTCTCTTATATTATTGTGTCACAAATGACTCAGTCCCACATTCCACCTCCTAGATTTAACAATTGAAAATATGAAGTCCTTAAATAAATCTATCCATCAACAAATCCTTCCACACAATATCAGCGCGTTTACAAAGTACTTCAATGTTTCATGGTCTATAAAGAAAACAAATGGAGTTGCAAATAAATATGGTTAGCATTTTTGTAGTGCATAAAATATAACAAGCACATCCTCCTCTATAGTGGTATACTTTGATTTTGCATTGGAAAATTTTTGAAATGTAAAATCTATGGGGTGATTAATCTTTCCTAAACCCAATTGCACAAGTATTTCCCTTAGCAAAGTCCCGTATGTATCAACATACACATGAAACTGTTTCTTCCAATATGGGGAATCATAATATTGGCCAAAAATCCAATTCAACTTTCCACATGGTTAACACCTCTTATTTTTGTAATACCTTGATCACACCGATCTTGCAAAGATCAAGTCCATATGTGAATGACCTATGTCCAAGACTCTTAAGAAACTTTGTGGTTTCTTAGGCTTGGCTAGATTCTATAAAAGATTCATAAAAAACTTCTCAAAAATATCTTACCACCTAATTGATCTTATCGGATACGATTCCTTCAAGTTGGTTACTAAGGCAAAAAAATAAAAAAATTGTGAGGATCTAAAGTAACCACTATTTTCTACTACAATTTTTGTAAGTCCCAACTTCTCAAAGTCTTTTGTCATTTAGGCATTTTGAGCCTACTCCTTTTGAAATGACCTGGTAGCATCTCACCATCTTACAAGCCTCAATATTTAGATTATGATGGATGATATAATGACACTTTCCTTGGATGCTTTCCATACCTTGCTCAAGAAATTTGTAGTGGCGGTACCAAAAATACAATTTGTAAAATGCATCTGTTATTGTACAGCTAGAATGGTGTGTACCTATTCAACCTTTTATAATTTGTTCAGTATTCCCATAATAGTGTTGATGCTCTTATAATCCTAATACTTTATGCTAGCACTTCATGAGACTTCTCCCAAATATTCTTGCAAATGTTCAAATTTCACTTTTCCAAGAGATTTTGTGAGAATGTCGGTAACTTGTGCTTCTGTAGAACAATACTGGAGTTGAATGTGATGGTCCAAGATGTGCTCTCCAATTAAATGACAATCAATCTCAATATGCTTTGTGCGTTCATGAAAAATTGGATTTTGTACGAGCTTCAACACACTCTGATTGTCGCAATAAAGAATACGTGGCTGTTTTTCAGGAATTCCCAAGTCATCCAAAATGCGACATAACCATATCGCTTCGCACACAGCTCCTCGTGCAACGCGATATTTTGCCTCTGTGGATGAGATAGAAACAATATTTTACTTCTTGCTTATCCACGAGATAGGTCTCGATCCAAGATGAAAAATGTATCTTGTGGTTGACTTCCTATCATCAATAGATTCGGCGTGGTCCGAGTCGACGTATCCCTGTAAGAAGAATTGATCATTCTTCTTATATTCCAGACCATAATCAGTTGTTCCTCAGAAATATCTCAAAACATGCTTTGTTGTAGTCCAGTGACATTTCTTCGGCTCCTGCATGAACCTGGAAAGATAACTGACAGCATAGCATAGATCTGGTCTGGTATATGTCAAATAGATGAGCCCTCCAACAAATTGCCTATAGAGAGTAGCATCTACTTGAGGTGAGTCCTGGAATCTTGAAAGTTGCAAGCCTTTCTCCATGGGAGTGGATATAGGTTTACAGTCTGACATTCTGTGTTTTTCTAGGAGTGTCTTGGCGTACTTTATCTGGGAGATGAAAATGTGATGCTCTTTTTGCCATATTTCCAAGCCAAGACAGTAATGTAGACGCCCCAAATTTGTCATGTCGAAGGTTCTTTTGAGATCATTCTTAGCAATATCAACCCGGTCTTCTTAACTACCAATGATCACAAGATCATCCACATACACAACAAGAACGACAATTTCTTTGCCTACCTTCTTTATATACAAATTGAAATCTGAGGGAGTACGAGTGAGTGAACCCATGGTATGCCATCGTTTTGTATACCATTGAAGTCTTTTTTAATATAATGGTTTTTATTATGGTATGCCCCAAATCGTTTTGTATACCCATCCATTTTAATAAAAAGGGTTTCTTTTTTAATATAATGGTTTTTATTATGTTAATATAATGGTTTTACTTACAAATTAATATGGTATGCCATCGTTTTGTCTACCATTGAAGTCTTTTTATCAATTTTGTCTATATGTCATTTTGGCGAATCCTAATGCTTTGAAGCATTCCATATAAACGATTTTCTAAATGTAAAGCTCTGTCTTTGATCATTTTACATCCAACAACCCAATAGGGATGTAATTGTAAACAAAAATTTCATGGTCAATGAGTCAAAAATCAAGTTTGAAGAATATGAAAAAGAAATTATTTATATCTTAGGCTCTAGGATGACTTTGACATCTTTGATCTTGAAGAGCATCAACGATGCACATTCCATGTCATTGTAGCCAAAAATAATTCACGTATCATCTACAAATTTTAACAAAGCATTAATCCCAACCACTAATCCTCTTAGATCTTTCAATTGAAATTTGGGTCACAAGAGATGGTCTAGAAAACATCGGTAGTAAGGTTAAAATGACATGTCATGTAGTAGGGAATATGCATGTTATCCAAGTATGTCACATAGTAAAAAAAATCCAAATAATGTAACGGGTCTATTAGGAATATCACAAAGTGACACCTCTTCTTATATGGATGTGTTTCATAAAATGCGTACTAACAATTTTTTTGGTTCCCTCATTCAATAGTACCATCTTACAATAAATGGTGATCTCAATTAAAAATAATGTAGTAATCTACATGGAGAGGAAAGTATTTACAAAAGTTCACTTTTTTAGTTTCTCCCAATATAATTTTTAAATCCATTCTCTACATTATGCTGATAAATGTTTTTAAAGTTCTCTAAAAGCTAGAGCCTACTATCAATAATTCTTCATAGAAATTAGCGATTCAAAATCCAATATCTATAATCATCACTCAAATTCTAGAATTATCTATATTGGGTAAGCTTGAAGATTAAAAGAATTTTAAACTCCTTTCATTGTTTAGTTTAGGCCATAAGAGAATGAAAAGGGTAACATAAAAGTAAAACAAGTTAATTTGTAAATTACTCTACCTTTTACGAGTACTAGTTCAGGGAGGGATACTGATAGAAAAATATGACAACATAATCCATGAAAATCCCCTTTCTATTTTTGAAGCTTCTATGATACAAGTAGATTCACTAATGAATACATTCATATGCATCACCCATTCTTGATGAAATAACCAAGAAAGATTAGATAATCTACTTATCATAAGAGAAATCATTTTGGAATTGATAGTAATTTGTGAAAGGGATTGAAGAGTGGGTTGAGATACTTTTGTTGGATGATGTCTTCTCTTGCCCCAAATTTATCAGTGTATATTCTAGTAATTTTATGACTCGATAGTTCAAGAAATAATTAGGAGAGGGAAAGCCTAGTATTGGATCGAGGCTAGAAACTATGTACATGACAAGTGAGGAAGAAATCCAAAGTATGTTGGGGCTTATAGGAAAAGGGAAATGAGATTTGTAGACTAGTCAATAATCCTAGAACAACATTCTAAGGTATATGTAACATGTTGTGAATTTGTGGCAAAGGAGCATATTGTAAAAAGGGAAAATATTGAATGATCCATTTTGGGTTAGTATTAATCCTTAATGTCAAATTATATCCCCTATAGCTACTACTTGTAATTTCACTTTAAGAATTACCACTATCGTACTTCTACCTCAAAAATTTGCACATAGTATTCACGTAGAAAATATAGGACAATTGGTGTCCTCCATTGACAATGACAACCCTTATCCTACCCTACAAGTGTAGACATAATTTTAACATATATCATCTTTAGGTGTCATTACTCACACCTACTAAAGCTCACCCAACAATCTAGTGTCGATTAGGAAGGAGGTGTTCCCCAAAACATTGATTATAGAGTATAATTCATAAATAAATAAATAAACAAAGGAAAGGTCGTGGGGCCATTGGTCACTTCATATCTTTTATTATCATATTATAGCCTACTTCTAATTAACACATAGAAAATATGAAATATGTGATAGCCACACCAAAAATTTCAAAACTAGAGTATCATGTGCTATCATTTTATCATAGTTTGAAATCCATTTGAATTGAGATGGAAGGATTAATAAACCCAGATAATATCATTGTATCGAAAAAATAATGATATAGTATACAAAACTATCAAAGATAAATAAGAATAGGCTAAATAAAGAGGTTGACAAGTTGAAGGTCGACATCAATTCATTGAAAGCATAGAGGAAAGTGAATGGAAATAAGATAACCAATTAAGAGAAAAACCACTAATGAAATTTCTTTAAAGAATACTTATTGAAGTTAGAGGAAGAAATGATGAAATGTCTTTAAAGAATACTTCGTCAAGCTCTATGAAACAAAACAAGTATTTGTTAGACTTTTAGGCTTTAGTTGCCTTACAACAACTTCCTTTACTATTTGAGAGTTCAAATAATATAAAATTCACTATTGGATTGGTTCCAAAACAAACAAGAAATTCATTATTTCCCAACTTGTCCAAATCTGCCCTTTAGTGTTCTCAAGAACCCACTTCTTGCTTCCATCTAAGTCATTCACGTATGGAGCAATCAAGAAGGATTTGTCACCTTACCTAGGTTCCTTCACTCACCATTGACATGCATATAAAATTCCAGGATCTAACTTTTCTATATAACTCATGGTATTGTACCTTTTGTATCTTTGCTCTCAACCCTTCTTTAGGTCTTGGTGTCACTCATATTTCACCCTGAAATCTGCGACTACCCTATCCGAAAAATTTTCGTACTTTTAAAATAATGGGTCGTTTTGTGTTTTTATTGCCTGAAAGTGTCAAGATAATCCCAAAGAGCCATATTAGCCTTTTTCGCCAAATACCCAGATGCCCAAAATTGTTTTATTCTGTCGTCGGGATTTGTCTGCGGGAAATTTGTATTTAATTATTTTGAGCCCCGTATGAGGCTATTTGCGCTCTGTTTTAACTCTATTATGAGCGAATATGTTATTATTCCTATGTGCCAGAAGGGTTTTAACTTATATTAAGTTTTGGGCTTTATTTGTAACTTTTGGCAATTTTTCGTGTTTTTGTGGTGTCCCGTTTCGTTTTCTGTGAAATTTCTCTGGAACAATTCCTTTGCCGGGTAAGCCCGATTTTTGGCCTGGAGCAGCTGGAAAACATATACGCACATTATGCCCGGAGGAAGTCGCCATCGGAGGTCTGGATCACTGGGAAAAAGCGAAGTCGTGCACAGAAAAGCCCCTGCGGGGATGGGCGCATTTTTGGAAAACAAAGGATTTAAGCTGCAATGGGAAAAATAGAAGCCGCAAGGAAGGGTGGGAATTTTATACCTGCCTAGCAGGTACTTTTTCCCGTGTTATAAAATTCACTTAAGCTGCAGTGGGAAAATTAGAAGCAGCAGGCAGGTGGGATTTTATTGCCTGCCTTGCAGGGTACTTTTTCCCGTGATAGAAAATTCACTTAAGCTGCAGTGGGAAAATTAGAAGCAGCAGGCAAGTGGGATTTTATTGCCTGCCTTGCAGGGTACTTTTTCCCGTGATAGAAAATTCACTTAAGCTGCAGTGGGAAAATTAGAAGCAGCAGGCAGGTGGGATTTTATTGCCTGCCTTGCAGGGTACTTTTTCCCATGATAGAAAATTCACTTAAGCTGCAGTGAGAAAGTTAGATCTTGGAGGCAAAGGGAATTTATTGCCTGCCTTGCAGGGTAAAAATTCCCATGGTGAAATAAAAGAAAAGTGACTTAAGTGAAATCACGGGATTTTATTGCCTGCCTTGCAGGGTAAATAATCCCATTGTCAAAGTCAAATCACTTAAGTGGATCATGGGATTTCCGGGGCTGCCTTGCAGGGTAAAAATCCCATTGTTAGAAATTCTTAAAAATAGAATTCTATTATGCAAAAAGTGCGCCCCCATTTGAAGAAAGATTTTGCTCAGGCAAGGTGGAAACAAGGCATTTGAAGAAGGATTTTGCTCAGGCAAGGTGGAAACAAGGCTAAAAGCTTCCAAATTTGGTGCATGTTTTGAAGGAGGTTGATCTTTGTCTGCATAATTGTTTACACAGGTGTTACAGGAGCTCAGGTGTTTTTAAAGGATTCATGCTCTCTTTATGTGCAAATTAAACACCATTTTTTGGGGCAGCAGGCTTGAAAAGTGCAGATTTTTACAATTAAAATTCACTATTCATGCTCCGGTGGCCATTTTTGTCTGAATAAATTGCAGGAATTCATTACAAGTGCTTTACAAAGGAAAATGAGCTTTTATCAATGTCCAATACATTGCATATATCCTCCAAATCTGAAGAATTGTCCAGATCTGCACCAGTATTGAAGAAATCCGGCCAAGTAAGAAGAAAAAGAATTATTCAGACAAAGATAGACAAAGCTATGGCGAAGAAAGATGAAAAAGAAAGCACAACAGAGTCATGCATCACTTCTAAATTTGTAGATACTGGAGACACGAGATCTAGGCTCGAAACCTCTTGCTGAATTGATAGACAAATCCAGAGCAGGAAAGACTTCACTCATGCGTGCAGGAGAAACTTCACTCATGCGTGCAGATTAAAAGCAGTGGAATTATTCGAGTTGCAACTTTTCCATCCATAGCCCAGTTGCCAAAGTTTGTTATGCAGGTGCAGATCCATATCCAGATGCAGATGCAAATCCAGATCCAGATCTCATAGTTGCAAAAGCTTCTGGCACAAAGGCTTCATCCTCTTGTTTCGAATGCAGCCCGTGAAGAAGACAGTGCGTGCAAAATTCCTTCCAAGATCTTGTGCATGTGCTCCCATCGTCCAGTTGAAGCCTTCATTGAATTTTCATTCATCCGAGTGCTTTCTAGAATTTTTAATTGCTCATATGCAATTAAAAATAAGGATGATGAGTTATCTACGACAAACATTGCATTGATGCATGTACAGAAAAAGAATTGCAAAAGCTTCAAGGATAAAAGAGAAGACAAGGTGAAGGCAAAATTCCAGCTTGCTTCCAATTCCAACTGCTTGCAATTCCAGCTTGTTTCCAGATCCAGCTGCTTCAGATCCAGTTTGAATCAGCTGCATGCAGACATGAAAAAGGACAAAGTCAGCTTTCCTCTTCCTTCTTCTTTCCTCCGACAAAGTCAGCTTTCCTCTTCCTTCTTCTTTCCTCCGACAAAGTAATTGAGCGATCAATTAAATTATACAACTTAAGTGATTGGTTTAAAAGCCATTACTTGAAGAAGTCAACTACTTGGAGATAGGTGGCGGACGTGCAAAATAGAAGGTTCTATTTTCAGTTGCAAATCATACATGTCACGCAAAGAGGAATTCCAGGAGGAAGATTGCCAGTTGTTTCTTTCCGACTTCCACATGTGTCAGTTCAACTAAAAGCTTCCAACTTGTAATTGCCCCTCTACATTCTATAAGTAGAGGAAGAACCTTCGGGTGATAATCAATCAGAATTTGTAAGCAGCAATCTTGTGTTCTAGACTTTGTGCTGAACCCCTGAGAGCAACTTGTAGCAGAGGAATACAAAGAAGGTTTCAGGAGAACTTTGTGTCACGGTGTACTGTGTTTTTTGTTTTTAAATCTTTAGATCTTTTAAGTAAACTTTGTGTTATTTTAGATCTGGATCTAGAGCTGCCTTTGCTTTATAATTTTGTGTGTTCAAATCTATTAAGTTTCTTCTATGTGCATGCAATTAGCTCTGCTATCTACTAATTGGGATGCACATCTTCCCCATTTCTTCTCTGTAATTCCTTTACTTCCTTCTTCTATAATTTTCCTTTCTTAAACAGCTGCTTACTTGCTGCAGAACTTCTTAGTTATGGTTCATGAACTAAGTGGTTAAAGTAAAACCCCTGATAGATAATAACACATTTTTATTGACAAATCTGACACGGGAGCCTCACCGGTTAAATGAGGGAGATTTATCTCATGACTGCCTAGGTTTGATGCTATGCAGAAAATCTAGCCAACAGTGTCAATCACGGTGTACGGGCATCCTTATTTTGTTTTCAAGTAGGTCCAAGGCACAAAGAACATATTTCTGAGCACCTTTTAAGGGTTTACAACTTCCCTATGATTTTCACTATACAATTCTCAATAAAAAGTGTGGTTGCTTTGTAAAATATCCCCTCAAATTAGCCTCTGGCCTGTGTGTCACCACCTTCCGCGATACTGTCAAAAAAATATAACAATCCCTCCATGAAAAATCTAAAACTCCTCTTGAATCTCTTATTTCACTCTCATGAAACCATTTGTTCCAAATTTCAGACATGTTCTCCAAATTTTGGGCCCCCAAAACCTTTGCCCTAGCTCAGCCTGATAAGGCCTTCAAAACATGCCTTCATAAAATGGAAGATTTTTTTCTTGGGAAAACCAATACAAAATGCAATCACACATCAACATGCAACCATTTTATCATTTTGTAAAGTTAGTAACATTGTCCATATGTGTTGCTGCAGTCAAGGTCACTAATTTGGAAAGGAAATATTAGGTGTGTGATAGGTGCGAATGCATGGGAAATCATTGACATGGGTATCGTGTGGGTTATAAGAAGCCCTTCAAGTGGTTTATACGAGAGATAATTCACTTCTGAACTACGCTCCTTTTAGTGTACATTCGTCATATGCAACAGACGGCCCGTCGCTTCCCTCTCCCAGATACAGATTTGCTAATTGGCACAATTTTAGTCCATTGCCTAATAATTCTTCTATTATTGTGGGACAATCACAAGCACAAATTAATATGTTTTAATTTGTTAACAAATTAATTTTAGACATTTTTAGACACTTGAAAGTAAGTTTTAAATGTTTATTAGTCATTAAATTGCATGATTTAAAATGTGTGTACACACATCAATTATCCATTAAAAATAGATCTTGTTGATAGATTTTTTAGAATTTTGATTGTATCTTACTCATCCTTTAACCCCCGCCCATCTCCTTTGATTGCTTTTGGATTAATCCCTTTTTCCAAAATGTCTTTATGCTTATCGGACCTAATTAAATTGTCGAACACTCTTAGGTCATTTTTGTGTGTTGGTTTAGGCTAGAGATCCCAATCATCCCTCAATCTTAGTTTCTTCATTTTTGGACCGTCAAAGATAGGATTGTGTTCAACTATAAGGTCCTATATAATATTCAATTTCGTATATATGCATGTGTTATAGACCATTTATCGATAATAAATCATAATAGCACCAGGCACTATACAAACAAACATTGGTATTCACTTACATTCTAGAGGAAATCAAGGAAACATCAAAGTGCTCAATCGATTGTAACTTCGTAGATCAATTAAACAAATTTTAGTGAATGTAATGCTTCATAATTCTCCCGTCTCACAAACTATTAAAAAACATACACAATTTTTTATTTTTTGTTAGGATTTGAGATTTAAAATTACTTTTAGTCACTACTATTATGTACAAATTTTATGGAGTAGTCAATTCTTAATCATTTTAACCCTAGCAGACATTTGAAAATGGACATTAGCTATTTATTAATAGTCATTAAATTGTATGATTGCCGGGTGTTTGTATATTTATTAATTATTAGTGAAAAATAGTCATTATTCGTGTATGTTTTATACTTCTGATGGTCCCTAACATTCTCTTAGTCGCATTCAACTAAAATTTTCTCTTTCCTTTTACTTCCCCTATATTTGGCCATTTCTCTAGAGTGTTCATGTGTTGTTGGATTGACTCAGAGTGTTCAAACACTCTTAGATCCTTTTTGTGGGCTCCCTTTCGGTTAGAGTGAAAGAGTTCCCATATATCACCTTCCACTTTTTTATCTTTAAAAGTTGATTTGGATAATCATAGGGTCTCACTTTGAATTCAGCTTTTCTATAAATATAAGTAATTTATCAATAAGAAATCATAAGAAAACAAATATTTCTATAGTCAAGAAATATATCGAGTATTAACTGGAATTCTAGAGAATGTGAAAAATTCCTCATAATACTGAGTTTATTGTACCTTAATATAGACAATTTTATAAATTTTATGTCACTACGACATTTGGTTTGATTAAAGTTACATTTAAGTCACAAAACAATATTTTATTGAACTCTAAAGAATTCATGTTTAAAGTCAGATTTAGTGATGGACATGATTTTATCGTGTCTCCAATTTCATTACTATATTATATTCAATACAAATAAGAATTCAACATTTATGATGAGAATGACACCTAAAATCGCCTTAGAGACGAAATCTAACATTCCCAATGTCATATTACTGTCCTCCCATGAAGCGAATTTAAGAACTCCCCTTCGGTGAATGTTGAGGACCATAATGTAGTTGTGGTTACAGGGTCCAAGGAAGGACTTAAATAGACCTTGTAGACCACATATTCACACATGACAATGGACTCAAATAAACTAATATATTAATGCATCATGAAAAAAATCTTTCTATTATTTGATAATGAAATTAAATAGAAGAACAAACACATTATAACATTATTACAACATTGAAAGAAAAACTCTATATATATCCTCACTTTAAAGCACTCCTAGGACTCGATATCTTGACTACCCTTGTAACCCACAAGACCCTATCAGTCAAAACATTGTTTTAATCATGATCTCATCATTGAAATATGTCATAACTATCTTTTTCTCAAAATTAGACTCAAACCACTTCATAAGATCTTTGACCCTTATATTTATAAATAATAAATAATGGAACTTAAATATCTGTCAGGCCTTTATATAACCCAACACATGCTGCTTTTTTCCATACATTGTTTGACAATTAACCTGCAACTCTTTACCATAGAGTCTAGTGAATTTGTCACTAACACATACATTGCCAATAATTAAATGAGATATATTACCTAATTTCCTTAATTAATAAAAACGGTTGCCAGCGGAGATGAGGTAAAGATAGAATATCACATTTTCCAAAAAAGAAATCAACAAAATATTATACGGGAAAATCCATCCACATAAGGAAAATTTGCTTGCATGAATTTTCCATACATAACAAACTTTATCCTCCCCTCAGTTCCAAGTCCCCAGATATTCAATATAGCTCAATGATACTCTACACAACTTATTGACATAGTTTTAGATCATTTTCACTCTATCTCAATTAGTAAATCAGTGCAATCTCTTCTAACCCTAACGCACACTTCCTTAATCTAGTTTTATTGAGATTGTAAAGGTTTTGTACTAATTCAATACATGAATTTATGATCTGATTTATTCTAATTATTATATTTTTATTATAAATTCAAATTTACAAATTAGTCCTCAATCTAAATTATGATAAACCTAAGTTTGTAATTACACTATCAAATAATTAGGGAAGGGCTCCTTGCACTATGAACTGTTTACCATCATATCCCCGTAGTGGGGTTATCCAAGCATTGGTAGAGTCGCTTCTACTATCAGTTCTCCTCACTTGTCCATGGTTATTTCTTAATGATACCATCCTAGTGGAGGGATTGGAGTTTTCCGCCACATGGAAAATCTATTGCTTGACCTTCTTGGTGGGTTTCATTTTATTGGTAGGTGTCACTTTTGTCAGATGTCCACCACACAGGTGGGTTGTCATGGTGTCTTCAAGTATGAAAGCTAATTATTAAGCCCAAGATGGGTGGTCAGGCCTAGATCCTCCTATGGAAGATCCCTCTAGTTTGATCTCCCTTCCTCCCAAAAATGATATGCCACCTCCCCTCAGTGTTGCCACTTCTTATGCATGAATTTATACTACTTGTCTTATAATGTGCTTACTCAATATTGTTATTGCATAGATACCACTTGTGGTTTTTTTCGTAGCTTGTAAATTCATTTTTTATTTCAATATGGAGATTATGCCATGTAGTCCTACTTGCCTTCACTTTTATCTTAACCATATTTGATTTTATGATTGTTAATGATTAATTTGACCAATAGGCCAATATACAATGAAAATGTTTTTATAATCACTTCTTAGAATAGTCACTCAATTATTTATCTTGATAATAATTTTGACTTTTAATATAGTTTGTGTTAAAATTGGTATTTTTTTGATGACCGAATAAATAAGGAACAATACACAATAATGGCCATCTATAATTTCCCCTGATAGTTCTTTACAGATGGTTGAATGAATAGGATGAATTTGGCAACCATAATCATAACTTACACATATAGGAAAATACATAACATCGGGAAATCATGTTGATTTGTTGGGTTGTCACTCAAGAATTGCATGCATTCAGAGTAAGAAATGAGGATTCTACAACCTCAAAAAAGGAGACCCTATCGTTTCTACCAACAACATCTGCCCCTCTTCCAGTTGCCATTGTACCAGCAGCCCAACATGAATATTAACATTCTCATTGGTCTAGGTTTTTTATCTCCTTAGAATAATAAGAAATGTCTTTCGTAGAAGGAGGATTTAATGAAGAATTTGTGGGGTATTAATTGTCGTATTCAAAGGACGACCTCCCTGTGGCATGCTAGGAACTTTGGGATGCATGGAAACAACCTCAAAAAAGGAGACCCTGTCATTTCTGCTAAAACGAACCCTAACCCCAGCAACCACTATACCAGTTGCCCAATATGAATATTAGAATTCTCATTGGTCTAGGTCTTTTATCTCCTTAGAATAATAAGAAATGTCTTTCGTAGGAGGATTTAATGAAGAAGTTGTAGGAGAAAAATACAAAATGGCCTAGTTAAGTATTTTTCCTAAATATATAGATGAGATTTAAAGGGGACATTATTTGGTGAAATTCAGAAATATATATATATATATAATATATATATATATATATATATATATATATACATAGATATGAGATTAAAAGGGGACATATTATCTCCTTTAGAATTCTCATTGGTCTAGGTCTTTTATCTCCTTGGAATAATAAGAAATGTCTTTCGTAGGAGGATTTAATGAAGATGTTGCAGGAGAAAAATACAAAATGGCCTAGTTAAGTATTTTTCCTAAATATATAGATGAGATTAAAAGGGGGCATATTATTTGATGAAATTCCTTTATACATTGCAACTAAGAATGCAAGGGTATTTTAAGTTAAAATCCTCTCTTTGCTATGCATTAACTTATAAATAGGATTTAAGCTAAAATAGGTAAATTGTTTTGAATGGTCGAGGGGAAACAGGATTATTACGAATGAGGTGATTGATGTTGCTCCCAAAAGCCCACCTGGTGGTAGTGAGATTGTAACTTGTTGTGGACGTGCAACTTGGAAGGTGTTACTCCACACTCTATAAGAGGCATAAGTTTCCAAAGCTAAGACATAGAATAGGGCAGTCGTTTCTAATCAACTCTCGATTGTTAAATGATAATAATAAGGTTGTAAATAGTATAGTAATCAAGATAACAAATATATAAGAAATCCAAGAGGTTTCAAGGCTAGAGTCACAAGGATTGTAAGAGAGATCTAAGAGATTACAAAAAAAGATCAACGAGTTGATGGATTTGCAATATTTATAAGGCAAGGACAGATAGATAAATAATGCAATAGAAAAGAATGTCGACATCAATTCATTGAAAGCATAGAGGAAAATGAATGGAAATAAGATAACAAATTAAGAGAAAAAGGTTTTATCCCAATCATCTAATGGATTTATCCATGTGAGCAAGAAGGGAAGGTGAATCATTTGCAACAAGATCAAAGTCACTAACGAAATGTCTTTTAACCATAATTATTTAAGGAAGTTAGAGTAAGAAATGGTGAATTTAATATCCTTACAGAAGAAATTGGATGAAACAATAGATACTTCGCGATCGTTTGTTCCAAAGTTTTTGTGAAAAAGAAGAACCAGTTGCGGTGCAGAAGATGTATCAAACAGGGTCGCGCTTTGCATGGCTACAACAATGAAGCTATATAACTTATTGCATTTGCTTTGTGTCCTCCAAATTTCCCTTATAATTTTTAGAAAAAGTTGTTTGTTTATCCCGAGTGTTGATAACATCATCCAAGGAAGTGCATGAACTAGTGCAAAGAAATAGTATTTTTTGGAGTATATACAAAGCAAAAGGTACGTTTTGTAAGGTTATTGATAGCAAAAACACATATAACTTAGTTACTGATGAGATGCCAAGAAAACTTGTGCTGAAAAGATTGGTGCACTCCAATCCATACCAACGTGTCGTGGTTGCTAAGGGACATCAAGTAAATTTTTAACTTGGGGATTCTATAGACAATAGAAAGATAGTACATGTGAAGTTTCTGCTATAATTATTATTGGATATTTTATTTATATTGAATTCGAAATCGGATATTACCATTGCCATACAATGCTGCAATTCAATCCTTACACACACCAAGTCTTTTGTCGGCAATTTTCCAATGGCTCTGCCTCTCTTCTTTCATATAAGTTCGCTCTTGTGTCTGCAATTATTCGATAGAATTTAGAGTTTGGACATGAAGATGCTGACGACTTGGAAGGCAAAGAAAGGTTCACAGTTCAAAGGGAGAGGACAATCATGCACAATAGGATGGTCTGTCAAGCCCATTGGTGAGACTAGCCTTCATGTTGGCATATAAAAGTCACAAGACAAAGCTGATAATAACGCCATCCCTCTTATTCAAGTGCTGCAAAAACAAACAGACTAATGATGCAGAAGCTAGAAAAGACTCGTGAAGAAGGTTAAAGGAGCTATCCTCCTGTAGGTTGTTGCTATGTTCGGTGGACAAAGTGATACAAAGAGAAGCAAATGGAACATTCATAACGGATGTTGAATTCTCTCAAGGCGAACGAGTTTGCAATTTGAAATAAGATACAGCCAACCAGCCAAGCATCAACTTCAATAAATGATGGCATTGCAGAAAGTCAGAATCCAGATCATAGAGAAATGGCCAATGTGGGAAGGAGTGGAAGACACTCTGACTTCTCTAGATCTACAAGCCATAGCAAGATAAAACATAATGGTGTCGCAGGCAGCCCTGCAAAAAATCTCAGTCTTGGGCCTTCCAGGAGCCGTGTTTGTGATCTCAACCGTGAACTTTGCTATGGTTGGATTTCAAACAATGACTCTTCACATAGATCGTTCCAGCCCAGAGTGATGGATCGGGGAGAATATTCCAAAAGAAGGGGAAAAACTGTGGAGGATGTATAAGACTACTAAGGCAACAACTCTAACAATAGGAATGTCGGTGAAGGAGATTCTCCTACCTCTCATAGCAGCCATGCTAACAGTGTTATGGCAGCTGAGCAGAATAGCCTGTACAACATCATTATTGATCTCAGCCGTGGCCTCAAGGAATTCTGCGAGGACCTCTTCCAAGGGATACAAATATTTGTAACCCTTGGCGACCACAATTGTTGCAGGGGTGATGAAATTTTGCAAAAAGCTGTGGACCACAAAGAATGGTGAGAGAAGAACATGAAATCATGAATTATATATTCCACCTATGCTTCAACTTCTTCTCAATGTCTGCAATGATATAAATGGTGTTTCATGGAGCTGACAAGAAAGCCCAAGTCTAAGATGATAATACGCAAGCCCTATGCCATGTATAGGTTTGGATAGCTTAGTCTTGGCATATATTTTGTACATGTCTCTGTGACGGGCTGAGTCAAGAAGGGAAGATTGGCCGGCCGTTGCCACTCTCCTCTAGTAGGAGTCTGATATGATCTAGTATGATGCATTTTTTAATGAAACTAAATAAAACACCTAATACCGAAATAAAGCAGAATAGCAAAATTCTGAAATGATAGATGAATGCATGTCCAAGTAAAAAATTTAAATTTTTCTGGAGAAATTGCTAGCAATCAACCACAAAAGTCTGGATGTCTCCCTTCGGTCCCTCCCACAACAAAACATTAGGTGGTATTGAGAATGACATACAATCAGATAAGCATGCATTTCTAATAAGATATGGTATTTCAGTTGTGAGGTCTTGTATATATATAATTGGCCCTTGTTCTCTAGTCAATCAACTCTTCGGGAAAACTTGTCTGATGCTCTCTGGTCTAGCCATGGCCAATGGTAGTTGGATGATTTGTTAAGGAGTAGGATCGTATTGCCTTCCTAGATGAACCACTTCCTCCCAATTGGCCTATGAGAATGATTACACACTTGGCTACGTTTTGTTTGCCACGAGAGATTCATCAATCTTTGATATTAGAGGCTTCTAGGAGGTGTACCCGAATTCCTACTATGATTATCTGACTTGGCCCCTCAGGCCTGGGCATTCCCATGTGAGCATTCTCGGATCCTACATTGCCCCTCTCATGGTGTTAAATGATGAAACCATTGGTTCTTCTGGCTCGAGCCTTCCTAAAGACATGTGACAGCGCTCGTATATTGTCATGATTTCCAACTTTGATCCAATTTTGATCTATATACCCTCATCAACCCCCAAGCCCAAACAAGTTTGCAACACAAACTAGGTATTACACAAAGCTAACATGAAAATGGGGGAACTAGCAAGACTTTCCAAGGCAATTATAACAGACAACACAAATGCATAGTAGGTGGGGTTCTATGCCAGAAGAATGAAACATACTCAACAATATTCCCGCGAAAAACCTAGTCTAGAATGTCACACACACACACGGGAGGAGAGGAATGGGATTCAAACCCACCTCTCTGTATTATGTTTTCTTCCAAATGATAACGATCTTCTACTCAACCAACACAACTCTATATATAGGAGTGGAGATAGCAAGCAACACAAACCATGGGCCCAGTTTCTAGCTCTTGCACGCATGGGAGCAAGAAAGAAATATTCCCAACTACCCACACTCGACCTAGTCTCCTTCCATCCCGCACACACAACAAACTAGCATACTCCAGCCATAGTCAGACTTCAAATTAATGAACTCAAAAAAACCCACATATTTCTCAAGAAAAATAAATCAAATCTCAAAAACCAAGCATAACAAGCAAATAATAATGAGGCAACCTCCCATTAATCTCATGAACATTGACCCAAGTGAGCTCCAGCAACAACAAACCTATACCAAAAATACCACGAAATCAAAACAAAACATCAGTGGCATGGAACCTAACTGGATGTCCTCCACTTGGGGTTGCCTTGTGTTTTCCTAAACGCCCTCCATACCCCCGTGACAATGTGCCTACAATCCTTATTGCACCCTAAAGATAATTTATATGTTAAGTCATAAGGTTTGAGTTCGCATTTATGTTCGACGAGGATAAAGTTCGAGAGAAAAACGGCTTTAAGTTCAAACAACTTTTTTCTATCGTTTTTTATTTTTTGAAAAAAGTGCATAAATATGTCACAGGGACAAAGTGGAGAGAGTTTTATGTCCGCTACTCAGTCGTTATATGTATATATACACACATTTGTAAACTAATGCAAAATCATGTCAAAGACTTCCCATGCAAAAACAATGGATAAAGATTGAGTTAGTGTTCAATGAGAGTAAAGTTTTAAATTTTATCGTTAAAATTCAGGGAACCTTATGACATAGTTTATATGGTATGTGATATTAAAATCATAGTTACCCAATTCGTCATATGTCAATTTTAAAATCATAGTTTATACTCTATCCCAAAATCAATTTAATAAGGTGCACACGTCGATTTTATTGAAATAAAATCAATTGTCCCTTATTCCCTACCCCATATAATCACTAGATTGGTTATACAAGACATTCAATTAGGTGTAACCTGCTCCTTGGAATAATTGTTACAAACTATTATTAATTTGGGATTGATTTACCCTAAGTTCATGCCATCGTGCAACCAATCACTTAATTGCTTGAATGGGGAACTCAACTAATGCGGTTAAGTGTTATTAAACTTGACTTCAGTCGAGCTCCCACATCCCCCATATCTATTACACCCATTTGTTTCCCATATAGAACCTTCCCTCATATATAATGTAGATAGAGGGTGGTGGGTGGCCTAATTTCCCTTATTATACCATATGTATAGAAAATGTCTTGATGGAAGTGGAGGAAAAAACCTTTGATTTGTTTATCCGCCCGAATGAGATTTGCTTGACCTTGAGTAGAGTGTATAGTACAATTATAGGGATATATCTATCTAAGTTGGAAGATTTCAAATGCAATGTAGAGTTACATCATGATCTCTTGCGACTTAACACTCCAATATCCTTATACACCTAAGGACACACCCAAGACCCCCTCCTCTATTGGAAGATGGAAGAAAACTCGATCACATATATCAATAGGGAGTCAAGTACCCCATATACAAAGATAACGACCCTCAATTGACCTTACCTAAAGTTGGTCCCATAGGTTATGTTATTGTATTCAAAGTAATCAATCATATTTCACCATTCATGTCATATTAGAGTGTGAATAATAATCCACTATCACATTCTTTAGCTCGGAATCTATTTAACTTGAAGTTTTGAAAATCATTAAAGCACAAAGAACACATTCGCAACAATCAAATGTGAAAAGTAAGTAATGCCAAAAAAACTTCACATTATACGTGCACCTTTTAGGGTTTTTTTGGTTGTGGCTTCACCTATAGAAATAAAAAAACGAGCAGACCTTACCACAAAAATTTTCCTCTTTGGTATGAGCCCTTTGCCATCGCCAAGAAAGTTATAGATAAATACTTTTGATCTTATTATTCCTACTTATCTCGGGCTGAATGCATTCTCTAACTTGCAATGCATACAATTAATACCTATATTTTTTAGAAACTTCAAATGTTACAAATAATCTTAAGTAATTAGTTATAAATCTTGACTATAATGCACTAGTAAAAAGTTATCAAGTACTAGCACCATGGTAAAATGGACATGACAAAAGGGGATCCCTTTCCTCAATAATAGTAAAAGTAGGTCAACCGCCTTCTAAAGAAGAATGGTGCAGGGAAGCATGATTTTGAATACGTTTTGCATATTCTCCCACAATCCGTAATGGGTACCATTTATTTACAAGGAGAGAAAAATTATCCATGTGGATCTAAGATATAAAATAGAGTATGGCACCATGAATTTGATCGGCAAGATCATTTGAAATCATGACATTGACATCAACATCATATTGTACACATGTGTGCATACCAAAAGGTCATAAATCCTTATCTATGATGATGCACATCCTCTATAGATTTAAAATTTTCTGCAAGGCTTCACATCACCTTTAACTGAATATGATAGAGTGACGATTAGTTAGGAAATAGCAATTTGAATGATACTTCATCTTTCAATTTTGTATATCAAGTAACCTTAGGCTTATATTCTTTGTAGTCAATAGATTTCTAACCATAGAAAATGAAGAGTATGTAGACATCATAAATATGAAACCTATGGTCTTGTACAAGACATGAAAAATGAGCCTGTACAAGTTAAAACAGCTTATACATACTTGTGGGTTCAGGTAATAGATACATCTCAGTGGTATAACCAGGACATTTTAGTTGAAAAAAAGTTAACCACTAACCTAGACTACTCCCAAGTGTCAAAATACACCCAAAAACATTTAACAGAAAAAATCTAACTCGTTCCTTATATACTTACCACATTTCTAGTAAGTTGATATTATCCAAAAGCAAGAAAACATTTTACCCTGCGGACAATATACAGCAGAGGGAATGGATTCCTTTTCTTACCATCCACCATTGCAAAGAATAATTTTTAACCAAACTAAGTTTCTGAAAAATTAGTTATGTACCTTGTCAAATTTCTTCAAGATATTAACGAAGGGAAGCATGTTAAACGACCTGCAGCATCCCAAATATAAATCACAATTTTAAAATTTCACCGTTGAATTCAAAAGGAGTTTCTTAAAATGGGAAAATAAAATAAAATGCACCTATATGTGTTTAGGAAATTTAGGCCTCTATATAGCTCTACAAAAACTCCGCGGATCATTTTTTCAGCGCGGTGGGTGAATCTTCTTCTTGCTCATAACGTTATTTCCTTACATCTTGCTGTTTCGCGGTAGCGAAACAGCAAAACTGGTTTTTGGGTTGGTTGACAAGATCCTCCCACAACAGGTGTGTTACGGCAGAAATGGTCCTGGACGGCGTAGTGATTGGAATGTCCATCCTCATGTTTCTGCCTTGCAGATTGAAACTTCTGGACCTTCCATACTTGTTGGACTTGGATTTCTTCAGATTTCTCGTACTTATCTTTCTCCACCTTGTTGTTGATCTCCACTTTGGCGATCCCACAAATGTCACGCTGTTCTTCTCAAAAGCAGCAACCACCTGTTCTTCTTGACCCGCCGCCCGCCTCCTCTTCCTCGTCAGCTTCTACATTCTCTTGAACACCATCGGTTTAGGAATACAAAAAACATTACGTTTGTTTTTTTCCCGCTCAGCAAAGTTCACAGATTGTTGGTCTCGTTTTTGTATCCTCTGCCTTACTCGTCTATGAGGCTCAGCCTCACCAGTCATTCGCTTACCTCGTGCCCTGTTCAGCCTTAACGGTCTGCAACTCTGTTTCAGACCACATCTATTCTGCCCAGAAATATTGCTCCCGGCATCGGTGTTGCACATCCAATGCCGTAAATATTTGTTCACGGGTTGGGACTCTGGCAGGACGCTGCAAATAAAGATCTACATTAATCATTCGCTTTTTGTTTTTTAGGGATTGGTTGCATGCTTTTTCCAAACATTTTCTGCTTTGTGATACTTTTTAAAGGTTGGTAAATGGATGATGAGGGCAATTTTCAGAGAGCGATTGTACATGCGACTCGACCATGTAACGTATGGTTGCGATTTATTTTTGCACTTGTGTTACATTTTTTTCTTTTTGGGTAAATTTTATGAAAGTTGTATAATTTTCTTCAACAAATAAATTCTTAATATTATCACTAATCGATCTAGCGATCCTTGGTGTCTTCTATGTTTTGAAACCATGTCTTTCAGGGTTTTGTCCCTTTAATTTAATGTTTTTATTAAATTATTATGGGTATATGTAGGTTTTTTTGGGTTTAGTATCGAAGGGAAGGGAAGTATTAAGCGAGGCTGTTAATCTATGTAGATGTGGATACTGCGATCTCGTCAGAACCTTCCACGAGGAATTATGGGAAACATGTTGTTGGGAAACATCTCGTAGGCGAACGAATTGTTGAGGAAAAGGAAATATTAGATGAACGTGATAAACACAATGATTTTGAGAAGGTGGGAGTGAAATTTCTAAGGCTCTCCCATAGGTTAGGCATACTACTTCACCCAATGTTCTTTTTATCGCTGATAAGTTGTGGAGAAACAAGAATTCTGTACGGTGGAGCCTTGCCCTTTGAGTTTCAGAGATAGTGCAATTACAAAGAAGTGAGAAGCATCGGGGAAGGAATCCTTGAATTTATATGTGCCATCATTCTTCTTGAGAAAACAGGATTTGGTACGAGTGTAACCATCAATTCAATTTTTGATGAGGCCAAGTCGGTACATGTGCATTTTCAATTAGGAATAAACAAGGATGAGGCGATTGTGGGAACAGTTGAGGGAATTGAGATTAGGGCGATTGATACACCAGGGCTTGTAGCTTCCAATGTTGGTCAAGATCGTATTCACAAAAGAAGGTTCTTCGATCAGTGAAGTAATCCGTCAAGAAGACACCTTAAGATATTGTTTTGTATTTTGGTCGGTTAGATATGCAGGGGATGGACCAGTATGGAGAAGTGTCATTGTTGTGCTCGATTATAGAAACATTCAGTGTAGTTGTGTTTTTTAATGGCATTATAATCCTCACCCATGTTGCATGCCCACCACCTGATCGACCAAACGGTAATCCTCTCGGTTATGAGGCATTTATATGGGAACATTCCAATTTGATACAAAAAACATTCACCAAGCTTCAGGAGAGATCGAACTGGAGAATCATGTATTCTTGGTAGAGATTCTCTTTACTCACAACACAACAACACACTTGTACCTTGCTTTGTCACGTGCCAGTAGGTACAACAGAACCAATTTGATGTAGCAGGATGTTCACCATACCACTTATTACAAAAACCCAATTTGATGCAATAGGATGTTCACCAAGCTTGGGGGACATGGAAGTGGAGAATCCTATTCATGTGGCAGAGAATCAACCTCTCGTGGCACCACAACACATTCCCACCTCCATTTTCACATGTCACTGGTTATGGGAACCTGTGCAAGACCAAAACCTCTACTAAGAGCTTTGCAAAAGGGAATGACCATCCATCGAGTAATAATAGGAAGTATTTTTGTGGAATGTTTTAGTTGTACTACATTGTTCGCTCCTCCTTATCACACAAGCTTAAAACAATTTAAGACAACATACATTACATCGTAAACTACAACTGTAACAAATTAAATATTGTTATCCTCTCCGGCGTAATTTACAACTCATGTGCAATTGCTAGTTTATTATTGTTTTGTGCAGGGAGCAAACGAGCAACAAACATATGCTTTCACATAATAAAAACAAATCCACAACCAAAGACAGAAAACAAGGTCCCTCACCAAAAACACATTAACTACGGAATTCAGGGGTAACCTTTTACACTTAGCTCTACAAGTTGAGGAGTTTCAACAACAATCGTGCAATACATATACTTAGTTGTTTCGTGATTTTGAAAGAGAAATGGTCGTACATTTTGTTCCAAAAATGTATTGTTTAATCTTAAACCATGTAGTAGATAGACGGCCCCACTACAAAATAACCTCACATAGTAAAATAAGTGAACGTGTAACGCACAAGCTGGCATCCATTTTTTGGTGTACGAAACTTGTGAATCAAGATGTGTTCAATGAATCGGGGACGAGATATAAAGATGAGGCGCATAATGCATGTATTAAAATCTTTTGTCCTAAATAGGAAAAGAAAGCTAGTGATAATATACATGATGTCAATGCCTAGAATCGGCAAAGAAAATGAACAATCTATATAAAGACAACCCCGATTCTGCAATTATCTACAACATATTTCTCAGTAACATCTAAAAAATTCAACTGGGTATTCCATCGACATACCTTATATGAGTACACAATGGCAAAGGCATTTATTTAAGAATGTTTGCGCATTCTAGAGGAAAAAATGTAATCGGCCAGATTGGGTGCATGTTGTGCGTGTGGTTGTGGCTTTGACTGAGAGCGGGATGAGGGGAAGACACTCATGGTTGTAGTTGTTGCTGCCTTCGCAAATCTTGATGGTGTATGTGGTCGAAGAAAGTAGCATTAGTGCGTGGAGGGACCTGCACCGTCATTTGATGATGTAATGGAAAATCGAATAGGGATTGAGTGAAAGCAAATGTACTACTGTGAAGGCCATGAATATCTGATCCTCCTCCCGGTTGTTCCCCGCATATAGCTAGGACACAAGCAAGTCCAATTTCTATGCTAATGTCCTAAGTAGTATCGATGCCATTGAAACAGGTATAACAATTCACTATAAGCAGTGTAACTAGGTACCTACGTCAATGATGATTGGGGGAGAAATCACACCTCACAAAGACTAGCTATAAGTGTCCAAAGTTCGTCAAGACTTCAAGTAGTATACCCACTGAACCTTAAGTTTACGAAATACATTAGGATCAAGGATGTTGTGGAGTATGCCCTTAAATGTGAAATTTCTCGAAGGGTGAAGTGGAGCATAGCCTTTCAAGTTAAGGAGAATATTATTGCAAGTTTTGGAAAATATTTGGTATATGATGTACAAATTAAATCAAATTTTGGTGTGTTAAGAACTGCATTACTAAAAGAGTTTCACATCCCCAAGTTTGAACAAGAGATAATTTTTGCACTTGTAGAGAGAGAGAACGAGAGACAATTGAGACTATACGTGCGAATGACACACAACTAAATACATTATTGTCAAATATATCCTATGAAATTCATCCACTACATCATGAAAATTAGTTTCTCAGAGGCTTGTTAACCCCTTTGCGTAGTCAATTAACCATGAAAAAATGCAGGGGTTGTTAGTAGGCATTGCATGCATCTTTTCAAGTGGAAATCAAAGGAAACATCGACGCGGGCATCAACCCATTTATGGAGGCTCAAATTTTGGTGATGGAATCACAATTCTTGTAACACTCTGATTTTGTATGTTAACTTGGTGAATGTTTTACATACTGTTATAGCTCTTGAAATGAAAGCAAACATGTTAAGATATGTTTTGATCTTAAGAGAATGTGTTGCTAATTTGGATTCTTGCATACTGTGGCTTATTGCATGGACAGCAAATATTGTACTTGTATGTTTGCTGATGTGACGACAGATTGTCGTATAATTGCTTGCTCTTGTGCTGATTGACAGCATACCCTGAATCAATTCCATTGATTCAAGTATGCTGAGGTCCTCTTGTGTTTTCTATGTTAATTCACACTTGAACTGGACTAGGATTATTATAAGCGTGCAGCGTCTGATTACAGGTGTGAATAGCTAGCACGAAAATGCCAACGACAGGGGTTCGATTCTTGAACCCTGTACTGTCGAATTCGGGACCTCGTGGGGCGAGAAACGCCTGGACACGGGTGGCCTTGGCATGTAATCGGAAGGACGGAACGTCCTGCTCTGCGTTAACGTGGATGTTAGCAAGAAATTTGGAAGGAAGTTGTTAGTGTTAGTGGTTAGTGTGAATTAAACCTAAACTAACCCTAAGACCTAACATACATCCTACACTACTATCCTAGTGGATTTTTAAATTAAAAAAAAAAAGGGGGAAAAATAAATCTAAATCCAAAAACCTAAGGTCTAACTAAGACCTAGGTCGAATGAGTTATATAACCTAAAACTAATCCTAAGCAAAAGGGAGTACGCGAGACCCTTGGGAAGAAAGGGATAAGGATGGATAGGAGGCATTCATTGGCATTTATGAACCTGTCCCTTCGGGGGACGGCGCCGATTTGGCGGTAAGGTAGGAAATAGAGGTATCCATTTGGAAGCTTGGCTAAATTCATTTGCATGGAAAAAACATTTGAAAATTGGAGACTTGCCAACCCAAGTGGAGGTGGCGTAGAAAATAAGGAAAAAGGGCGAGCCTTTATTGCATTAATGGTTCTTGGTCCTGCGACCAGCTTGCCTTGGAAACAGCATGAGGAAAAATTGGTTTTCATTTTGTTGGTTCGAGCCTTTTGTAAAGTTGCTCGCATTTGGTTTCTTGTTTTTAGGGGTTAAATTTGACGTCCGTTTAGACTTTTTTTGGGTGCTTTTAGACGTAAAATACTTGTAAATTGGTGATCGAACCTTCACAAGTACTTGTAAATATGTTTGAGCTGCATTTGCATCCTTAGGTGAAGCCAATGACGTCTTAGGTGAAGCCACAACTCTGAAATATGTTTGAGCTGTTTTGGACTTTTGTTACATTCTCTATTTCTAAAGGTGAAGATGTTTTGGCTCACGTATGTTAGATGATTTCTCTCTTACCTACATTGTACTACGATTTATATTCACTACCATTAATCTTTGTGGATATTGATAATGGTTTGAATTTCAGTTTTTCAATTTTATAGGATGCAGTGGATGTTGTTTGTGAGAAAATTCAGTTCTCTATATTTTGCAGATGTCTATGGGTTGAGGACGATACCAATTGATATGTCCAGCACATTCTTGATATATCTGTAGATGACGATACCAATAGTGTTCAAGTATTGGGCGGTGTTCACACTTGGCCCTTCTCCCTAGGTAATTATTGAAGTATCGTCTACAAAATGATGAAAGCTCAAGTGAATACTTTTTTCGAGGTTAAATTTGACGTTCGTTTAGACGTTTTTTTGGGTGCTTTTAGGCGTAAAATACTTGTAAATTGGTGATCTAACCTTCACACTCAAATTACATATTTAAAACGTTATATATATATTTGTATAAATATTATAAAAACACATGTAAGTTTATCTTATAAAAGATATAATAAATATAGAATAATTAGTAAAAATAACATTATTTTATGTATTTGAGGGGTGGTATTACAAAATTACCGTCACCCGAAAATTGTTTGACAGGCATAGGTGGGCGTCAAATTTAACCCCTGCTTGCTTTGTTTGGTCACTCTCCACTTGCGACTTTGCAACAACACGTACAAAATATCTTCCGTGCACTCTTCACAACGAAGGTACTCCATTCTGTAACATGGGTCCCCTCGGACATTTATCAAATCCCAATAAATCAAATAACTTATACCGTTCGTATTTCACATTGTATGTCATTGCTACTTACAGTTCAATCAAAACATATATTATTTCATTGATTTTTATTTTATTAAAGTGTCAGTAGTAAATCTTATGGCATAATGCATGTTTAGGTCGTAGAGTATATTGATTTTTTTACTTTAATTCAAGGTAAATAGCTAATTATTTTTAAATGTAATGTATATTATGTTTGGTATATTGTATACCTCTTATAGTGGCTAGTCTTCCACCCATATCTCCTTTGACCATGAGTTTGATGATATTTATACTGAAAACTTGACACTAACCTCCAAGATATAAATTCTATCCATTGCCCAATGGCAAGAGCTGAATATCTTTCCAGAACAATTTGGAATACAATTCTTCAATCCTTTCCCCATTCCACTCGTAATCATCCCACCAGTGTCCCACTTGGCCATTGCACCCGGAATGTTTGGTTTGATAGTAGTTGCAGATCCCTCCACAAGCTTGTGGCTCACATCATTTGCCAACATCAAGTTTTCTCTCTCGAATCTATA
This sequence comes from Taxus wallichiana var. yunnanensis, assembly GCA_018340775.1. NCBI lineage: Eukaryota > Viridiplantae > Streptophyta > Pinopsida > Cupressales > Taxaceae > Taxus > Taxus wallichiana. The sequence goes on along the minus strand of CM031239.1, from coordinate 153,183,011 downwards.
TTACTACTTTTTAAAATTAATTTATCTTTGACATATTTGTTGGCAACTGCAATAGTAACATACTATTATGATTGTTTGTCTTAGTTATAAATTATCATTATTGTATATTATAGTAAGTTACAGAGATAACCCTAACTTATTATCATTATCTAGAAATTATAGATATGGTTATTCTTTTAAAATGTACATTTTATGTAATAAAAGAGGAACATTAACAACTTGATAAAAGTGCTTTTTAATTTGTGTAGATTAATTGTGTTAGGCATTATTGGGTGATATTTGAAAGGAAACAAAGGAAATATATGGATTTGATTAAAAGGAATTAGATGGAATATTTAGTCAAAATCCCTATAATGTTAATCATTTCAAGAAGGTCTTACACTATATTCCATCCAATTGAAAAATTGGTATGGGTATTAAAAAAATATTTTATTTGAGTGGCCACACATTGTGGCTATGATATTATAAGTAATTTTAGGTTGAAATGATAGAAATTACAAGAAATAAACTTTCAACATAATGATTTATATACTTAAGCCTATCATCCAAGTTGGATTAATATTTAAGAATTAAATAATGGAAAAGGAATTATGGTAAGTGTGTAATGATAATGTAGACGTGCCTTCCAAATTCCTCACTGACCTTCATGCATGGTTTCTTCACCAACAAACAATTTGCATGCTTCTATACACTATTACATTTTGCATCAGAAATTGAACACTACATCTAAAAAATATATTTTGATTATTTGATGGGGTATCTTCATTCATTGTCTTCAAAAGCACGTTTTGGCACTTTCTAGGATGAAGATGGAAAAGTCTACTAAGATTGACATCAAACATAAAAAAACATTTGTTTAAGTATTAGAAATTAATATTAGAATTTATTACAAAAAAATGCATTTAATCATTTGAAGATTGATCTCTATGCCATTTTCCCAATCCCTCAGTTTGGTAGAAAGGAAATATTCAAAATGTAAGCAGCAAAAGGAAATACATATGGATTGAATGCAAAAATTCAACCAAGGCGCCAAATTAAGAAGATAGAGTTGGAGCCTTTTTTGCTATGATATGGAGAAGTATCTTCTCACTCTAACATATGACATTAACAACAACATTAAGTTTTCTAAAAAACATATTCTATTATTTAGGGTATTTCACTAGTTATAAACATGTAATCACATTGCATTCTATTCTCATCTTTAAACATTTTCAAATATAAATATCACCCCTTATTATGTACAGAAACATTTCCAATTATGAATAATATCTATACATTTTGGTTGGTCGTCCCTCATGCATCAGTTGTGAAGGTTCTATTAACATTAATTTTTTGAGATAAAGGCATTTTAATCCATTAGAATTTAAAAGAAATTTGTTAAATTTTATGTTTTAATTTCTTTAATTAATTAAAGTATAAAAAATGACAGGTGGATAACGATTTAAAACCACTCTTAAGATACATCTATGTGTCAAATGAATTTTAAGAAATAAAGCGATACAAGTGAAATATAAAAATTAAATTTGTTTCTATATTGTATGTATGTGGAAGCTGTTATGGCCCATGACATTTAACATATTAAACTTTATTATATTTTATCTTGCTAACATCTTCAACCCTAAGAAAATATGACAATAATTTTTGTTCTTATTTTGATATTTTCAAATAAATGGTATGTCCCCTTCCTTTATAACATGGAAATGGTTTTGTATTTTTGAGTTCTATTTAGGTTCATGAATGTAGTTTAGATGTAATTTATAGTTATAAAAAGTTAAATATAGAATATCTAATTGAAAATATCAAATGGAAGATCCATTTTATATGTCTGATAAAATATATTCCCTAAAAAAATTAGTAATGTTTTAACAAAATTCGATTGAGTTCTTTGGGTTTTTGAACTCTTGCGCATGAATTTTTCCAATCTAAGACACCGTTGATACTTTAGAATATAGGAGATAATTATTATGCAACATATAAAAAGTTGATTACGAATGTTATAGATGATGATCTCGAATTGCTTCAATCTCATCGTAAGGATCCAAATGTGGCTTCGACAGAGTCTCAAAATGAAATCGAAACGTAACTATAACGTACATTTTCACATTACAGCTGCAATTTGAGATTATTTTCTCTCCCATATTCTCCTTAAAGAGAATTCAGAAATTTTACATATTAAAGATAGAGATGGCTGAAACCCATTATATGAAGAAGTTGAAGGATTTGGCGATGAACACTTCAAGCATTTGGTTGAACTATATTTGATAGACCGTACTTATTGGACGCCATTGCACGTTGCTCCTTCACTTGGAGAAAAACCTAAAATGATGTTTATCATCTTCTAGGTGTCACTACTACACGACTTACTTTTTATCCTACTAGTAAGTGTGTTCATTAAGCATTGAGCGTAAGTAGTAGGTACGTTACCGGCCCTTGCTGACTTAGTCGTTTGACTGTTGTTACTCTTTTGTTGGCATTAGTGTCTAAAGAAATTGTTTTTAATTTGTTATTCTGGCATAATATGCTTCCCACTTCACACTACACTACCCACAAGTGCCTGTTATTCAAGCCCGACATCCTCCACGTGTTATTTAAAATTTAAACATCCCACCTTTACTAATCCCGCCTGTATCTTCAAAATTCCACCATTTATGTCTTGTTTCTATTTTCAAATTCTATTTGTAGAAAATACAATGAAAATGGGAGTGAATTTATATTTTCCCCAATACAATTGCTTGTGCGATGCTCGTGGTGTTCTTGGTATCATTAGGGTTGTGTTGATATGGGCTTTTATTTTTGGTGTCACTAAAACTCTCGCTCATAGCTAGAAGATTGGAAGGGTGGATAGTAAAGAATACATGCAACATGTGGCTTTTATCTACTATGGCGGCATCACTGTTGTGCAGGAAATGGTGAGAAACAAAGAAAAAATTGCTTCCCATATCAAGTTATTAGGTGATTGTTGTTATATAGTGGACGAAATGTCGATAAAGTCTCGGTATCTAAGTGTGTCAAATCAAAAAATTTACTATGGAAATTTTTATTAATGCATTTAACTTTAAATAAGTATTTATATGCTTCACAATACGTAATAGCCACATTCCATTTTTTTTCTTGAAAAAACTCACAAAGTAAGAATTAGTTTATATAAGATATAAAGATCATATTTTGACATCGTTTCCTTTCATATTCAATGTGATAGTTTTATTTAGAACATATCCCCTTTTTAAAATTATCACTCAACCATCGATCATGAAATGTGAAAAGACAGACAACCGTTAAGAAACGTTTGTTAAGGATCATGCATGCACGAAGTCACATTTTCCTTTAAATGAAGGCGTTGTAGATGTATTTGACCATCAAAATAATTCCAATGATCGTATAAACATTCCAAACCTAGTTAATTGGAAATGGTTTGTTGTAATACTAACAATTACACATAAATTACAAATTACGCCGGAGAGTATAATCATGTTAAGTTTGTTGGAGTTGTAATTTACATCGAAGTATATGCAAACTTAAAAATACACAAAAAAAACTTTCTAGAAACTGAGAATAATCAGGCATATGGCACATTATTATAGTGAAAGCTTATTTTTTAGATTGCTTCATTTAGCATCACCAATAATCGCCACTAGAACATTCTCCCTTTTTTAAATGAATGAAATGGTTCCCATTTCTCTCAACAATTTTGCAACAATCTTAAAGTTAATTTTCATTATAGTGTGGCGATGAGCACATATATCATAAGAGACGCAATGGGTCAAAAGTATTCAACCAAATCCAATGCTCAAGTTTTGTCCCTAGTCCTATTCTGTCCGTTGCAGAGGGAGAATGAGATGAAGGAAAAGCTATACATCAATCCTTATAAATTAGCAAGCCCTAGACCCTTTATTTTTCCATTAGCAGGAGATTAACTTGCTGAGGCATCTAATGTCGTAATTTTTTTCTCCTTGAATTCGGGCTCTGCATATGATTAGTGAAATAGAGGATGAGCTTACTGAATGTCCGTGAATCTGTGTCAAAATCATGACAAGGTATTTGTGAACATGATATGTGCTAATTAAATGATAATGATATTTATATGGCATTGGTTGAAGGAAATACTTGATATGAGTGCCTTCGGCCTTGTCTTAAAAAGAATTTTTTTTTGATGATGCCAAAAATTCTAATTATACTCTTGAATTTTTGACTTTAGGAATGTTGTTTTGAGCATCCACACCCATCCGTCACATTATCCAATTGAATATAAGGTAGTAATATATTGATTATACGTATCAATGCAAGAGCCTATCCCATTCGGAAGACAACTTTAATGCAGTGAAGGGCATAACCACATTATAGAATTGAGGGCCTCTTAAGGTGGGAAACTTCCTTTGAGAAATATCAATACAATAATATTCAATAAACGTCCTGTCCCCTTAGAAAAGTCTATATTTGAACTATTATACTCTAAATAACTACCTCTTCCCAATAGATGTTGGAAACTTGTACCGATAGATACGAGGATGTCTTACAAAACCCGAGTTTGAATCTTTTATTACAACAGTTAACATAAATAATCTAAAAGATGTTCCCTCAATGAGAGGGAAAACCTTGCCCATATTTACTGTAATGGATAATTTAAGGAATTCCTTCCTCCTAAATGCCATAAAGGATTATAATCAATTGATATATATTTGGCGAGGGTAAGGAGCATAATAATTTCAAGATAAACGGGATATTTATATTAAGGTATGTCTTCTGAACCGTTATTTAGTCCTCCCTTAAGCAATCCTACGTCATTCTCCTTACCATATAATTAATCACCTATTGTAACACACTCCTCTCCATATACCTTTAAAAACACATGTTCGATTTGAATAACCGTTGAGTCAAGAACCCTTTACACTTCTACCAACCATTCTTCTCTTCACCATTAACACTTCTACCAATCCCATTCTTCTCTTCACCATTAACACTACATTCATTATCTATTTTCATCCATAATTATTCATTGAACAATTTCATTTCCACTTATATTATACAAGTACATGAACACAATAATGTTATTATTGTCTCATTGGTGTACAAATTTCCTTTCCTTGCCATGCATACCCTCCATAAAGGATTTCAATTGATCGTCAATTATTTACTCTAAAGGTGCCATGATACTTTCTCTCCTTCATCACCATACATTATTACAAAAAGGAATGTCTACAATCTTTACTAACCCTCTAATTACACATCTTCCTTATATGTCACCCAAAATTGATCACTCATTTTCTCCTCACATAGACTTCTTATATAGGCCTTTGCCTTTAGACATTTTCTTATACATGTGTTTTCCCCACAACATGCCTCTATAAAAACATTCATCCTCTCACAACAAATCTTCCAAACAAGTTCACCTCACTTTACATCACGCTTCTTCTTCTCATAGATTTTTTTGGTCAAGTCCTCGTCAACTAGACATCGCCACATTCACAAAAATCAATGACACATCTTCTCCAACGAAGGACTTGTTATCAAGTGATTGTCTTCCCAACATTATCTCACATATACTTCTCCCTCCACCTCTCTTATATATCTCGTATATTTCCTTTATTATGATGCACTAGATAGTGATGCTAAACAATTCGATATATGTTGGTTTTAATGATGTGGATTTTATACTGACACGTTATGTTTTGGGATGTTTTGAGTAGAATTATAATCTCATGGATGTTAGGGTTAGATTTTTGATATATTGAGGGATAATAGAATTGCCAATTTGTCGAATGATGATTATTGATTTTATATGTATATTGTCTCGATGTTGTTGATCGGTCGAAAAGCTAGAGGTATTTTGTTGTGTGCAAGACTTTTATCACATACATCGAAGGGGATAGGGGACCAACCACGAAAGAATGTCGGGTGTTGAGCAACGAGGCCAAATTTGACAACTTGTGTAATGTTGTTTAGTGTGGTGTTTTGCATGTCTAGTTTGGAGGTCTCCCATGGGGGTGACTTCACATGTGTGGCCAAGGGGTGAATTGTGTTCCCTTTCTTTAATTTATGTATGTGCTTTATTCATGTTTTATGTATTTAAAATTTGAATTTTTGTCACTTTATTAGCATGTTGAAATGTATTTTAATTAAGCTTAACCCTTCTTTTTTGGTTAACCAAATTAGGGATGTGACAAATAGTTATAATGAGATTTGGTGGTCCTTGTTGTAAGTAAAATTTATGTTGATTTGTAAGTGTTTTACTCCACCCCCAACTTAAAAATTCAGATTTTGACTTTGGGGGCATTTTTGGAGGCTTGTGGGACATGCCTCTTAAATTTACCCAAAACCCTACCTATGGGTTGCAAAGCTTATTTATCTAGTTGTGTAGAAAATAAAAAACACAAAAACTTATTGATCTCTCAACTTGGTTTTAGATAGATTAAACAAAAAACTATATACACATATCTATATAAGGAAATAATAGTAAATTATACATCTTTAATCCAATGTAACTTTGTTTGAACAAATTAGATAGGATTGTTTTACTTTCAAAATTTTCCTTTATAAATAATAAACTTAACTTGGTTCTTGTAAATATCATTTAAAAAAATGGGAGGGATTAATATCCTTTAAAAAGTAAATAAAAAATCAAAAGAAAAATTAAAATTTAACATAAATATCAAAATATCTCTAGGGGGTCTTTCTTGTATCTTTACTTGGGATAATGGACACTCGGCTAGTAGTAGAGAAATGTTAGAGAAGTCCCCAGGCCTTCATCTCTTTCATTTCATCAACATGTCGACTTTTTGGTGTAATGTGTGTTGGCATCACAAATCCTGCAACAACACAAAAAATACACTTGTTTCAACCTCTGCAATCCTGGGAATCTCTTGGTTTCATGTGCCTCTAAGAAAATATCACACCCAACTACCATAGAACAAAATTTCTTCCACCAAATGATTTTGTCTTGTATGTCCTTCCTTCCCGCATTCTGCACACCACAATATTTTTGCATATCTTGCACATTTATGTTTGTATTGAGGTTTTGTAATTGTAACATCCCCATTTTAAAACACCAGAACAAGGGAAATTTTTTTTTTTTTTTTTTTTTTTTTTTTATATAACGTTCTCTGTTATGAATTATAAAATTCAAACACACGTTCAAGATTTAATAATTGTTCTCTGCCCAAACAACACAGTTTGGATCATACAATTTCTTTTAAAAACGAATGTTCCCTGTTCACATATTTACAATATGGAACACACATTCAATGCCATTCAATCTCATAACAGATTCTATATGCTGCTGTAAATGACTCGATGAACTGCCGATCTTCCATTTTCATGGCTCGGAGTTTCAACGATCCTTCATTTCATGACTCGGCAACAACCGATCCTTCATGTTTGTTTATGCATAGTATATTTTATATACTTGTTCTCATAACCTTCCCCGGTTATCGAAGTGATCCATTTAAGAAGCCTATCTGAATATCTGTTACTGATATTCATCTGACATCCTGCATCTTAAATTAAGTGATAAGGACAACGCAACCAGCAATTGCGATACTTTGGCCAAAGATTTTCACATGCTTTGCATGATCATATTCCTGAATGTGATACACATCTACGGAATACGTCCTTCACTTCACTTCACCTGTTATCTAGAATGGTCTTTCCTGGTTCCTACCAGTCCTCATCGTTTAAGTTCCGTTTTAAACTTTCGATTCCAGCCAGTAATATGAGCGGGTATAGGAAGGCACTCCAGGTAACTAAAGATACGCAGACATACGGTGTCGTTACCCCACGACTCCGTGTGTCTGATTATCTTTAGTATTCCGGAGTCACTCCGTATACCAAATCATACCCTATCTCCACCCCAGCTAAGATCTACACTTTCAGCCTATGTATTCTCAATGTTTTAATTCGGGAGGGCATTGCTATATGTCAGCTGCAACATTGTGTCGTCATGAAGACCCCGTCTTCATGAAGACACCTTGCTGTAGCTGGCGTATATGCCAATGTCCTGCAGAATTCTCCCAACGAGAATACACATCCTGCCCAAGTGACTTAGCCACGAGTTAATAGTTTAAGCAATTTTCAGCGTCCACGCTGATCCCTTGATCCTCGTTTCCGTTGCAGTTGTATATAACTAAAGGGACTAAACTGTCCATTAGTTCGTTATGTATCGTCTCCTTCGTATCGAAGAGCTACATTTCCTTACTTGGTTTATTTCTTAATCATTAGATTAAGCAGTCCGTACCGACGGACATAATAAGTTTAACCTATTAAACTTAACCAAGATGTTTCCAACTGCAACTTATTTCAGAATATTAACTTATTAGACGTCATTCAAACGAGGTCTAAACTTCAAGAAATGAACTCATTTGTTCCCCTTAACATTATATAGTTAAGGATCATTAGTTATGGATATATGTATCCTATATCCTTTAATCTGAATTTTTATCAAACGGGATCAATGATGGAGTTCGAAAACGAAGTTCGAATACTCCAAATTTAAATTGATATTCCTTAGCTCCTAAGCTAATCCTGAATACCCTCTGATTATAAAATCATATTCTTCTTAATCCTTTTAAATGTCAATTCAAAATTCATCTTTACCCAAGTATGAATTAATTGCATTGTTCAACTTAAAAGTTGTATTTAAGTAAGAATAGATATCAGTTTCAATTCAGCATCCATCCAAGGACTACGAAACAATTCCAAATCAAGAATTAACATCTTATTCCCAATTTATATAACAATATCAAACTGATATAATTATTGAAAATATCACACTTGTAACTGTATTCAATATTTCAAGTCATAATTTGTACATTTGCCAATCCAACTGATTGGGTGTAGTTTATACAAAGCATCCATACAACTCATGGACAGAAGAATATATTTTCTTCGTTCACAATTCCTCAAAGAGGAATAAAAGCAACAGTTACAATTTAATTTACATTTAATCAAGAGGCATCAGAAAACAGCCAAGCCTTCATTCTAATCAAATTCCATCTGCAAAATGAATTGCACGGGTCAGTTCAATGAACTGAGCACATTAAGCACTTATCCTTAAAATAAGATGCTTCAACTAACTGTTTCAATAAAAGAACCCTGCTTTTATGAAACAACAACAAAACATCAATCTCAAAAGCACAAAAGAGAGATCAGCATAACCACTAACTATCAAAATATCATCACAACCAGCCAAGGGACTGCTGTCCCGTTTTCACATAATCATTGCAAGTATCAATTTACAAAATTTGTAAAGTTAGGAATTCAAGTAGCTTGCTGCCTATACAGCATACAGTTATCTTTTCCACGCCTTTCATTAATAACAAATGCAAAGGATGAAACTAACTGAATATAAATCCATTACTTCCCTTTCCGTTCATGAAGCACATTAAGTTTTAAAGCATTCAAGTACAAACAAGAAAGCGAACAGCAATGCATATAGTAGCTCTCATCTAAGCACCATAAAATTCTTCATTCACGAATTCCAGGTTCCTAACTGAATGAAAGAAGAAAGATCATCTTTCTAAAACATTAATTCATATCTCTATCTCTTTCCACATGACTGTCCTAACAGTGGAATCCAGACGAAAGACAAATCAATATAACAGTTCAGAGTGAAACTTACAAAATCCACTCGGAATTCACTTTCTGGCAGCAAGAATAATTTCATTCATTTCCAGTTCATATGAATGCCAAACAGGTTAGTAAGACATTATAATTATCGTGGAGCAAGCCATATCAATATGTATACTAGGTATTTGCTATACTAGAAGATTCCTTACTTCTTACACTGTATAGCTAACCAACAACAAATTTGCAACCACGCAAGTATATATATTCATATAATCTTTTATACCTCTGAACACATATAGTTCTTAATAACAAATGGTACATGGCTGTTACCTACAGCAAGACCGAGTCTTAGACACTATAATTCCAATGTCACTTTCAGAGTCCCAAATAGCAAAAAGAGAAGAATTCATTCTCTACTATTTCATTAAGAACAATCATTGTTTTCAGAATGAAGTAAAAACATTCAATCACGTTTTTCTAAGCAAGACAACTCAACTTAGACAGGATACGTAAACGTTCTCATTGATAAGCATCTCACATAGCCAGTACAGCTGCAATCCAACAAGCTACAGCAATGAACATTCCAGCCAAATTTGCATTCTCAAGATAGTAAAAACAAAATAATATCAGAAGGTCAAACTTCGACTGCCAGACGCAATGGGGTCATCCTTCATTACAGCAAGAAGAAATTATAATCATTCATTGCACAGAATACAAAACTAGTTTATAATTGCGTCAATAGTCTGATTAAGAAGACCGAACAGTATCAAGAAAACACAATAAAACCATCCTATTTTCACAGCAAGGAGAAAATATAATCCATCAATAACTTCAGAAGGAAAAACAGTCTACTTTTCCTATTTTCACGGATACCAAAACGTAATTGCTCATTTCCTATACAAGAAAAGGCACAGCCATGGAAATGTTGCTAATACTTGAATTCAATTCGAGTCCAATTACTCGTAGAGAACCCGAATGCCACTTTCATCAGAATCCAAGACAGTAGAAGGAAGAGAATCTATTTCCTTTAAAAATTTCAATATGAAACAACTTCAACAACCATCGCTTCTTTCATTCCAGTTCATCAGCAAAAGAACTTATGGTTTCAAAGAGAAACAACTCAATTAACACGTACAGACCCGTGATACATATGACAATTTTTCCCAATACTGTTAAACAACCAGCACAACAGGAAAGCATTTCATTCAAGAAATACAAGGACAGCTGAACTCAGCGACCAATAACAGTATTTTGTATCATTTCCAAAATGACAACAAGATTCAACAGAACCCAAATTACAGCAATATATGCGACTGTATTTCCATTTCCTCTTTTCTTGCAAAGACAGTTCCACATACACAGTAAAGAAACGATTACACTAAATGGAAAACCTTTACACCATAAGGAACGATTACACACCTGTTCCACTTTCAAACAACACGAACAGTGAAGGAATTATATCTATTTCAAACACCATACTGTCAACAAACCAGCACGTCGTGGAAGTGTTTCCAACCAATCAAATGCAAGGACGGATTAACCACAACAGCAAGGGGACGACTGTACCCCATTATTTCCAAAAATGACAGCAAGAAAGGGAGGAAACCCGAATCATAGCAACATAACATGACTGAAATTCCATTTTTCTCTTCACATGTAATAGCAGTTCCAAGCACAACATCAAGGAGAACGATTACATCATAAGAAAAAGTTTAAACAGCCTGTCCACTCCATACCACATGTACAGAGGAAGAAAATGTTTATTTCTTTCTACAACACTGTCAGCAACCACAACGGTAATTCCTATTCCAACCAAATTTAAGCAACAACAAATCAAGGCCGAGCAACCAGAGCCGATTTCATATCATTTTCCAAGGAAAAGAAGGCAAGAATCAACAAATCCATTTCCAAATCAACTCAAAAACAATCAAACAATCCCAACCCAAGAGCAGGGTTGTTTTAATGAAACATTTAAATCAAGCAAAGATTTTAAAGAGAAGGGCTTAACGTGCCTGTATTCTCTCTTCCAAAATTCGAAGAAAACGTTGTTTGCCGCGTTTTTCTTCCACAACGGCAACACAATATTCCCAGCACTTTCTTCCTTCTTCTGGCTGATCAACGGCCTCAAAACTTCCAAGAAAATGCCAAATGCAAGAGCTGGTTCGACCGAACCAGACCAAAGAAACCAAATGCAGAGCAACTTTACAAAAGGCTCGAACCAACAAAATGAAAACCAATTTTTCCTCATGCTGTTTCCAAGGCAAGCTGGTCGCGAGGACCAAGAACCATTAATGCAATAAAGGCTCGCCCTTTTTCCTTATTTTCTACGCCACCTCCACTTGGGTTGGCAAGTCTCCAATTTTCAAATTTTTTTCCATGCAAATGAATTTAGCCAAGCTTCCAAATGGATACCTCTATTTCCTACCTGCCCCGCCAAAACTGGCGCCGTCCCCGAAGGGACAGTTCATAAATGCCAATGAATGCCTCCTATCCATCCTTATCCTTTTCTTCCCAAGGGTCTGCGTACCCCTTTTGCTTAGGATTAGTTTTAGGTTATATAACTCATTCGACCTAGGTCTTAGTTAGACCTTAGGTTTTTGGATTTAGATTTATTTTCCCCCTTTTTTTTTTTAATTTAAAAATCCACTAGGATAGTAGTGTAGGATGTATGTTAGGTCTTAGGGTTAGTTTAGGTTTAATTCACACTAACCACTAACACTAACAACTTCCTTCCAGCCCCTTGCTAACATCCACGTTAACGCAGAGCAGGACGTTCCGTCCTTCCGATTACATGCCAAGGCCACCCGTGTCCAGGCGTTTCTCGCCCCACGAGGTCCCGAATTCGACAGGTTCAAGAATCGAACCCCTGTCGTTGGCATTTTCGTGCTAGCTATTCACACCTGTAATCAGACGCTGCACGCTTATAATAATCCTAGTCCAGTTCAAGTGTGAATTAACATAGAAAACACAAGAGGACCTCAGCATACTTGAATCAATGGAATTGATTCAGGGTATGCTGTCAATCAGCACAAGAGCAAGCAATTATACGACAATCTGTCGTCACATCAGCAAACATACAAGTACAATATTTGTTGTCCATGCAATAAGCCACAGTATGCAAGAATCCAAATTAGCAACACATTCTCTTAAGATCAAAACATATCTTAACATGTTTGCTTTCATTTCAAGAGCTATAACAGTATGTAAAACATTCACCAAGTTAACATACAAAATCAGAGTGTTACTGTAATTGTGATTCCATCACCAAAATTTGAGCCTCCATAAATGGGTTGATGCCCGTGTCAATGTTTCCTTTGATTTCCACTTGAAAAGATGCATCTAATGCCTACTAACAACCCCTGCATTTTTTTCATGGTTAATTGACTACGGAAAGGGGTTAACAAGCCTCCGAGAAACTAATTTTCATGATGTAGTGGATGAATTTCATAGGATATATTTGACAATAATGTATTTAGTTGTGTGTCATTCGCACGTATAGTCTCAGTTGTCTCTCGTTCTCTCTCTACAAGTGCAAAAATTATCTCTTGTTCAAACTTGGGGATGTGAAACTCTTTTAGTAATGCAGTTCTTAACACACCAAAATTTGATTTAATTTGTACATCATATACCAAATATTTTCCAAAACTTGCAATAATATTCTCCTTAACTTGAAAGGCTATGCTCCACTTCACCCTTCGAGAAATTTCACATTTAAGGGCATACTCCACAACATCCTCGATCCTAATGTATTTCGTAAACTTAAGGTTCAGTGGGTATACTACTTGAAGTCTTGACGAACTTTGGACACTTATAGCTAGTCTTTGTGAGGTGTGATTTCTCCCCCAATCATCATTGACGTAGGTACCGGTTACACCGCTTATAGTGAATTGTTATACTGTTTCAATGGCATCGATACTACTTAGGACATTAGCATAGAAATTGGACTTGCTTGTGTCCTAGATATATGGGAACAACTGGGAGGAGGATCAGATATTCATGGCCTTCATAGTAGTACATTTGCTTTCACTCAATCCCTATTCGACTTTCCATTACATCATCAAATGACGGTGCAGGTCCCTCCACGCACTAATGCTACTTTCTTCGACCACATACACCATCAAGATTTGCGAAGGCAGCAACAACTACAGCCATGAGTGCCTTCCCCTCATCCCGCTCTCAGCCAAAGCCACAACCACACGCACAACATGCACCCAATCGGCCGATTACATTTTTCCTCTAGAATGCCCAAACATTCTTAAATAAATGCCTTTGCCATTGTGCACTCATATAAGGTATGTCGATGGAATACCCAGTTGAATTTTTTAGATGTTACTTTTAAATATGTTGTAGATAATTGCAGAATCGGGGTTGTCTTTATATAGATTGTTCATTTTCTTTGCCGATTCTAGGCATTGACATCATGTATATTATCACTAGCTTTCTTTTCCTATTTAGGACAAAAGATTTTAATACATGCATTATGCGCCTCATCTTTATATCTCGTCCTCGATTCATTGAACACATCTTGATTCACAAGTTTCATCCACCAAAAAATGGATGCCAACTTGTGCGTTACACGTTCACTTATTTTACTATGTGAGGTTATTTTGTAGTGGGGCCGTCTATCTACTACACGGTTTAAGATTAAACAATACATTTTTCGGAACAAAATGTACGCCCATTTCTCTTTCAAAATCACGAAACAACTAAGTATATGTATTGCACGATTGTTGTTGAAACTCCTCAACTTGTAGAGCTAAGTGTAAAAGGTTACCCTGAATTCCGTAGTTAATGTGTTTTTTGGTGAGGGACCTTGTTTTCTGTCTTGGTTGTGGATTTGTTTTTTATTATGTGAAAGCATATGTTTGCTACTTGTTTGCTCCCTACACAAACCAATAATAAAATATTAATTGCACATGAGTTACAAATCACACCGGAGAGGATAACAATATTTAATTTTGTTAAGCTTGTAGTTTACGATGTAATGTATGCTATCTTAAATTGTTTTAAGCTTGTGTGATAAGGAGGAGCGAACAATGTAGTACAACTACAACATTCCACAAAAAATACTTCCTATTATGACTCGATGGATGGTCATTCCCTTTTCCAAAGATCTTAGTAGAGGTTTTGGTCTTGCATGTGGGTTGTCGTAACCAATGACGTGTGAAAACGGAGGTGCGAATGTATTGTGGTGCCACGAACAGGTTGATTCTCTACCACATGAATAGGATTCTCCACTTCCATGTCCCCTGAAGCTTGGTGAACATCCTGTTGCATCAAATTGGGTTTGTTGTAACAAGTGGTATGGTGAACATCTTGCTACATCAAATTGGGTTTGTTGTACCTAGTGGCACGTGAAAAAGCAAGGTGCAAGTGTGTTGTTGTGTTGTGAGTAAAGAGAATCTCTACCAAGAATACATGATTCTCCAGTTCGATCTCTCATGAAGCTTGGCGAATGTTTTTTTGTATCAAATTGGAACGCTCCCATATAAATGCCTCATAGTTGAGAGGATTACCATTTGGCCCATCGGGTGGTGGGCATGCAACATGGGTGAGGACTATAATGGCATTAAAAACACAACTACACCAAATGTTTCTATAATTGAGCACAACAATGACACTTCTCCATACTGGTCCATCCCCTGCATATCTAACCAACCAAAATGCAAAACAATATCTTGAGGTGTCTTCTTGACGGATTACTTCACTGATCGAAGAACCTTCTTTTGTGAATACGATCTTGACCAACATTGGAAGCTACAAGCCCTGGTGTATCAATCGCCCTAATCTCAATTCCCTCAAATGTTCCCACAATCGCCTCATCCTTGTTTATTCCTAACTGAAATGCATATGTACCAGACTTGGCCTCATCAAAAATTGAATTGATGGTTACACTCGTACCAAATCCTGTTTTCTCAAGAAGAATGATGGTACATATAAATTCAAGGGATTCCTTCCTGATGCTTCTCACTTCTTTGTAATTGCACTATCTCTGAAACTCAAAGGGCAAGGCTCCAGTCGTACAGGAATTCTTGTTTCTCCACAACTTATCAGCGATAAAAAGAACATTGGGTGAAGTAGTATGCCTAACCTATGGGAGAGCCTTAGAAATTTCACTCCCACCTTCTCAAAATCATTGTGTTTATCACGTTCATCTAATATTTCCTTTTCCTCAACAATTCGTTCGCCTACGAGATGTTTCCCAACAACATGTTTCCCATAATTCCTCGTGGAAGGTTCTGAGATCGCAGGTATCCACATCTACATAGATTAACAGCCTCGGTTAATACTTCCCTTCCCTTCGATACTAAACCCAAAAAAACCTACATACCCATAATAATTTAATAAAAACATTAAATTAAAGGGACAAAACCCCGAAAGACATGGTTTCAAAACATAGAAGACACCAAGGATCGCTAGATCGATTAGTGATAATATTAAGAATTTATTTGTTGAAGAAAATTATACAACTTTCATAAAATTTACCCAAAAAGAAAAAAATGTAACACAAGTGCAAAAATAAATCGCAACCATACGTTACATGGTCGAAGTCGCATGTGATCGCTCTCTGAAAATTGCCCTCATCATCCATTTACCAACCTTTAAAAAGTATCACAAATCAGAAAATGTTTGGAAAAAGCATGCAACCAATCCCTAAAAAACAAAAAGCGAATGATTAATGTAGATCTTTATTTGCAGCGTCCCGCCAGAGTCCCAACCCGTGAACAAATATTTACGGCATTGGATGTGCAACACCGATGCCGGGGAGCAATATTTCTCGGGCAGAATAGATGTGGTGCAAACGAGTTGCAGACCGTTAAGGCTGAAGCAGGCACGAGGTAAGCGAATGACCTGGTAAGGCTGAGCCTCATAGGCGAGTAAGGCAGAGGATACAAAAACGAGACCAACAATCTATGAACTTTGCTGAGCGGGAAAAAAACAAACAGAATGTTTTTTTGTATTCCTAAACCGATGGTGTTCAAGAGAATGTAGAAGCTGACGAGGAAGAGGAGGCGGGCGGCGGGTCAAGAAGAACAGGTGGTTGCTGCTTTTGAGAAGAACAGCGTGACATTTGTGGGATCGCCAAAGTGGAGATCAACAACAGTGGAGAAAGAGATAAGTACGAGAAATCTGAAGAAATCCAAGTCCAACAAGTATGGAAGGTCCAGAAGTTTCAATCTGCAAGGCAGAAACATGAGGATGGACATTCCAATCACTACGCCGTCCAGGACCATTTCTGCCACAACACACCTGCCGTGGGAGGATCTTGTCAACCAACCCAAAAAACCAGGTTTTGCTGTTTCTGCTCTTTGCGTAAGAAAAGCGAAGGGCGAAGGAAATAACGTTATGAGCAAGAAGAAGATTCACCACGCTGAAAAAATGATCCATGGAGTTCTTGTAGGGCTATATAGAGGCCTAAATTTCGTGAAGACATATAGGTGCATTTTATTTTATTTTCGCATTTTCAGAAAACTCCTTTTGAATTAAAGGGTGAAATTTTACAATTGTGATTTATATTTGGGATGATGCAGGTCGTTAAACATGCTTCCCTTCGTTAATATCTTGAAGAAATTTGACAAGGTACATAACTAATTTTTCAGAAACTTAGTTTGGTTAAAAATTATTCTTTGCATTAGTGGATAGTAAGAAAAGGAATCCATTCCCTCTGCTGTATATTGTCGACAGGGTAAAGTGTTTTCTTGTTGTTGGATAATTTCAACTTATTAGAAATGTGGTAAGTATATAAGGAACGAGTTAGTTCTGTTCTGTTAAATGTTTTTGTGCGTATTTCGACACTTGGGAGTAGTCTAGGTTAGTGGTTAACTTTGTTTTCATCTAAAATGTCCTGGTTATACCACTGAGATGTATCTATTACCTGAACCCACAAGTATGTATAAGCTGTTTTAACTTGTACAGGCTCATTTTTCATGTCCTGTACAAGACCATAGGTTTCATATTTATGATGTCTACATACTCTTCATTTTCTATGGTTAGAAATCTATTGACTACAAAGAATATAAGCCTAAGGTTACTTGATATACAAAATTGAAAGATGAAGTATCATTCAAATTGCTATTTCCTAACTAATCGTCACTCTATCATATTCGGATTAAAGGTGATGTGAAGCCTTGCAGTAAAATTTTAAATCTATAGAGGATGTGCATCATCATAGATAAGGATTTATGACCTTTTGGTATGCACACATGTGTACAATATGATGTTGATGTCAGCAATGATTTCAAATGATCTTGCCGATCAAATTCATGGTGCCATACTCTATTTTATATCTTAGATCCACATGGATAATTTTTCTCTCCTTGTAAATAAATGGTACCCATTACGTGAGATTGTGGGAGAATATGCAAAACGATTCTGAAAATCATGCTTCCTGCACCATTCTTCTTTAGAAGGCGGTTGACCTACTTTTACTATTATTGAGGAAAGGGATCCCTTTTGTCATGTCCATTTTACCATGGTGCTTGTACTTGATAACTTTTACTAGTGCATTATAGTCAAGATTTATAACTCATTACTTAAGATTATTTGTAACATTTGAAGTGTCTAAATAATTTAGGTATTAGTTGTATGTATTCCAAGTTAGAGAATGCATTCAGCCCGAGATAAGTAGGAATAATAAGATCAAAAGTATTTATCTATAACTTTCTTGGTGATGGTATAGGGCTCATACCAAAGAGGAAATTTTTTGTGGTAAGGTCTACTCGTTTTTATTTCTATAGGTGAAGCCACAACCAAAAAAACCCTAAAAGGTGCACGTATAATGTGAAGTTTTTTTGGCACTACTTACTTTTCACATTTGATTGTTGCAGAATGTGTTCTTTGTGCTTAATGATTTTCAAAACTTCAAGTTAAATAGATTCCGAGCTAAAGAATGTTCTAGGGGATTATTATTCACACTCTAATATGACATGAATGGTGAAATATGATTGATTACTTTGAATACAATAACATAACCTATGGGACCAACTTTAGGTAAGGTCAATTGAGGGTCGTTATCAATGTATATGGGGTACTTGACCCCCTATTGATATATGTGATCGAGTTTTCTTCCATCTTCCAATAGAGGAGGGGGTCTTGGGTGTGTCCTTAGGTGTATAAGGATATTGGAGTGTTAAGTCGCAAGAGATCATGATGTAACTCTACATTGCATTTGAAATATTCCAACCTAGATAGATATATCCCTATAATTGTAATATACACTCTACTCAAGGTCAAGCAAATATCATTCAGGTGCATCAACAAATCAAAGGTTTTTTCCTCCACTTCTATCAAGGCATTTTCTATACATATGGTATAAAAAGGAAATTAGGCCACCCACCACCCTCTATCTACATTATATATGAGGGAAGGTTCTATATGGGAAACAAATGGGTGTAATAGATATGGGGATGTGGGAGCTCGATTGAAGTCAAGTTTAATAACACTTAACCACATTAATTGAGTTCCCCATTCAAACAATTAAGTGATTGGTTGCATGATGGCATGAACTTAGGGTAAATCAATCCCAAATTAATAATAGTTTGTAACAATTATTCCTAGGAGTAGGTTACACCTAATTGAATGTCTTGTATAACCAATCTAGTTATTATATGGGGTAGGGAATAAGGGACAATTGATTTTATTTCAATAAAATCGACGTGTGTACCTTATTAAATTGATTTTGGGATAGAGTATAAACTATGATTTTAAAATTGACATATGACGATAATTGGGTAACTATGATTTTAATGTCACATACCATATAAACTATGTCATAAGGTTCCCCAAATTTTAACGAAAAAGTTTAAACTTTACTCTCATTGAACACTAACTCAATCTTTATCCATTGTTTTTGCATGGGAAGTCTTTGACATGATTTTGCATTAGTTTACAAATGTGTGTATATATACATATAACGACTGAGTAGTGGACAAAAAACTCTCTCCACTTTGTCCCTCTGACATATTTATGCATTTTTTCAAAAAAATAAAAATGATAGAAAAAAGTTGTTTGAACTTAAAGTCATTTTTCTCTCGAACTTTATCCTCGTCGAACATAAATGTGAACTCAAACCTTATGACTTAACATATAAATGATCTTTAGGGTGCAATAAGGATTGTAGGCACATTGTCACAGGGGGTATGGAGGGCGTTTAGGAAAACACAAGGCAACCCAAGTGGAGGACATCCAGTTAGGTTCCATGCCACTAATGTTTTGTTTTGATTTCGTGGTATTTTTGGTATAGGTTTTTGTTCATGAGATT